>MNCI01008066.1:945167-992364 GCA_015680685.1 Gnetum montanum | reverse complement strand
CGAGCATTCGTGTAACACTTGGCAACCCAGTAACAATTACATTTGGTAATTCCAGTAGTGTTGCACTAGTTCAGGATGTGTATGGCAAGTGAGAATGGATACTAGTGTTAGGATCAGTTAGAGCCTAGTTAATAAGTAGTCTAATTAAATTAGTTACTTAGTTATCTCTCTCTCATCCCTTATTAACAGCAAGACATAAACACACAAAAAAGTATAAAAATCATATGCCTCAAGTTTACTTAACCATACAATCGTGACATACAAGTAAGCCTGGGAAGACAATGATTGATCAACCCATTCTTGTTCCACAAAGGTGCATCAGCACTTAGTCCTTGGAATTCGATCGGATTGTGCGTGGATGCTCGTACTCATATGGTTGAGCGTAGGGATACCTCATCACTCATCATTGGTGCCGTTGTTGGGGACTTTGTTGTTTGTGCGCTAACCAGAACATAGGAAATCTTTCACATCATTGGAATGCACCCTTGGGGTTGGTTAAAGAAAAATAATAAATAAGAATACATTGCACACTGAATAGACAATCATGTCTCCTTCTTCATACAAAAGTGTTTCACTACCTAGGTCTGATACAAGGAACAATCGGAGGTGTAGTACACATGATAATCCACTAGTCCCTCAACAGTTTCATGTGGTATATGTTCATCCCAATGAATATGTACCAAACTTCACCTTTATCCTCCACCAAGATGAACAACTGTGTTGGCAAGATTTAGAAGGTAACATAGTGTTACCTCCTGATTGCTCTATCCTGGGCATGCTTCTTCATGATCTCACATGAATTGGTATGTAGCACATATAGGTAGAGTATGTTGTGCATGATCATGACTTGAGAGGGTATCGATCCATGGAGGCACAACATCAAAGGGATTTGCAACAAGAGAGACATCATGAATCCATGAAGGGAATGTTGTTACAAAACGTCCCACATGTCCTAAGCAAAACTGAGGGTGGTGGACCTACCTCAGGTAGTCGCCCACACAATGATGTTCCTCCCATTGACTTCAGTCAAGAGGTTGTGTATCAGAATCTTTACTCAACTATCCATAACCTAGATTTTGGTACCGACAGACACAAAGGGTCTAGAAAAGAAACACGAACACATTACAAAGATGGACATTTTGATCATAGCCGCGATTTGGGCTACGACCACCGAAGAGAAGGAAGTGGGCACTGACATGGTGATGGTTCTCCTTCTTCTTTACCTTCATCATCTCCTTCACCCTCTCCTTCAAGATCTAGACATAGTCATAAAGAAAATGACCATGAGGATAAGGGTAAGAAAAATAGGAGTCGTAGACAAAATAGTCGAGAAAGGGGACAAGGGCACTCTAGAGAAACACACTGTGAAAGAAGGGAGAGTAGGGAACAACCTAGGCATCATAGACGCCACAGATTAGATGATCACGATGAACCCCTACTCGCTACTCGAAGTATGCTAGACATAACTGAGGCTGTTAGGATCCCAAAAAGGCACCAAAAGGATAGTAGGATTAAGAGATTAGACATGAACAATATCCCACAATTTGAAGGGGGATACAATGTTGATCCTCAAATCATCTACAAGTATTTCATGATACATGTGCCTTACAAAAAATAGAAAACAAATGACAAAAACTAAAGTTGTTTTCATGAATGCTAATCAAAGAAGCGGAAGGTTGGTATTGGTCTTTAGAACTGAAATCCATTCATAGGTGGAGTAGCATGTTAGAATTGTTCAATGATAAGTACCAAACGTAGTCTCGAGTGTTCAACCTATGAAAGAAAATCCAAGGATGGAAACAAGGAGGCCATGAACCCTTAGATGCTACCATGGGCCACTATTATACACTATTACATCATTGTCCTAGCCACAGTTATTTGCAGACGGATCAACTATGTCATCTTGTAGATGGGCTTAGGCATGAAATGTGAAGAACCCTTGGGACGTATGCCCAAGGGAGGCTATCTGAGCTTAGGATCCATCAAGTTCAAAGATTATTGGAGCAAGTTGCTAAAGAAGAAGGTGACCTAAGGAAAAGAGAGAGTGCAGAGGAATATAATAGAGATCCTTCCCTTCGAAAGAGGGGAGTAAGATTCTATGAGGATGAAGAAGAGTCACCACTCAAAGAGATGGTAAATAAGAAAACCTTTCCTATCCAAAAATTAGCATCAAAAGTATTGACAAAGGTAGACCAAATGTTGGATTCCCTAGATGATAGATTTCAAACCATTCTTAAAATAGTAGAGGAGTCTAGAGAGCAAGGTAGTGATCGCAAAAAAAGAAAAAAAAAAGAGAAACTGAACATGCATGTAACAAAGGTAAGGGCAAAGTTGCCATTATCAAGGAGGTTGTGGATTCAAATACAAACAATGATAGTGGATGTAAGATATGCCAATATGACCATCCTAAGGGATGTTTTCCTATAATCTCACATCTACAGGAGTCTAGGGTGTATGCACTCAATCCATGATTAAACAAAAGGTAAACACCCCAAAGGTTACCTTATCCTCAAGGTAACTCAAGACAGTTCCATCAACCCTTAACTTATTATCCAAGTGGAACTCCACCACAACTGATCGAGTAGTATCAACAATGGTAGTACCCACAATCATGGGGAATGCCACCACCAAGGCAACTGTATCCTTATCGACAACCTAACCCGTATGGATATTATGTGCAGCAACCAATCTCTCCACATGAATCTACTGGTCACGTTACGCCTCAACCCCACTACCAAGCTTGTGAGTATTATAGGAATCCTTCTCCTAGGGGCAATGTTCCACAAACATACCATCCTTCTCATCTAGCTGCATCTCTTTGACCCTTAACTCCATTACCACCTACTTCAGCTATGTAGGGTGAACTCCCTACCGAACCACAACAATGTAATGCCACAAGGGCTGTTAGCCCTCAACCTACTATTGGTTCTAATAACCACATGAAGAAAAGACCTTTCTTTAGAACCAACAGTCTAGCTAAGCCCTTGCAACCATAAGCAGCTGATTCTTCAACTACCTCACTATCACTTGAAGCTTCGGAGCTCCCTTCAACCCAAAAACCATGCTCAATGCATATGGTCATGTTAACTCATGCTATCACCGATTGGATAAAAGTTGGCCATCTTCCTAGAAAATTCTCTGATCCTAAGAGTCCTCTAATATATCTACAAATCACTAGAAATGAGCTATGCAAAGATCATTTGGATTTAGGTTTTGGTGTCAACTTGATTTCTCAAGAAATGTACAAGGCTTGGAACCTGCCTCCACTAAAAAGGAGTAGCATTCGTTTAGAGTTGGCTGACCAATCCATCATTGTGCTATTGGGACTAGTGGAGGACATTATCAACACTATTTGTGGATGGTTGTATCCAGCCGACTTCCTAGTGATTTAAGTGAACAATGGGAAGAGCATGGCTAAGCATAGTTGACACGTACTTAGGAATCCACAATATTTCCCTGGAAAAATCAAAGGAAAATAAATTTGGAAAGATTGAGAAGAAGAAAGTTCCATCATCGCATATAGTGACTTAGGGTGTAATTGCGTGTAGAATTCATGGTTTGTACAACGTTTAACATTGCCTGCATGCAATTAGTGTGCACAAGTGATTGATATACAAAGATGCCTGTATGCAGCAACCACAAGACAAGAAGGTAACCAGTGGCTAACAGTTGATCAAGAGAGCAGTTCAACTATATGCATGGAACCAACTGAGGGTTTGACTTATGCTTACATTGATAGCATAGAAACATTAGAGCAAGTCCATCACCAACTTCCAAGTCTTGACCTTGAAAATATCAACTGGGGGAAGTTGAAAATCCTTGATAAGTTTAACCAAGAGCCCTTTGAGCTAAAACCATTGCCCACCAGTATGGAATACACATTTCTTAAAGATGGAAAATCAGTAATTATTAGAACAAAGCTTGCTCCTCAAAAAAAAGAAAGATTGTTGAAAGTGATAAATAAATGGTTGAAAGCCTTTTCTTGGTCATATCCTAAATTAACTAGAATAGATCCTAGGATATGCCAACATAGAATTTACACCAACCCCTCCATGAAGCCTCAAAGACAACCACAGAGGCAATTGGACCCAAAGTTGAAGCAAGTAGTTAAGGAAGAAATTGAATAGCTTCTAAAAGCTGAGTTCATCTACTCCATTTTTAATAGCAAATGGGTTAGCCCCTTAGTTATAGTGCCCAAAAAGGGAGGCAAATGGAGGCTGTGCATAGATTTTAGATTACTAAACATGGCAACATTCAAAGACCACTTTTTGTTGCCATTTTTTGACCAAGTCTTAGACACCATCATAAGGCATCGCTACTATAGTTTTCTAAATGGGTACAACCAAATACAAATAGCCCTTGAAGACTAGGCCAAGACTACGTTCACCAATCCTTAGGGAACATTTGTATACAAACAGATGTCATTTGGCTTGTGCAATGCCCCTGCAATGTTTCAAAGATTAGTTCTAAGTATATTCCAATAGTAGATAGGGAATGGTGTGGAGGTCTTCATGGACGACTTCTTCACCTACAGAGCAAACTTTGATCAAGCCTTAGACCAGTTAGAGAAAGTATTAAAATGATGTGTAGAAACCAATTTAAGGCTCAACTGGTAGTAAAGCCATTTGATGGTCCAAGAAGGCATCGTACTAGGGCATAAAATTTCACGAACAGGGATAGAGATAGACCCCAAAAAGATCAAAGTTATCCAAGGAATTACCCATCAACTAGAAACTGTAAAAGATATATGGTCATTCCTTGGACACACTAGCTACTACAAAAGGTTTATTGAGAACTTTTCAAAGGTTGCAAAACCATTGGTTGAACTAATGAAAAAGGACGTACCTTTCAAATGGACTAGGCAATGCGAACTAGCCTTCCAAACTTTAAAACATAAGCTCATAGAAACACCCATTCTACAAGCCCCTGACTGGTCTAGAACATTCCACATAATGACTAATACGTCCAACTATGCTTTAGGAGCTGTGCTTACATAGTTAGATGATTAAAAACATCCTTATCACATCCACTGTGCAAGTAGAAGTATCGCTAGTGCACAACTTAACTACACTACAATAGAGAAAGAATTAATGGCTGTAGTGTTTGCACTAGAAAAAATTAGGCACTATGTCTTGGGCTATAAGGTATTCATGCATACAAATCATAGTGAAATAAGGTTCTTGATGAATAAACCAATGATAAGCCCTCACATCATAGGATGGCTTGTAATCTTACAAGAGTTTGATCTTACAATGATCGATCGTAAAGGCATCGAGAACGTAGTTTCTGATCATTTATCTCAGTTGCGATTGAACAACAAAGAGGATGAGTATCCAATTTTTGATTATTTCCTAGATGAACTCCTCTTTGCAGGTGTAGTGAATAATCAATTAACCATGGAGAAAAATTGGCATAGTAGCATTTTCACCTATCTCCTTACACAAAAAACACCACAAGGGTTTGATGCTAAAAATAAACAATAGTTTCTTCACCAAGCCAAATATTTTATGGAAATCAATGGGAAACTTTACAAAGTATGTCCTGATGGCTTGGTCTGATGGTGTGTTCCTGATGTAGATCAACTGTGAGTTCTCCAAGATGCTTATGAGGATCCTTGTGGGGATCATTATGTTGGGAGATGAACAACCATTAAGATCTTGCTTGTAGAATATTATTGGCCTACATTATTTCAAGATGTCCATCATTTCATAAAATCTTGTGAGTGCTGCTAAACATGATGGGGGGATGACTGCTAGAATGGAGGGTCTGCAACAATGGATTTAACCTTTAGAAGCCTTTGACATATGGGGAATTGATTTTATGGGGCCCATTACACCAATGTCTAGTGGAAAAGCTTATATTATTGTTGCCATTGATTACCTTACAAAATGGGCAGAAGTAGCTACTATTAAGGATTGTACATAATCTATAGCTATATGATTTATTCAACAACAAATTGTAAACAGGTTTGGTGTGCCTTGTGCACTTATTTTAGACAATGGTACACACTTCATAGGTGCAACTTTTCAAAAATTGATGCAATGCTTAGGGGTTGAGTACAAAATGGCTACACCATATCGCCCCCAAGCGAACGGTCAAGCTAAAGTCACTAGCAAGGAGATTACAAAGATATTGACAAGAACCATTAGTAAGTTTAGGCGACACTAGAGCACTAAACTGAACGATGCTCTTTGGGCATACTGCTCCACATGGAAACTTTTTATAGGGTACTCTCCCTATGAGTTAGTGTATGGTAAATTGCCAATGCTTTCCATTCAAACTAAGCTCCATACACTATCCATGGCATGTGATCTTAACCTTGACCTCGATCTAGCACAAAAACAAAGATTGATGATCCTTAACCTGCTAGATGAGAACTGATTGGCTACATTGTCATCTAACGAATTGCACAAGAGCTTCAATAAACAACGTCATGACCTAAGAATTAGGAAAGTTAAATATCAACTAGGAGATAAGGTTCTCTACTAGAATCCCATACATGTGCCACAACGTACCAAATTTCAAATGCTATGGGAAGGACCTTATGTCATTCATGCAAATTTTCCTTCAAAGGCCATGATGATATACAAACTTGAGAGTTGGCTAAGAAACTATTGGTCAACGTTCAACAAACCAAACCATTCCATGAGTTTAGAATAGCCAGTACTCATACTACCTTTGTTGGTGGACAACCTTGCTTGCTATTTCAGATCTCCTCCTTCCAACTTAGTTGTGGGGGAGATGGCCACCTATGCCAACAATTCTAGGCCCTCAGCCCTTTTTGTATTTTTTGTTTTACATATTTCTTCAATCTTTCTTATTTTTGTTTTACACCATCGTTCACATTTTTATTTCTTAGTTTGGTTGATTTACTTTCATTCGTCATATAATAAGTGCTCCTAATGGTGGACTGAATTATATACTATTGATTGCTAATGTTTGGTTTTTACCTCTAAATTATGATGCTGATATTATGATATGGTTCTTTTGATAAAATAGGCAATGAGTCCACGTCATCCATTCATCCATTCAACTTTGTGGTTTCCCTTAGCTTGGAACTATACAATCCCTTTTTTCTAATCAACGTCTTAATAAATTGTTGGCTTGGTATTTTTCAAACTAAAGGAAGGACTCAATGGTTGAAAAGGGTATGACTTCAAGGGGATTTGATGTATTTGTGTTGCCCATTCTCTTGGGTCCTTGGATGCTTTTTCTTGGGTTTTCCACCATTTTTCCATTGATGAAATATCATGAAGTTGAGTGAATAAAAATAAGTCTTTGCATGGTGTGGTTCCCACGCAAAAAAGAAAAGGAAGAAGAAAGAGAGAAAAATGGGAATTCAATGCACACCCCTTAGACATAATAAAGTAATATGCTCTACAAGCACTAGTTATGGCACTTGATGAGTGGTGAGGTATCCCTACACTCAACCATACGAATACGAGTGTCTCATGTGCAATTCGGTCAAACTCCAAGGACTAAGTGCTTACGTGCCCTAATGGAACACTTAAGGTTAATCAATCATTGTATTCCCAGACTTACTTGTATTGTCATGATTGTATGGTTAAGTAAGTCTGAGGTACATGATTTTTATGTCTTTTATGTTTTTAACACCTTATGCTAAGAGGGAAGGGTGAAGAGGATAAGTGACTAACTACTCGCTAACTAAGTTCTAATCGTTCTAGCACTAGTATCCATTCCCACTTGCCACACACACCCTGAACCAGTGCAACACTGCTGGGATTACTAAACACTACTTGTTACTAGGTTACCAAACATTACACACGTGCTCGAAGCAGTCGTACTAAATGCACTTAACTAGGAGAGTCAAGGGTTAAGAGAGATTAGTTGTCTAAGAAAGCATTTAAACATTCAATAGTAATTAAGTCCTATTTAGCTTAGTCCATGTACTCCAAGGTTTATTAGAAAGTTCATCTTTATTACCGTACACAAATATGTGCTCAGGTACAATTTGTTCAAATAAAGATCCATTCACTTTGAGACTCCTATTGTGGGCACATGGAAATTATTCTATCTCTGGAATGGTAAAATTTCCAAAGTTTAGCTAAGGGTGTAGATCTAGATGAGTGAACAAGGGAAAGCTATTTATTATTTATAGACATGGCGATGGGCTGCGATATCATGTATGCGATATCGCAGAGGCTGATGCGATATCGTGAATGCAAGATCGTGGCTCATCATACCCCCATGACTGAATGAAAACTTATCCTCGAGCTCCTTACAAAATATTGGGAAGGCATGGGATTATTGACTTGAATGAAAGTAATGGTAGATGGGGTGACATGTGAATGGATCATCATTACAATACATGACAAAATTTACTGTTCATGACAACAAGAGTGAACACTATACACATTTGACATGCAGCCTTATTTGGCAGCTAAGAGAGAAGAGAGAAGAGAGAGAGAAAAGAAGAAGTCTGTTGCTACCGATGTCAAGATTGTACTTTTCGTTGTCCATCCATAAGCGCATCATCAATCTTGTTCCTTGCATAATTACTTTAGCACCATCCCATTCCAAGTGTTTCCTCCAGATCCAATTCGTTGTTGTATGATTGCCATATGCACACACAACACAGTCTGATATTAGCAAGGGTAAATGAATCACAATGTAGTTAATACCTTGCCTCAGTGTAACGTCCATTAGCTAAGTTGTGATATGGCTAATGTGGATCTGGAGATAGAATACTGGTGACTACCCGAGGTGTAGGGGTTAGAAGAAAATCAAAAAAATTGGACCAATACCCCCATGATTGAGAGCAAACCTCCAGTAGTGATAGAATGGAAAAAGATAAGGAATAAGAAAAGATGGAGAAAAAGAAACAATGAGAACACTGATAAAATGGATGTCAAAGAGGGAGATGAAAAAAATAAATGTTGATTGCAAAAAATGTTTAGGGGAAAGAAATTAATGGATGCACCAAATAGGAATGCCAGTGGATCCTTCCCAAAGTAGGCTCATGCCCTTAATTCCCTGACAATTCCACATTCAAAGAGTCTGTAGGCTCTAGGAATGTTAATTGGAGACAAGAGTTAAAGTCTTAACCACAAGAGTTTACCAAAAATAAAATGATGCATCAACCAAAATATGGGCTATTGATACAACCAGCAATGAGGTGAAAAATGGAGAAAGAAGGATGGCAAGAAGAGAATGGAATGGAGTCTCAAGAACAAGGTGGTGTACAACCCCTTGTGTATTAATGGTTAATGTGACTTAGTAGATCTCATTCCAAATCAAGCCTTAAACAATTGGCATCCAATGACTTCACATTAATACATTTGGCCAATCCATCCACCTGAAGTAACATGAATGCCTCCACCAAAGAGTCACCACCATTCCGATGAAATGAACGAGAAAGTAGGAAGTGAGGAAGGGCCTTAGTTAGAGGGAACATTTTTATTTAGCTCCATAACTAGTGCTTGTAGCCCAGATGATTATTCTATCTAAGGGGTGTGCTTTGAATTCCCACTATTTTGATTTGTTATTTTTTTTGTGAGAACCACACCATGCAAAGACTTATTATTTTTATTAGCTCAGCTTCCTGATAATGGAGCAGCATCGAAATGGTACGGGAGACTCAAGAAGAAAACATCCAAGCACCCAAGAGAATGGATAGCACAAATGCATCAAGTTCCCTTGAAGTCCCACCCTTTTCAGTCCTTGAGTCCTTCCTTTGTTTGAGAAATACCTAGTCACCAATTCGTTCATAGTTCTTATTAGTGAGAAAGGGACTGTATAGTTCCAAGCCAAGAGAGACCATAGAAATTAATGGATGCATGGATGACGTTGACTCATTGCCTGTTATACCAAAAGAACCATACCTTAGTATCAACATCATAACTTAAAGGTAAAAATCAAACATTAGCAATCAATGGAATATAGTTCATACCACCATCAAGAGCACTTATTAGGTGATGAATCAAACAAAATAAACAAACACACAAAGAAATAAAAAAGTATAAATGATGTTGTAAAATAAAAAGAAGAAAAGTTAAAGAAATTTGTAAAACAAAATTGTGTAAAAAAAAAACTCAAAAAGAAACTGAGGGCCTCAAATGATCAGCATAGGTGGCCATCTCCCCCATGACTGAATTGAAAGGGAGAGATCCAAAATAATGAGTGCTTGTTTAAATTTTTTAGAAGTGTCTAACTTCCCCCAATTGATGTCTTCAGGTTAAGGGTTGGAAGTTGGCATCACTCTTGCTCCAGTGTATCTATGCTTTCAACGTGGCCACAAGTTGGTCCCCCAGTTAGTTCCATGCACATTGATGAGTTGCTCTCTTGATTAGCTATCAACCACTGGGTGTTCTCTTGTTGTGTGGTTGCTACATACTGGCACTTTTGTATGTTAACTTCCTAGGCACATCGATTACATGCAGAAAATGCTGAACATTCCTGTACACCATCACCCTCTGTATCACTGTATGTGATGCATGGAACCTTCTTCTTCTCGATCTTTCCATAAGTGTTTTCCTTAGATATTTCTAGGGAAAGATCATGGATTCCTAGGCATGCATTTATGGTACTTAGCCATGCCCTTCCCATTAGTATTGGAAATTTCCCTTTTTCATTGTTTACTTGGATCACTAGGAAATCAACTAGGTATGACCAACCACACACAGTGGTAACGATGTCCTTCACCAGGCCCAAGGGAACAGTGATGGATTGGTCAGCCAGCTCTAAGTGAATATTTCTCTTCTTTAGTGGAGGCAGGTTCTAGGCTTTATACATTTCTTGTGATATTAAGTTGACTCTGGAACCTGAGTCAAGAAGAGCTTTACGTGGTTCATTACTAGTGACTTAGAGGTAGATTAAGGGACTTCCAAGATCAGATAATTTCTTAGGAAGGTGGCCTTCCTTGATCCAGTTAGTGACAGTATGTGTTGTTGTTAACCAGCAGCAGGTTGAAGGTTTACAACTCTCATAGAATTACATTGCTATGGTTGAGTGGGGAGTTCCCCTTGCATCACTAAAGCAGGTGGTAGTGGAGCTATCGATGTAAGAGTTGCAGAGGGATTCGAAGGATGGTATACATGTGGTGTGTCTCTCCTAGGAGAAGGAGTCCTGTAATACTCCCAAGCTTGGTAGTGACATTGTGGGGTCACGTGACCAACAGAGTCACTTGGAGATTGGCTGCTACATGTAGTAGCCATATGGATCCAGTTGTCGGTAAGGGTATTATTGCCTTGGCGGTGGCATCCCCCATGACTGTGGGTATTGCCGCTGCTGGTGTTGCTCAACAGGTTGTGGTGGAGTTCCACTTGGATAATACGTTAGCAGTTGATGGAACTACCTTGGGTTACCTTGAGGATAAGGTAACCGTCGGGGTATTTACTATTTATTAAGTCATGGGTTAAGTGCATACACCCCAGACTCTTACAGATGTGAGATTATTGGGCAAGATCCCTTAGGATGGTCATACTGGCATATCTCACATCCACTATCATTGTCTGTATCGGAATCCACAACCTCTTTAGTGATAGCCATTTTACCCTTACCTTTGTTACATGCATGGTCCAAATCCCTCTTCTTCTTTTTATCATAATCACTACCTTGCTCCTTAGACTCCTTTACAATTTTTAGAACGGTTTCAAATCTACTATCTAAGGAGTCCCACATTTGATCTACCTTAGCCAACACTTCTGTTGTTAATTTTTGGAGTGGCAAGGTTTTCCTATTCACCAACTCTTCAAGTGGTGACCCATCCTCCTCCTCACAGAATCTTACTCCCCTTTTTCATGGGGAAGGATCACAGTTGTATTCTTCTATGCTTTCTCTCTTACGTAGCTCTCCTTCTTCCTTAGCTACTTGCTTCAACAATCTATGGATTTTATGAGACCTAAGCTCTAATAATCTCCCTTGGGCATATGTTCCAAGGGTTCTCCTAGTTTCATGCCTAAGTCCATCTACGAGATGGCGTAGTTGGTCCTGTTGCAAGTAACCATGGCATGGGCAACAATGTAACAGTGCATAGTATCGGCCCATGGTAGCATCCAAGGGATCATGAGTTCCTTGCTTCCATCCTTGGATTTGGTTTCACAGGTTTGACACTTGGGAGTACATTTGATACTTCTTGTTAAACAGTTCTAGCATCGTACTCCATCTTCGAATGGATTTTGGTTCTAAGGCCTAGTACCAGCTTTCCGCTTCTTTTATGAGTGTCCTTGGGAATAACTTTAATTTTTGCCACTCGTTCTCAATGTTCTGTAAGGCATAGGCATCGTGAAATTCCTGTAAGTGGTTCTGNGTCTCTCATTTTGCTTACCCTTATCCTCACGGTTGGGTTCCTTATGACTACATCCTGATGTTGAAGGAGAGGGTGAATGTGATGATGAAGGTAAAGAAGAAGGAGGACCATCGCCATGACGATGTTTCCTACCCTCTCTTTGGTGGTCTCGACCCCAATCGTGATGATGATCAAAATGCTCGCCCTTATCATATGTTCGTATTCCCTCGTTGAACACTTGATGTTCATGGGGATCAAAACTAGGGTTGTGAATCATGGAGTGAAGGTTTTGATACACCACGTCCTCACTATCGTTAGGAGGGGGAACATTGTTTTTTGGAGAACTTATTGAAATAGGTTCACCACCCTTAATTTCTCTTATGATGGGTGAAGTATTATGGGTTCCTTTGCCCTTCAAAGATGTGTGGTAACTCTCCTGCTGCAAGTCCCGTTGACGTTGCGCTTTTGTGGGATGGTAGTCCCTTGGGTTGTAATCGCATGCAACGTACTCAGCATATAATTGTGACATGCCTATTCGTGCAAGGGCACAAAGGAGCATGTTGGGGGCTACTCTGTCTGGAGGCAACACTATGTTACCCTCCAAGTCTCTCCAATGCAGTTGTTCATCTTGATGGAATACAAAGGTAAAGTTGGGTATATATTCATCACGATGAATATATACCACACTGAATTGTTGAGGAACTGACGGATTTTGGTTATGTGTGTTGTGCTGCTGACTGTCTCTAGTGTTGTTCCTAGGCGATGAAGTGCTTTTGTTCAAAGAAGAAGACATCTTAGTCTTGTTCGATGTGTTGTTTAGCATTATGTTATTTTTCTCTTGACAACCCTAAGGGTTCGTTTTAGCTCCCAACGATGTGAATGATTTCTTATGTTCTACGTAGCACACAAATAACTAAGTCCCCGGCAATGGCACCAACGATGAGTGGCGAGGTACCCCTACTCAACCATACAAATATGAGCATCTCACGTGCGATCCGTTCGAACTCCAAGGACTAAGTGCTTACGCGCCCTAATGAAACACTTAAGGTTAATCAATTGGTTTCTTCCTAGACTTACTTGTATTTTCACAGTTGTATGGTTAAGTAAGTCTGAGGTACATGATTCTTATGTATTTTATCTTTTTAACGCCTTATGCTAAGAGGGAAGGGTGAAGAGACTAAGTGACTAACTATTCGGTAACTAAGTTCTAATCGTCCTAGCACTAGTATCCATTCCCACTTGCCACACACACCCTAAACTAGTGCAACGCTACTAGGATTACCAAACGCTACTCGTTACTAGGTTACTAAGTGTTACACACGTGCTCGAAGCGGTCGTACTGAATGCACTTAACTAGGAGAGTCAAGGGTTGGGAGAGATTAATTGTCTAAGAAAGCATTTAAACATTCAATATTAATTAAGTCCTATTTAGCTTAGTCCATGTACTGCAAGGTTTATCAGAAAGTTCCTCTTTATTGCCATACACAAATATGTGCTCAAGTATAATTTTCTCGAATAAAGATCCATTCACTTTGAGACTTCTATTGTAGGCACATGGAAATTATTCTATCTCTGGAATGGTAAAGCTACTAGAGTTTAGCTAAGGGTATAGATCTAGATGAGTGAACAAGGGAAAATTGCCTTTTATTTATAGACATGGCAACAAGCTGCGATACGCGATATCGCAGCTCATCACTAGAAAGACATGTTACCCATGCCTGAAGGTTTTCTCTAACTAAGGCCCTTTCTCACTTCCTGCTTCTCCATCTCACTCTCCTTGGGATGGCAATGACTCTTTGTGAAGGAATTCTTGTTGCATCAAGAGGATGGACTGGCCAAGTGTATTGATGCAAGGTCATTAAGTGTGGTTGGTTTGAGTCTGGATTTGGAATGAGTTCTACTCAGTCACATTAACCATGACATACACAAGGGACTTTACACAACTTTGCTCTAGGGGTTCCATTCCATTTCTACTCTTCATCTTTCTTTCCATTTTCCACCTCATTGTTGGTTTTATGATTAGTCCATATCTTGGTTGATGCATTTTTTTTCCTAGGTAAATTCTTGTGGAAAATTTTTTTAACTCTTACTTCCAAATGACATTCCTAGAGCCTGCAGACGCTTTTGTTTGTGGGTTTGTTAGGGCATAAAGGGCATGAGCCTACTTTGGGGAGGATCCACTAGCATTCCTTTTTGGTGCAATTGTTAAGTTCTTTCCCTTAAACATTCTCTGTAATCAATCATTTCTCATTTCATCCCCCTCTTTGACATCCACTTTATCGACATTGTCGTTGTTATTTTTCCCATCTTTCTTGTTCCTTATATTTTTCCATCTTATTCCTACCGGAGGTTCTCTCTTAGTCGTGGGGGCCGTGGCATAAATTTTTCAATTTCTCCATTCTACTACTTGCCTAACCACTACACTTTGGGTAGTTATTAGTAACAAACCTCTAACCTAGTTTCTGCCATAACCACAACCCAGCCAATGCACTTTATATCAAGGCAAGGTATCAATTGCATTGTGGCTTACTTATCCTTGCTCTTTCATAACTGTGTTGTGTGTGCAGATGGAGATTACACAAACTATGGACTGGAATAAGAGTAAGCACTTGGGATGGACTAGAGCTAGAACATTTATGCTAGAAACAAGTCTGGTCATGTGGCTATGGATAAACAATGGAGGGCACAATCTCGGTATTGGTAGCAACACACCTCATTTTTTTTCTCCCTCTTTCTCTTCAAGCTGTCAAGTGAAGGTTTGGATGTCATCCATGTATAGTGTTCACCACAAAGGTTGTGAACACAAATGTTGTAATATGTTTGTCCATCCGTTCACTAGGCACTTTGAGTTTGTTATTCCCTATTGCTGTTAGTTCTCATTTAGTCAATAATCCCATACCTTCCCAATATTTTGTAAGAAACTTGAGGACAAGTTTCCATTCAGTCATGGGGGTATGATGAGTCATGATATTGCATCCGCAATATTGCGTATGGGATATCGTGGCTTTCCATGTGATATCATGTATGCGATATCACAGCTTGAGGTAGGCGCACTTGGTTTGCATAGCTAGTCTTAGTCCCTTATCCAAACTCTTACCTTTTCTCCCTCTCAAAGTTAGAATTATTTTTGTGTGCCCACAATAGGAGTCATAAAGTGAACGGATCTTTATTCAAGCATTATGTACCTAACCACACCTCATGTACGACAATAAAGACGAACTTTGTGATAAACCTTGTAGCATTCAGAATAAATTAATCAATGTTAATTACTATTACTTAATGCTTTCCTTTGTTAATTAATGATTCTCTCTCACCCTACAACTCTCCTAAGTAGGCACACACAGTACGATCACTTCGAGCATGTGTGTAACACTTGGTAACCCAATAACAATTAGCGTTTGGTAATTCTAGTAGTGTTGCACTGGTTCAGGATGTGTACGGCAAGTGAGAATGGATACTAGTATTAGGATCAGTTAGAGCCTAGTTAATAAGTAGTCAAATTAAATTAGTTACTTAGTTATTTCTCTCTCCTCCCTTATTAGCAGCAAGACATAAACACACAAAAAAGTATAAAAATCATATGCCTCAAGTTTACTTAACCATATAATCATGACATACAGGTAAGCTTGGGAAGACAACAATTGATCAACCCATTCTTGTTCCACAAAGGCGCATAAGCACTTAGTCCTTGGAATTCAATCGGATCATGCATGGATGCTCATATTCGTATGGTTGAGAGTAGGGATACCTCACTACTCATCAATTACTATGATGTACAAAGCCATGCTAACATATACATAACTCATGTGATCATTATATCAACATACATATAACCCATGTGATCATTATATCATCATATACACATAACCCATGTGGTCATTATATCAACATCTATACATATCTTAGATGGTCAGTATACCAACATATACACATAATCTATGTGGTTGCTAGCATATGTGCACTTAGTGTAACATTTGAAATGTTTTCATCAAGAATTAGAATTAATTATTTTCCCAAAGATCTTTTATTTACTCGATGGGTTCTAGGGTTTATCAACTTATGACCCACAACCACTAGCCTTTTGGAGGACTAGCTATAGGAATGTACATACCAATGTCACATAATAGTAATAGGAATAAACACACCTATGCTCGTCTACTCTTAGGATGAGGTTTGAGATAGGAGCCTAACTTATACATCATAGTGATGGTTAACTACCACCAAGGTACCTTATCACTAACCAGTCTACACCCTTATGCTAGCACCACCAGCCAATGACCACTACAAATGTCATTAAAAATGCATTTACCAATACTCACAACACATATGAAGCAAACATAACATAACCACATATATTCATGTCTAATCATCACACAAACTTCATGAAGATAACATCATAGCATAACATAAAAAATTTCTTGCCACTATCATACTCCTTGAACTACATATAATTTCAAAAAAATGACAATTGTGGATCCTTTGATGTGCTTAAAACATTAAGTAAAATGAAGACAAAAGTTGATGGTATGGTTGTATGCTTATTGTGTTTATAGTACTTTGTACATGAGAAACCAAGATGAGCTAACGAGGACAAGGAATGAACTATCCTAGAGCTCAAAGGAGGAGGTCACCCACATGTCTTCAAAGTAACATCCAAAGAATGTGAAGGAGGTCACCCACATGTCTTCAAACAATATAGATAAGGACTTGATATTGTACAAGAAAAGTGGACATCATTAAAGCATGCGGAAGATCAAGATTACAGACAAGGAATGATGAATTCATCATACAAGGGAAAGTGAAGAAAGATGTCTCTGGGAAGTAGTAGATATCTCAGTAGATTTGGAGTGGATTTAGACAAAGACATCTTTAGAAATAGCAAGATGTCTTTCTTAGACAAAGATGTCTTTCATGAAACAAAGATGTCTTTGTAGATTGTTGATCAAGTCTAGAAAGACATCTTCCATAGAACAAAGATTTCTTCTAGAGTAGAGACTTTAGAAATATGTCTTTTAGGAAACAAAGATGTCTTTCTAGATTTAAAGGTAGATTCAAAGAGATGTCTCAAGCATGAGAAAGATATCTCCCATGAATGTTAGTGACTATTAGCTACCCGTTGCACAAGTTTTGAGAAGGATTTAGCAACATGGTAGCTATAAGAAGACTTCATGTGCATTGGGAAATGTGTAAGCATTATTGTATTCATTGTACAATCATTTGTAATCATTGAATTCTTTGTTGCCCCTCATTGTCTTATCATTTGGGTTTGTAAAGTGTGCTATACCTAACTGTGAAAGGATCAACAAATTGAGTTGCAATTATTCATTGTAATTCTTGTTCTTGTTGTCCTATGGGGTTTATTTCCTTGAGTTTGTTAGGATCTTATGAGATTGAGTTGTTGGTGCTATGGTACAACACTCTAGTGAAGAGCTTAAGATGTTAAAGGTTTTGAAAGCCTTGAAATCACACTTTCAAGCCTAATGGGACCTTGCAAGGTTAAGTGATTAGTGTTGCAGTACAATACTTTGGAGTAGGGCTTAATGACTATATAGGGTGTGGTCCCTTCAATCACATTTTGAGAGCAACAAAGTCCAGAGGTGTGCTTGCAATCTACCCTTTGAGTGTGGAGTACTCACATTGGGGAACCACATAAATTTGTGTGTGTGTGCATTATTTTATAAAGGTTTGATTTGGGAAACTTATTCATTCCTCTCCTCCCTTTTTAAATTCTATGATCCATAATAACTACTGTAACCTTCAAAATGATATAGGTCAAAAGATAAAATAAATTCCACCATTGGAAAGTACATAAGAAGATGATCCCAACAACACCAATTTGACCTCAATTGAACTCTAATTTTACCAATATTTAATTATCATAAAACTTAACTAAACTTCCTAGAAGCACCCAAATCGAAGCCATACATAGAATACATAATATCAGTACCACATGAACCATTACAACATTACAAACAATTTTTATAAATCTCAAAGCATTCAATTTGTTACATATCATATCATGCATAGTCCATAACACATTACTCCTAATTTGGTGATTTGCAAAAGTATACATCTAAACTTAATCTTTAACCTATTCATCCCACATGCTCACATCACATGATCATATACACTAATCTAGTACAAAATACAAAGGAAAGGTAAATATAGCCTATTAATTAAGTTTGTTGAAGAAAAATTCTCAAACAAGTATAAAACCTTCAAAAATCTAACAAAGTATAACTTCACTTCAAACATTTCCTATACCCACATATGCATGCCCATAGCAATTCCAAATCTTAGTTGAGAGGTAGGAAAAATCTATTTTTGAAGTAGAAGTTTATTAGCATACTTTGCATAGAAGAAATGAGTGAAAAATTAATTTTTATTCATACAAAAAATAGAAAACTTAAATGCACTATATTAATGACAAGAAAAAGGATAAAAGATGATGGGAAAATATTTTTTTATTTTTATGCATAAGCATCATGAATAAAAGTTATTTTTATGCTTTATCACTGATGTGATGCATAAGCTTTAAATTACTTTTATTATTTTTTTAATATCATTTTTAGAAAAATTTTCATAAATTCATTTCTTTTATTTCCCTCCACAATTAATACCTTGAACTTTAAATATGTATAAAAAATACATCGAGACTCCAAATTAAAATTTGTTTAAACTCATGAAACCCATATTAAACAGACTACACATCCATATACTAAGATTAGATCTAAGCATCACACAACATAGTGTTATAATTTAAATGTATAAATACTAAAACCACACATAAAGCATATACAGATATCAAATAGTTGCTTTTGTATCACAATCCAACATCATTTCCAACCACATCACCTGTCTAACACATCACACAAGACTAGTATATATAATCATGTTAGTTAAGCATGTAAAGACATCATAATCATAACATAAAAGCTAAACATTATAACATATAAATTGCAATCATAACAAACTAACTCATCCTCCATAACATGTTAAGACCACACATAATATGGAAATCATAATCATAATGCAATACCTAATGCCTATAGAAGGGGTGTAATAGTTAAGATGGAACTTTTTCACATTTTGAAGAATGGCATGATCATCACATCCAACAAAAATAACAACTTCATTTAATAGCAACTAGCATATGTTTCTAGCATGTATGGATGCGTTCAACATGTTAAAAGATAGGAAAATGATAATTAAGTTATTGATATGAAACACCCTCCTTCCCATACCTTAGGTTGAAGAGCATTATGTTGGGTAGATCCCCTAACAAAACAATTAGTTATGGAAATAGATATGAATTAATGAACTACGTAGTGAAAGGAACAACAAACCTATCATGAAGCCATGACCCTAAAGAGAAGGGAAGAGAGTACTAAGAACAGAAGAGGGAAATATGTGAATATAAAATCATATAAAAAAATGCTGAAAAAGAATACGATAACATAAATTGTAAAACTAAATTCCATAATATATATGAATGCCATATTGTTACAAGTCTAAACCATACATGATCCATAAACCCATAAATAGAAAAGTGAATTAATGTCTAACATAATGTTGAAAATGCCAAAATATAATAGCCAAAGTTCTAAACTGATACACAACATCATCAAGCTGATATCACCATAATAATCCTCTAAGAGCTTCATTCACTTCCTCAAAAGTAATCAACCTGAAAATAAAATAGGTTATCAGTATAAAACTAAGTGAGAAACCTTGGCAACCTTTCAAATTGCTAGATGGATAGATCTCATGAGGATTTGGAGGAGCATGGCTAACTTACAAAATATTCTAGTTCAATAAAACATAAAAGTGAACCACCCAAAACATCCATATAAATATATAAATATATAGCCATAACGTCCTTCCATCATACAATGCCAAAACCAAGATTTTCCCACTTCAATTGTCATCATAAACAAGGAGGCTAGCATGCACTGCACTTTGTGTAATATGTGTATTATGTTATCATTTTTACCTCCCAAAAACCAAAACCAACATGTATCCAAACCAAATATCAAATTACCATGCACATGTTTTTATTATTAGTCTCAACTGCAATGTGAAATGTCATCTAGGAGATCACTTCCAATGTTTTCCAAACATAGTAGTGCTAAAGGCATCACCCAGGACATCATCTTTAATATTCTAGAGGCACAAACCAAAACAAAATGATCAATGAGCCATGGAATCATCCTATTATGTAGGATGGGGCCCATAGCAATAGCCACACTACTGTATTTTATAGTAGGGATCAACCATCAAAATCATCTCCATGGATTCCATCTCGAATTAACTAAAAAAACTCAGTGGTACCTCTAACATCCAACAACCAAAAACACACAACCATGAAAATTAAATTGATGGTGGAGGAAAAAATGAACAAGAGATTTCATCTCATCAAGAAATCCAACAATCCAAGAGATCCTCACAAGAATACTATTCTAATGAATCACATGATATTAATAGGTCAAATTTCATCATGTAGCAATCTAGTGTCATGAGGAACCAAAACCCATAACCAAGAAAGCTTACCTAACTTAGCCACATTTGAAGATTGCAACCAAGTCTAAGAAGAATAAAGTTGATCCAAAAATAAAGAGGATTTGATAGGGTTTTGTAAAATTCTTATAGAGATATCATAACATCTTAGATAAGAAGTCTTAGGTGAGATGTCATGTCATCTCGAATAAGAAGTCTTGGGTAAGATGTCATGAATCTCAAGGAACAAGTCTTAGGTGAGATGTCATGACATCTTGAGGAAGAAGTCTTGGGTAAGATGTTATGACATCTTAGGAAAGAACTCTTAAAGGATATTTCATGACATCGTAGGGAAGAAGTCTCATGGAAGAGGTCATGACATCTTAGATGAGATGTCTTGGGTAAGACATCATGACATCTTGGATGAGAAGTTGTGACACCCTGGACAAGACGTCTTGGGAATCAAGAGGCATCTTGTCATGGAGTATGGCAAGATGTCTTAGATGAGGTGTCTTGTGCACAAGTAAGACAACTTGATAGGGATACTAGAATTTAGGAGAGATGTCTGGTAAAGGTCTAGGACATCTTGTTCAGCTAGAAAAGATAAGAAAATAGTTGGAAAATTCTCTAGAATGATGAGAGTAGGTGAGAAACAATAAGAAAGAATTCAATGAGTCTATAATGTGGATCAACAAGAAAGGAGGATAATCCAAAAATTGATATGAAAAGAGAGAATTGGATTTGATATAATCACAAGACTAGGAAAATTTTAATGTAAGGAAGAAAAATTCAATATTTCAAGATCACAAAATACTAAGGGAAAAAAGAATCTAAGATAAACTACTATGCAAATGGAAGCTATCACAAAAATGTGTTAAGATCAAAGTAGGGAAAAATGGATCTAGTAAGCTAACTTAGTGTATCAACCAAAATTTTCAAACTCCAATTTACCATCATGGAAATCGACCACATCTCCCAAAAATTAAGAAACATAGTTCCATATGAATTTATCAAAGATTCATCAGTTAATCACAATAAATCACATGCATGAATGAGAAAACCAAATATCATAGAAATTATTGAAAATATTCTTATAATTTTCATACCCAAAATCCATAGAAAGTGGTAGGTTATATGCACACATATATTTCATCAAACCATATTCCATCCACAAAATCAAAACCCTTTAGCCAAAAAATAATATCATAATCATAAGGTAAAAATAAACAATACCCATCCTACATATGTGCACAAATCTTGTAATCATAATTGGGGAAGAAGTTGAGATAACTCACATTTAATCTGAATGAAGAAAGAAAAAATAAGGGAAACGAAAGCCAAAAGATTCAAGTAATCTACAAAATCAATTTGAAATTCCACAACACTTCTTAGTTCCATTTTTTGAACACCTCTCTTGGATCATCAAAGTACGTGGAAGAATTAAACCATGGGAGTTTTAATGGAGATTGACTAGAAAGCATGGAATAGAAGAAAACACCAATTGCCCAAACTTCCACAAAGCTAAAAGAAACTTACCCCAAATGTTTTCTATCCTAAGCATAGCTTTCTCTCCCACTCACTTAACTCCCTCTCATATATCACAACCATTAAAGAGACAATATCATAAAATCTTACAATGCTAAAATATAGTCCAAAACCTCTCAATAAAGAAAATAAGATAAAGCCATGTAAAATTAAATATCTAAAGTACACATGTGAACATATATGAATCATCAATCACATATCTATTTTCTTAAACTATGCAGGCTTAGAAAAATTATTAATATTAATTAAAAAAACCATTAATTATAGCCATGTCATGCTCCTAATCAAATATTATGAGATCCTATCACACTTAATAACAGGATTAGTGCACACATGCTAGACAATAAGATTCATTAACAACATGTTTTGTAACAAGGTAATTGATACAAGAATGACTATTCATTCATTTAGGTTGACTTTGGAGATGCCCCATCAACCTATGGGTAATGTAGTTAGCAACAAACCTGATCTAGGGTGTTAGTGAGGAGCTAGAACCTGGAATGAGTATAAGGTTAATGCTATTCATAATGTAACCCAACAATTAGTCATTTAACATTCATGAGAGTTTCTAACCCAATATTTGGACATTATCAAACATGAGGGTTGGCCTAGATAGGTGAGGTGCCACATCAAATAGTCCTTAATGATCAATTAAATTAATATCAACCTTATAGTTATTCAAACACTTGATGTTAGAAACATCATGGGAATACCATGGGAACATAGGGAAAATCATGCATTAATGGTAGGTATTAACACTAATGTAAATAGTTTTGATTAATTAGTTTTTTTATGAGCTATAACAGTATGCTTTGTAGCTTAGGCCTCATCTCCAACTTTGTTTTGGATGGCACCAAACTAATTTCCTCTACTATGAAGGTGTTCTAACCCTTCTTGCATGTATTTCATGTAGATTTTAGATGATGGTTTGGATGTAGTTTCTAGGTAATGGTGTTAGGTAGAAGATTAGAATATGTAGTGAAAGTGATGATGTGATATGGATAAAGGATTCAAGCAATGTTGTATAGTTGAAACCATGTTATGGATTTGTAAATGATGCATGTGGTTATCTATTATGTTTATTGTAACTTGTGCATAAATAAATTGTACTTGAGACCTTGGTGTAACATTACATAGATTTTGTTAAGTATTTTAATCATTATGGTTTATTTAATTATGCTTATTAGATTGTAAGATTTCATATTTATTATATTAACTTTTTCAAAATATTAAATTTTAGAATTTTAAATTTCATGGATTTCTATGTAATTTATTCATATCCCTTAATTGATTTCATGAATTTATCATTGTTCAATTTTTGGATTTGATAAATACCCTAAATTTATAGTGTAGGTTGACCATTTTATGCCATGTATGGCATATTTTGGCATCATTATTTCTTACATCTAAAATTTTCCATTTTTGGAAACTTTTATAAATATAGGTTTAACCTTGTAATTTAACATGAGAATAAAAGAATAAATGACATTAAATGAGAAAATATGAAATAAGGAAATATGATAACATTTCCATGTAGGAGAATAGACTTCCATCCATACTATAACTTAATAATGCATTTCCAACAAACTAGATCAAACATAATTAGAGCTTAAATCCATGCTAGATGAAGTCATACACAATTGTGTCAATGTTGCTAATTACTAATTTGTGAGGGTGGAATAATGATTGAGGTAAACAAGAATATGGTCTAGAAAATTGATTTGGAAATGATAAACTTCCTTGTTGAGGAAAGAAGAGTACCTGAAACATCATTAAAATTGCATGTTGCGATCATTTTGATCATGTAGCCTTCACCCCATAAAACTTGAGGTTTGAAATTCATTGTAAATGTGAATATTATAATTCAAGAGATGCAATCTCACATATTTTATGCTTTTGGGGTTGAAAAATGCCTCATAAGTGGTTAACGCCTCATCCCCCAAGTGATAAAAGTCACATAATGTTTATATTTGGTCTTGGGGGATTAAAAATGCCTTTTGGAATGCTAGAATTGGCATTTTGATGGGTTTTGTGAGGGGCATATCATTTTCTATGTTGGAGACACCTTCATGGGGCTATAGCTCATCTACCCCTAGGGTGGATGCATTGGGGTATAACTCACCTACCCCCGGTGTGGATATCATCCCCCCAATGTGGACGCCATCTCCCTAGGGTGGAGGCCATCCCCCTAGTGTGTATGCCATTTCCACAGCATGGAGGCCATCCCCCAAGTTACTATTTTTAGTAAACAGAATGGCCATGGGGGTATGACACTTACTATATATAGTAATCCTCCTTGATTTGGACACCTACCTCACTTGAGCACAGTAGAAATTTGTAGCTAATTTTTCAATGATTTGCAGCCAAGTTTGTAGTCAATTTGTAGCTAAATTATTAGCCCAAACCCTATAAAAATATGCACCAACACCATTTACAGGCTTCATAATTTTGGCATTTCCACACTTTACAATTTTTAGTCATTTTTGCATTCAAGAGCTTTGAACACACAAAGAGCTTCTTGAATCCCCTAGCATGGAACCTACATAGCCATTGTTACATCCCCTTTGCATCACCAACATTGCAAACCTGGTGTAGAGAGTAGGACAGTTTGATAACATTGGGAGTTGTAGAACATCCGGATTGTGGAGCTACTGGTTTCAATAGAGTTTGAACCCTCACCAAAGTGAACACCCTACAATTCCAGGTATAT
Source organism: Gnetum montanum (assembly GCA_015680685.1). Lineage (NCBI taxonomy): Eukaryota > Viridiplantae > Streptophyta > Gnetopsida > Gnetales > Gnetaceae > Gnetum > Gnetum montanum. The sequence goes on along the minus strand of MNCI01008066.1, from coordinate 967,366 downwards.
ATTATACACATTTCTTGAACCATTCTTTATTTCTCTTAAAATAAAGTTTACAATTCTATTTGTGTGCAAGATAGATTTATTTGTTCCATTTTGGTGTATTTCGTTTATTAGATCTACATTACATTTTTATTTTTCTACCCTTGTTGACATTTTCCAAGTCCTTGGGTGATCTGCTGGGCCATCTAGGACACCTCAAATTCCATTTTTTCGAGGCCATGGGGATTCAAGATTAAAGTTATTACACTAGAATTTTTAGTCTTCTAGTAACCAAATGTTTTAGTCGCTACATTTTTCTGGCACTAGAAGGAGGGCCTTTGCCTGATTTCTGCATCTAATCCTATGTACTCATTGCCAATGTTGATGTACAAGTTCTGGATCTACAATTTTTAGCCAAAACATTTAAATCTGCATAAAACCTAATGCTGGCCCCCCATACCCTTGTAGCTAAAACCCAGCATGAAAACTACAGGTGTTTGAGCTTTTAAAATTTTCATAACAATTACTATGAATTTTAAAGCCAACGTGGGTTTTCTATTGCAAATATTTTCCTCTTGTTACCAAATTTTCTTAGTAGAGACTAGTGTTGGTGGATTTACCATCCAAATCCCCATCCCCCTTCTCCTTGCTATGAAAATTGATAGTTTTTCCAAAGCCATTTACTTGTGGAAAGTCAAAGTTTTCACTTTTGGTTTTCAATCCCTTCCTCCATCCCAACAATTTATAGAAAGGTGTAAGACCTTCCATCTTATCCCCTTTCTTCCTCTCTGCAACCCCTAGCATAGGTGTAGCTAGGAAGCCTAGAGTGGATGGAGTTTGATATCACCTTTTTCCATTTTTAGTAAAGGGGTATACCCCCTTTGACAACCATCTTACTATTTATAGTAAGTAACATGTTTTTAGCTGTTTTTATCATTTTTAAATTTTTGTCATTTTCACCTTCAACGTGGATGTTACACCCCCAGCATGGTTGTTTGGTTTTGGAGAAAATTCATAGTAGTTGCTGGATTTTCTAAAGCTAGTTAGGGTATTTGTCATACCCCCCTTAGTTAGGGTGTCATATCCCCCTTAGGGTGTTTGTCATACCCCTCTTAGCTAGGGTGTCATACTCCTAGAATGGGTGTTACCCTCCTAAACCATCCAAACCCCTTGTTGTGAATTTTTTCTAGTAGAGTCAATATTGCCAACTTTCTAAAAACCTCACCTTCGGAAAAATCAAAGTTTCCACTTTGGTTTTTCAAGCAAAACAGAACTTGCCACAAGTAAACTCCCCTTATACAAACATTGTGAAGAAAATTTAAGATTGTATATCTTACCTCTTTTTTTTCCCCTATTTTCTCCTAGCATTGATGTGGCTAGCTAGTCAAGTGTGGTTGGGATTTGATACCAACCATTTTCCATTTTGGGTAAATAGGTATACCCGCCTTTGACCTCTCACTTACTATTTATAGCCAATAAATCTCTTTCAACTATTTTTTAGTCCTTTTAGCATTTTAAGAATTTCACTTGCTGGAATTTCTTTTTCCTCTACTAATTTAGCCTTCATCAAGCCACTTTTCAATACCTTTCACATTATCTTTCAACCAATCAACCATACTACCTCTTAACCTAACAAATATGGTATCTAGAAAAGATACAGTTTGTGTTTATAACTCAAAAAAATTCATGGTCATAGAACAAAGACAATCACTTACGCAAAGAGGAAAAAACCTAGATTTTGTGGTTATTAATGAGGTATTCTACAACTTCCTCTATGCCAAGATACAATTTGATCTCTTAATACCATGCTTCAAATCTAATGCTAAGCATCAATTAAAAATAATACACTAGAATGGAAAAGAATACATCCCATCCTCTTATGGAAAAATCCCCCTCATAGAATTTTGTGTACAAATGCTCATACAACACATAGAGGTTGATGAGTTTAGTGAGGGAATTAGCTTAGTGGATTGAGGAGAGGAGGAGGAGGAGTTTGAGACCAAACAGGAGTCAAACATCTTCATTGGAAGTCTTTTCCAATCTTTGGCTCCCCAAATAACCACATCCAACTCCACATCTTTTGCCTCATCAATAGGACAAGTCCCTCAATCCAACTTCCTTTCTATCCATTGTACCATGTTTTGGTCCACACCCATAATCTCCACACACCATACACAACCTATATCCCAATCCACGTTCTTATTTTCATTGGTACCCTTTGCCACATAACCTAACTTTGTTAACCCAACCATGGTTATATTCACCTCACCATCTCCCTTTAACATACCAATGGGACCCTCATTGGGACCTAAGAAACACAAGCTTCTCATACCCCATTTGTCCTCTTTATGCCTCAAGTTTCAGCACAAACATCTTTTTCCTTGTTTAGCCCACCTATGACCACCATAACTCAGCCTCTTCCTTCAATATTGCATCCTATCATGAGGCCATAAGCCTCTCAACCACAAGTCTCACAACTTCTTTTTCAACCATCAACACGAGCACCATAGTCGATGGGGTTAACCAAGGCTTGGATCAAGCCTTCCAAATGATCCAAGACCTTATCGAAGAACTACAAAAACTTGAGGCCAACACAACTCATATTGTCAAGGTTCTAGATTTCTACCAAGATGATCCTATAAGTCCTATAGTGCCTCAAATAACCTTGCTTGTGGGCTTACCTATTTCAAACTTCATCAAATATAATGATGAAGGGAATTCCAACACACATCTAGTAACCTTCTAGTTTGAGTGCCTCTTCTTGCAAGCTTGGCCTCATACGATATTGAGACTTTTCCCTATGTCCCTCAAAGGTAAATCTCTAGATTAGTATCGAACCTTTTCTAGAGGTTCCATCTCTTTTATTGAGGACTTTCTTAACCAATTTTTCAACTACTTTAGATACAACTTGAAGCCAAATGTCACATTGGATCAACTAATGAAGGTGAGGCAAGGGTCACTTGAGCCGATCAAAGGGTTCATTCAAAGGTGGAACTTAATGCTTAATGAGATTCTAGAGCCTATTGTTGAAACTCACCTCTTGGTCATCTACAAGGAAGTAGTAAATAACTTTATCAAGTCAAAGCTTTACTATCTAGAGCCTTGGTCACTAAGCCAAGCCTTCTCACAAACTAAGAACATTGAGGAGGTAGTTGAAGCAAACAATGATCTAGCCTATGTGGCCTATAAAAACCAACATGCAAGGAGAGATGACAATAAAACCAAGCAAGAACATACAGCCATGGCCATAGTGGAAAAAGAGACAAAACAAGGAGAGAGGAGGGAATCACCACCACTCAACACATCCCTTAACTCCTTACAACCATCAACTTCCTATGCCCCAGATCAACCAAGACCAAACTTTGGATGGAAGGATAGGTCTAAATACTTAAATCCCTTTGAGCTCTAAGAATAGTTACATAAAGATAACTATATACAACATAAGTAATTATCTAAAGAGGCTTGTAATAGGTATAATCATCTTTGTGACATAGCTAGAGATCCAATGATAGTTACCAAAGACAATCCTAAGATACTAAGGTACTTTAGGTTGGATAAGTATTTTCATTATCATCAAATGGCTAGCCATGATAGTGATTTTTGCGTAGTATTAAAGGATGACCTCTAAACCATGGAGATTTGGTAGTTAATGAGCCCAACTCTCCAAGTGCTAACAGCAACTCCTATACTATGATCTCATTCATGAAAATCAAATGGTCTAACCCCCCTAGGGAACTATTCATCATTAGAGTACCACCATGATCCCAAAGCATGAAGCCTAGGGAGCCCTTCGTTATATGGGTACCACCTCCTCCAACCTCTAAGGATCCTTTCATCATACATTTTTCCCCTTCAATAGCTTCAACATCACAACATAATTGACGAGTTGCTAATCCTCCAAAACCTAGGGAACCACTCATTATATAGGTTCCTCCACCTTCAATAAGTAAGAACACAACAACTCATAACCAAAGCCCACATATAGTGGTCCAAAACTTATAAATTGGCAGGAAACCATCATCACAATGGTGGCAAAAGCAACCTATCACCAAACCAACAAAGAAGCCCACTAAAGGTAACCAAACAAGACCTACACCAAGGCCAACTACATCCTTGGACAAGGGGCCTAAGGAACATGAACTGAAACCCAATCCAAAAGCTCTAGGAAGGATGGATTAGGTTAGAACCACTAAGGCCAAAACATCACATGCTAAAGAAAAGAGCTTCCTCACAATAATGAAATAAGCCAAATGATTCCTTAAATAAAAGAACATGTCATTGAACTTGTATGACCTAGTCATGACATCTCTTGCTCATGGGGATGCACTAGCTCAAAGAGTAAATTCACTCTATTATTGAGTGAGCTTTACCTAGGGAAAATGGAAATCAACCCATGCTCAACTTTCATGATAGTAAAGTGAAAATCAACTCTCAAATCGGAGAGGTGCTATTCTCCCCTCTTCTCATTACTATATGTATTGATAGATACAAGGCTCACCATGTTCATGTGGATGATGGGACGACTATGAATGTGATTCCATATTTTATGGTTGACAAACTTGGCCTAATCGAGAACATCCAAGTGACCACTATTTAAACACTTAAATCATTCAATAATCATTCAATGGATCATGAGTAGCAGTGCAAGGTTCAATCTCCTTGGATTTTATAGCCAGTGAACAATTTTCCACACTCATCAACTTCCCAGTGGTTGAAGAAACACTTGGGTTTGACTTGATCCTAGGAAGACCATGGTTAGTGAAGCTTCAGGAAGTTTTATCTCCTATACATTAGGAGATTCACTTTCCATACAAGGCTGGAAAAATTATGATCCATGGGGACAATGTATCGCTTTCCTTAGTTAACTATGTCAACATTGATTGAAGTTCAAAGGTGCATTTTCAAGAGAAGACTCTTGAAACTTAAACTGGGGCCAATACCAAGAGTAAAATCAACAACAATAATAATGATGAGGATGAAGTCACCAAACCTATGGTATTAAGCAATCAAAAAATGCCTATTAATTGCCACCATAAACAAGTAGCATGATGAGAGTGCAATCATGCAAAGCAAATCCTTTGTTTTATCAAAGGTCAAGCAACAAATGCATTGTGGATATGTTATTCCTTCTTTTACTAATGGAGGCTTGTTCACCTTAGCAACATTATACCATGTTTCATGGTTTGTGTTATCGTTATATGCCCTTTTGACACTACCCCATACTTGCTAGGTAGGTATGAACCATGGCTTTCTAAGGCCTAAAACTAGCACTATGGCCTACTAAGGCCTAAAATTGACAACCTTATGGATTGCTAGGGCCTAAAACTAGTGAGCATAACAAACTCTTCATTTGTCCTTACACCAACATTATAATCAACCTACTTGATAACATGGTCTATGAGTCTCACTTATACATGTATACCTTGGTTTATGATTATCATTATGTCACATTTTATCTACCAATTTTAGTTTATGGCCTTGTTACATTTACCACTTATGTTTATATAAAACACATAAAACATAAAATATCTAAAACTAACATGTAGTTGTAGTCACACTATGTGATAATAACCAAAAAATTACCAAAATGTCCACATGTCTATGACCATAGTGTCACTATGAAACATACAACATGAACAGTACATGGTCCTTATGGCCTCTATAGTTAAAAGAAAAACAACTATAACAATGACAGAAAAACATAGCAGGGTGTAACTGGCACTGTAGTAGCCAAAGCTAAGTCATAAGGGGAAGAGGAAAGATCATTGACTACATCATAGCCAATCACTATCATAGCATGGGACCTGTAGGCATCAAGACATGCACACAGTTAGTGGTCATAATAATAAGAAAGCTCAATTACAAATTCAAAATTCCACACTTCAAAAAACATTAGATCATCATAGTGAAGAACTTCAACCTTGTATAGAAATTTATTTGGAATAGAATTGAATAAAAACACCAAAAACATACCCTTCCTCATCCACCTTGGTTAGCATGGATTAGGTTGACCCTGAAAACCATTGCCCTCACTACCATAGCTAGCTATTTATTATGCTAGCCTTGCCTTTGCTTGCCACTCTAGCACATTGCCTCGGCATGACTACTAGCCTTGTTCATAGGCTGCATAGGTCCATTAGGGATTTTGTGCCTCAATGTCCCCTTTAGGTCACTCCCACTCAATAGCTTTTTTTCCTACCACCACTTGTCTACCTGTGTGCCATCCTACCATGCCCAGATCTAGGGTTGCTAGCCTCTACCTATAGATTGCATGGACCTACCTTAGGTTGTGTTACCTTGCATGACCCATGCAGGTTAATTAAGGGCTACATAGCCCTAAGGCTATGTAACACACTGTAGTGCCCTTGATTTTCTTAGTTCTTGTCATGAGCTACCATACCATGCTTTACACTTGTAGTAGCTGCTACTCTTCATTGCCCACATGTGTGTAGCCCCTACAATTGTCATTGCCATTCTCACCCATTATCCATGCTAGTTAGCATGGATACTGTAATCTGATGCTACCCCCCTCTCATCCATGTTGGTTAGTGTAGATNCCTTCATCCATGTTGGTCAACAAGGATGCCACAATTTGATGCTATGTCTTGAGGCTACTACCCACTCATAAGCACACACCATGCCACTTTGCCTACCCTTTCCACCTACACTGCCCAACATTATTGTCACTAACAATGCATCTTATGATTTCTACCCCTTCGAGGTGGTGTTGGACAAGGCCCTAAAATCACCATCGTTGGTACCACCATTGTGGCCATGTTGGTAATGCAATGTGTAGTGCTGCTTATAGTTGCTATCGCCATTTGCACCTCACGATTGTGGTAGAGATGCAGGTGAAGAGCTAGAGCTCTGGTGTTAGTCCGAGGTTGTGGATTCAAATCATGATGCTGGGAAAGGCTAAACTACTACCTGTTGCATGCCTAAGTCCTATAGCGATTCTGACATGTACCATGCTGACTATGCCATGTTGTTGGCTTTCCCTGCACCTACATTGTTAGCCTCAAGGCCTTTACCTTTCATGTGCTCTACCTTCCCTACCTTTTCTAGTGAAACTAGACCTTGCCTACACCATGTGCTATCTTCCTCTACTACACATCGTGTGTGTTCCCTTATCACTGTCACACATTCCTCAACCCTTGTTTGTGCATTAGCCTTGCTAGCTACCATACTCTCATGTGCACTATCACCTATCATCTCATCCCCTTAGTTGTGAAAATCCTTCATAGCTTTTTGCTACCCTTATCCTTCTTCTTTGCTGAAATCCTATGCCACAAGCACCATTTTTCAGGAGTTTTCCCAAGAGGGGTGAGCCAACACTATGAGCATGCATGGTCTATGATGTCCAAGCTTGCATCGCTAGCCCTATCTATGGTTACGTGCCTATGCTGCTAGCCCTTCAAACCCACATGATCCATTTGTAGGTGGACCTTACTCTAGCTCATGTCTACATCTAGGTTTTCCATGCCCACCTTGGCATGTGCTCCCTCCACAATCACCTACATGATGACCTCTTACCTTTGTTGCAGTAGCCCCAGCCATGCATCTTCATAAAGGTCACTCTTGGAATCAAATACCTTCAATAGTTTAATAAATAAATAAATAAAAGAAAACTTATTAAATATGCATTAAATGTAATACCACTTAACCTTGCTTCCCCTAGTTAGCCATGCTTTAAATAGTCTTAGCTTGAGCCTTACCTTACCTTTACCTTGTTATAACCAAAATTTACCTTCTTTTACCAAGTTTCACCTTGTTTTTGCCTTGTAATAATCCTACTAATGAAATAAGCCCCTACCATGGCTTGCCAAGGCCTTAAACTGGCATCCTGGTCTACTAAGGCCTAAAACTAGCAAAGTATAATCATAGTTGACCATGTTTGACCTTATAATACCCTTAATAACTTCTGTTGATCATGTTTTGATCTATTTTAGTGTTAATTTAATTTTAACCCACTTTTACTTTATTCTTATTGGATTTTTACATTATTTAGCATTTTATTACATAGGTGCCACTTGATGTGCTTATGTTGTCATGTAGGATGAGCCAAGGAGATGAGAGAGAAAATTGGACTAGCCTTAAGGTCTAAATAAACCCCTCTTATGATGCTATTAGATCAAGTTGACCTTAAATATCAAAATCTTAAGACCTTGAAACCATTTTACTCTACAACCATAATGCCTTGAAATAGCCTGATGACCATTCACCTTAAAGCCAAAAACATCATGGAGGGTTCCCATCTAAAACCATAATGGTGAGAAGAAAACACATCAAACCAAGTTCCTCACTAGAACTTAAGCCTATTCATGACCTCATCAAACCTTTGTTATGCAACACTAATGCCATCACATAGCCTTGATTATTTCTAACACTCACATGTTTGCTTTTATTGTTGTTTATCATTATTGATAGGTTGCAATGAATGACTAATGTTGACAACTCTGATGATTTACAACAAGCGAGCCTACATGCTCTATCTCTCTCTACTTTTTTGGCACAATGAATGAGTTTGAAAAATCTGATGCACATCACATAGATTCTTCTATGCTGTAATGATTATGACCTATGATGGCATAGTTTTCTAGTTGTCTCATGTAGCCCTATACATCATGTTATAATAACATTCTTTCTTTGGCTAGTTTTCTTGTTCTCTTGAAGTTGTGCTTGCAGGATGAAGCTTGGAGTCATCACAACAGTGCAACTCATCATAGCAACAAGTCACCACATGACCTCAATGTGCAAGATTTAGTAAGCTTGTCCTATTGTACCAAGAGTGCTTATGCCATTTCCATCCCATTACTACTCATGAGCCTAACCCTGTTGCCCAAATATAACCTTCCTTACCCTAAGCAGCAAGGTTGACCAATGTCTGACACACATGCATTATGGCCATGTGACATCTCCTTCATCATGCTCTACCATTTAGTTTTTTGAATGTAACACACCTCATTCGGTAGGAAAATGGAATCAAATTGGCTTTGACAAAGAAACCTAATGAAGGTTTCACCCCACATAAAAAAGAAAGAAAAAAAATCAATGGAGAAGAAAATTTCTAAGAAACCAGAATGGTCCATGAAGAGTAAAAGTCAAAATTAATGACTGCAAACATGTAAAGGGAGGAGCCCAAAGAAACCTTGGAGTGAGGTGTTGGTTACTCAAATGCTTTTTTTGAGTGAACCAACATCTCAAAACATGAATAGCCAAGTCCAATTTCTTAACCTACATGTTGGTGCCATACTATAGCCATGATGTCAATACTTGGAAAGAATTTTTAGCCTTCACAACTATTTCCCTATAACCTCACTACCATTTTATCATTACAGTCTTGCTCCATCATCATGAGCACTCTTTAGCATGGTTCGGCATGACAGAATCAAGCACAAAGAGGGAATGTTGGTGATGGACCTACAATGTTGTTTTGTATTCTTTATTAGTGCCTCTCAAGTCGATCCTCCAAACACCAACAACGAGGAGCCATTGAAAAACCATTAAAATTGCATGTCATGACAATTTTGATAATGTAACCTTCACCCCATGAAACCCAAGGCTTGAAATTCATTGTAAATATGAAGAAGAGATCCAATCTCACATATTTTATGATTTTGGGATTGAAAAATGCCTCATAAGTGGTTAAAGCCTCATCCATAATGTGACAAAAGTCACATAATGTCTATATTTGGGCTTGGAGGATTTAAAAATGCCTTTTGGGATCAAAATTGACATTTTGGTGGGTTTTGTGAGGGGCATAGCATTTTCTACACTAGAGACACCTACATGGGGGGTATAACTCACCTACTCCCAGTGTGGATGCATGGAGGTATAACTCACCTACCCCCATTGTGGATGCCATCCCCCCAACATGGATGTCATCCCTCCTAGCATGGATGCCATCCCCCTAGCATGGAAGCCATCCCCCTAGTGTGTAGACCATCTCTCTAGTTACTATTTTTAGTCAAGGGAATGACCATGGGAGTATGACATTTACTATATATAATAACACCCTTGATTTGTAAATCCATCTCATAAGCATAGTAGAAATCTGCAACCAATTTATCAACAATTTATAGCTAAATGAGCGGCCCAAAACCTATAAAACCTATGCACCAGCACCATTTACAAGTTTCACAACTTTGGTAGTTCCACACTCTGCAATTTTCAGTAATTTTTTACATTCAATAGTTTTCAACACACATAGAACTTCTTGTATCCCCTAGCATGGAATCTCCATAGCCATTGTTACATCCCTTGCATTACCAACATTGTAGATCTAGTGTGGACAACAACACATTTCAACAGCATTAGAAGTTGCAAAACATCTAGATTGTGGAGCCACCGATTTCAATGAAATCTAAACTCCCACTAAAGTGAACCGCCTACTATTCTAGGAACATATTGTACACATTTATTGAACCATTCTTTATTTCTCTTAAAATAATATTTACAATTCTGTTTGTGTGAAAGATAGATTTATTTGTTCCATTTTGGTGCATTTATTTTCTTAGATCTGCATTATATTTTATTTTTCTACCAGTGTTTACATTTTCCATGTCCCTGGGTGATTTTTTGAACCATCCAAGGCATCTCTAATCCCATTTTTTGGAGGTCCTAGGGATTCAAGGTTAAAGTTGTTACGCTAGAATTTTTGGTCTTCTAGCAACCAAAATTTTTAGGCACTATAATACCTTTTTAATCCCAAGTTTGTTGGTAAGATTTTGTAAGAATGAGTTTCATAGATTCGAGTTTTGGTTGCTAGGAAACAATAATGTATCAAGGAAATAATGTTGAAGGAATTTGGAGATACATCTATGATAGTGAAAAATGTGTTGTAATTGAGTTTGGGGGAAAACTACATCTTAAATAGCTAATTTTAACCAATTGACATGTAGCCAAAAAGTCAAGAGAAGAGATTAAGATCTTCCTTTAAATTTAGAGTCTCTAGGATGATGGTCTTGATGAACATGATTATTTCATCAACAAACTTTAAATGTGATCCTCCTAGTAAAGAGGGTTAATTAGTCCCACTCTAATAAGGTAGGTATTCAGACATTCCAAGATGATGGTAAAGATATATGAGGATAGAGAATCACACTACCTAAGATCTCTAGAAGGTGTAAATCAAATTGACATCTTTAGTTTATTTGTACAACATGGTTGCTTGTGTGAGGGATTTAGTTGATGTGCTTCATCCACCAATTCAAGAAACCTAATATCTATATTGTTGTAATTATAGTTTCCCAATTGATACTATCATATGCCATGTTGATATTGAGCTTAACTACAATCATCTCAATGTGTTCAACCTACTCCAATGAATGCTTTCATGCATGATAATTATGATATCTATAACATTCATACTTGGGAGAAAACCAAATTTTGTGGAACTATTAATCTATGGAAGTAGAAATTGAAGATGATCAACTAGTAGTTTTGCATGGAATTTGTATAAGATAGAGCAAAAACTAAGAGGCCTATAATGCTCTAAGGGTGATGAGTAGTGAGGTAACCCTATGCCCAACCATACAAATACAAGTGTTCACGCACAATCTAGTCAAACTCCAAGGATTAAGTGCTTATGCACCTACATAGAACAAGGATGACTTATGCAATTGTTGTCTTCCTAAGCTTACTTGTAAGGCTCAATTGTATGGTTAAGTAAACTCGAGGTATTTTATTTTTATTCTTTTATGTTTTATTTTCATGATGCTTAAAAGAGAGGAATGAGGTAATTTAATAACTAATTTGATTTAACTAGCTAACTATTCTTTAACTAGTCCTAACACCAGCATCCATTCCCACTCTCCGGACACATCCTGAACCAATGTAACACTACTGGGATTACCAAATGCTAGTCGTTATTGGGTTACCAAGTGTTCCCATGTATACTCGGAGTGGTCATGCTAAGTGTGCTAATTCATTGAGAATTAACAGTTCAATAGAAATAACATTGATTAACTAATGAGAGCATCAAATAACAGTAAATAACATTAAATGCAATAATTAAGCTATTTTAAATGTTGCAAGGTTTATCACAAAGTTTATCTTTATTTTCAGATAGAAGGTGTGCTTAGGTACACAATGCTCGAATAAAGATCTGTTCACTTTATGACTCCTACTATGGGCACTCAAAAATAATTCTAACCCTGGAAGGGAAAAACTACAAGAGTTCAGCTAAGTTCCTAAAAATGAATATTAAACCAAGTGCCCTTGTCTTTTATTTATAGGTAATGGGATAGGTTCTGACATTGCATGTCCGATATCGCTTCGAGATCTCCAATATCATGTATTCAATATCGAGCATTTGATATCAAGGATCTGATATTGGGACTCATCATACCCCCACAATTGAATGAAAACTTGTCCTCGAGTTCCTTACAAAATATTGGGAAGGTATGAGATTATTAACTGAACAACAACTGATGGTGACATGGAATGACAGACTCAAAGTGCCAAGTGAAAGGATTGACAAACATATTATAGCATTGGTGTTCATTACCATGGTGAACACTGTACATAGATGACATCTAGACTCTCATTTGACAACTTGAAGGGAGAGAGAGAGAAAAGAAAATGAGGCGTGTTGCTACCAATGTTAAAATTATGCATACCATTGTTCATCCATGGCCACATGACCAAGCTTGTTCCTTACATAAATGTTTTTGCTCCAGTCCATCCTCAGTGCTCCCTCCTATCCTAGTCCATTGTTCATGTGATTTCCATTTGCACACACAACACAATTATGAATTAGCAAGGATAGATAAGATATAATATAATTGATACCTTGCCTTGATATGAAGCACATTGGCTAGGTTGTGGGTATGGCAGATACTGGGTTAGAGGTTTGTAACTGATAACTATCGAAGGTGTAGGGGTAAGATAAGTAATGGAATGGAAAACTTTGTGATAGGGACCCCCATGACTAAGAGCAAACCTCTGGTAGCAATAGGATGGAAAATGAAAGAACAAGGAAGATTAGAGAAATAACAACGGTGAAGCCAATAAAAATGCATAGAAGGGCAAAGAAAAATGGATGTCATAGATGGGGTGAAATGAGAAATAGTTGATTGCGAGAAATTTTTAAGGGAAAGAACTTAACAATTTCACCAAAGAGGAATGCTAATGGGTCCTCCCCAAAGTAGGTTCATGCCCTTTATGCCCTAAAAAATCCACAAACCAAAGATTCCGTAGGCTCAAGGAATGACATATGGACACAATAATTAAGAATTCACCCACAATAATTTACCCAAGAATAACAATGCGTCAACAAAGATATAGACTAATCATAAAATCAACAATGAGGTGGAATATGAAAAGCAATATAGAAAGAGAAGAGAGAATGGAATGGAATCCCAAAATCAAGATTGTGTAAAGTCCCTTGTGTAGTATGTGGTTAAGGTGAATTAATAAAATTCAACCCAAATCTAGATTAAAATTATCCATATCTAGTGACCTCGCATCAACACCTTTGACCAACCCATCCTCTTGAAGCAACAAGAATGCATTCATAGAGCAACCACCATCCCAAAAAGAGAAGAATAGAGAAGTAGGAAGTGAGAAAGGACCTTAGTTAGAGGGGACCTTCAGGCATGGGTAGCATGTCTTTCCAATGCTATAACTAGTGCTTGTAGCCCATGTTTCGTTATTATGTCTAAGGCGTGTGCTTTGAATTACCACTAGTTTTTTATTTTTATTTTTTTGAGTGAGAACCACACCATGCAAAGACTTATTTGATTCATTCAACTTCCTGATATTAGTCAATAGTGGGATGGTTGAAAACCTATGAAAAAAACTCAAGTACCCAAGAGAATAGCCAACACAAACATGTTGAATCCCCTTGAGGTCACATCCTTTTCAATCCATTTGAATCTTTCCTTGGTTTGAAGAATATCAAGGCACCAATTCATTAATAGGTTTTCTTAGAAAAGGGACAATACAGTTCCAAAACCAAGGGAGACCATAAAGTTGAGTGGATGAATGGATGACATGGACTCATTGCCTGTTTTATCAAAAGAAACCATATCTTAGCATCAACATTAAAAGTCAAAGGTAAAAACCAAACATTAGCAAGCAACATTATTATAGTACAATCCACCGTCATGAGCACTTATTATGTGATGAGTGAGAATAAATTAAAAAAATTTCATAAAAAAAGAAATAGTAAAAATGTTAATGATGGTGTAAAATAAAAATAAGTAAATATGAAAAAATGTGGAAAACAAAAAGATAAATAAAATTGAGGGCTTAGAATAACTAGCATTGGTGGCCATCTCCCCCATGACTGAGTTGGAAGGAGAAGATTCAAAATAATGAGCAAGGTTGTCCATTAACAGAGGTAGTGCTAGTACTGGCTGTTTTGGGCTTGTGGAAAGGTTTGGTTTGCTAGATGTTAACCAATAATTTCTTATCCAGGCTTCTAAGTTTATGGATCATCATGGCCCTTGAAGGAAAAGTTTCATAAATGATATAAGGTCCTTTCCACATCGTTTGAAATTTAGTTCGTTGTGGCACATGTGCAGGATTCCAATAAAGAACCCTATATCCTGGTTGGTATTTGAATTTTCTAATTTTTAGATCATGATGTTGTTTGTTGAAGGCCTTGTGTAGTTCATTGGATGAGAGGATGGCTAATCAATTTTCATTTAGCAAGTTAAGATTCATTAACTGTTCTTTCTGTGCTAGACTGAGGTCAAGGTTAAGGTCACATGCTATAGATAGTGTACAAAGCTTAGCTTGGATAGGAAGTGTTGGAAGTTTACCATACACTAACTCATAGGGAGAGTAGCCCATAGGGAGTTTCCATGTGGAGTAGTAGGTCCAAAGAGTATCGTTCAGTTTGGTGCTCCAGTCTTGCCTATACTTGTTAATGGTTCGTGTCAAGATTTTTGTGATTTTCTTATTGGTGACTTTAGCTTAACCATTCACTTGAGGATGATATGGTGTAGTTAGTTTATTCTCAACTCCTAAGCATTACATCAACTTCCAAAAAGTTGCACTTGTAAAATGTGTACCATTATTAGAAATAATGTGCACCTGTAAAATGCCAAACCTATTTACAATTTTTTGTTGAATGAATCTTGCAGCAGTAGATGATGTACAGTCAACAACAATGGCTACTTCTATCCACTTTGTAAAATAGTCAACAGCAATATCAATGTATACTTTTCCATTGGGCATTGGTGTAATAGGCCCCATAAAATCAATACCCCATATGTCAAAGGGTTCTAAGGGTTGAATCCATTGATGTGGACCTTCCATTCTAGTAGTCATTCCCCCATCATGTTGGAAGCACTCACAGGATTGGACAAAATGATGGACATCCCAAAATAATGTAGGCCAATAATATCTTACAACTAAGATTTTAATGGTTGTTCATTTCCTAGTGTAATGACCCCCACAAGGGCCCTCATGAGCATCTTGGAGAATTCTCAATTGATCTACATTGGAAACACACCATTGGACCAAGCCATCAGAACATACCTTGTAAAGATGCCCGTTAATTACCATGAAATGTTTGACTTGGTGGAGAAACTATTATTTCTTTTTAATGTCTAGCCCTTGTGGTGTTTTTTGTGTAAGAAGATAGGTAAGAATGCTACTACACCAATTTGTATCTGTGGGTGCTTGATTGTTTATTACACCTACAAAGAGGATTTTATCAGGGAAGTAATTAGAAATTGGGTATTTATCCTCTTTGTTGTCCCATCACAACCAAGATAAATGATTGGCAACAACATTCTTGGTGCCTTTACGATCGATCATCGTAAGATCAAACTCTTGCAAGATCACGAGCCATCGTATGATGTGAGGGCTCACCATTGGTTTATTCATAAGGAACCAAATTGCACTATGATCCGTGTGTACAAATATCTTATAGCCTACATAGTGCCTAAATTTTTCTAGTGCAAACACCACAGCCATTAACTCGTTTTCTATTATGGTGTAGTTGAGTTGTGCCCCAATAATACTTTGACTTGCATAGTGAATGTAATAGGGATGTTTTTGGTCATCTAACTGTGTAAGTGTGGCTTCTAAAGCAAAATTGGATGCATCAGTCATTATATGGAATAGTTTGGACTTGTGAGGAGCTTGTAGAATGGTTGTTCCTACTAGCTTCTACTTCAAGGTTTGGAAAGCTAGCTCACATTTCTTGGTCCATTCAAAGGGTACATCCTTTTTTGTTAATTCTACCAATAGTTTTTCAATCTTCAAAAAGTTTTCAATGAAGCATCTATAATAGCCCGTATGTCCAAGCAACTTTCCCAAGCGTGCTATTTTCAACTTTCCCTAGTTGATATTTTTGGTGTAAATACTTGGAAATTGGTGATGGAGTTACTCTAATGCATCTATGTTATCAATATAGGCCCAAGTCAAGTTTTCAATTGGTTCTATGCATATAGTTGAATTTCTCTCTTGGACAACTATTAGCCATTGGGTGCCTTCCTATCTTGTGGTTGCTACATACAGGCATCTTTATATGTCAATTACTTGTGCACATTGGTTGCATGCAGGCAATGTTAAGCATTGTACAAACTAGGACTTGTACACGCAGTTGCACCAGGTGTTACTGTATACGATGCATGGAACTTTCTTCTTCTCGATCTTTCCTAATGTATTTTCTTTTGATATCTTTAGGGAAATATCATGTATTCCTAGGCATGCATCAATCGTACTTAGCCATGCTCTTCCCATTATGATTGGGAAGTCCCCCTTATAGTTGTTGACTTGGATCACTAGGAAATCAGCTGGATATGACCATCCACAAATAGTGGTGACAATGTCCTTCACTAGTTCCAATGGGACAGTGATGGACTGGTCAGCCAACTCTAGAAGAATCTTACTCTTTTTTAGTGGAGGTAGGTTCTAGGCTTTGTACATTTCTTGAGAGATCAAATTAACACCAAAACCTAAATCCAAAAGATCTTTGCAAAGCTCATTTTCAATGATTTGCAAATATATAAGACAACTTCCAGGATCAAAGGATTTCCTAGGAAGATGGCTAGCTTTAATCTAATCAGTGATGGCATGGGTTAACATAATAGTGTATTTTGGGTGTGGTTTTTGGTTTGAAGAAAGCTCTAAAGATTCGAATGATGGTGAGGCATTTGGACAATTAGCTACTTGTGGTTGTAAGGACTTGGTTGGACTGTTGGTTCTAAAGAAAGGTCTCTTCTTTGATTAGTTGTCTAAACCAATAGTAAGTTGAGGATTGATAGCCCTTGTAGTGTTACGTTGCTATGGTTGGGCAAGAAGCTTACCTTGCATAGTTGGAGCAGGAGGTAATGGAGCTAAGGATGGAAGAGATGCATATAGATAAGAGGGATAGCATGTATGTGGAACATCACCCTGAGGAGAAGAAGTTCTATAGTACTTGGAGACCTGGTAGTGAGGTTGAAGGACAATGTGACTAGGAGAGTGACGTGGAGAGATCAGTTGCTAGATGTAATACCTATATGGGTCAGGTTAATGGTAAGGATATTATTGATGTTGTGGTGGCATTCCCCATGATTGTGGGTGTTTCCACCATTGATACTATTCATTTGGTTGTGGTGGAGCTCCACTTGGATAATATGTCAAGGGTTGGTGGAACTGCCTTGGGTTACCTTGAGGATAAGGTAACCTTCTGGTGTTTTCCATTTATTTAATCATGGGTTTAGTGCATACACCCTAGACTCTTGTAGATGTGACACCAATGGGTAACATCGCTTAGGATGGTCATATTGGAAAATCTCACATCCGTCATCATTGTCTATGTTTGAATCCACAACCTCTTCAATGATGGCAACCTTACCCTTACCTTTGTTACATGTATACTCAGATTCTTTCTTTTTTCTCCTCTCTCATTCACTACTTGGTTCTTTAGACTTCTCTACCATATTTAGGATAGTTTGAAATTTGTCATCTAGGGAGTTCCACATCGAATCAACCTTTGTTGATACTTCTAATGCAAATTTTTGAATGGGAAAAGTCTCTCTATTCACCATCTCTTCAAGTGGTGACTCTTTCTCATGTTCACAAAATCTAATTTCCTTCTTTTGGAGGGAAGGATCTCTGTTGTATTCCTTTGCACTTTCTCTTTTCCTCAGCTCACCTTCCTCCTTGGCAACTTGCTCCAATAATCTTTGTATTTGATGGGCTCTTAGCTTAGATAGCTTTCCTTGGGCATAAGTCCCAAGGATTCTTCGTGTTTCGTACCTAAGCCCATCTATGAGATGGCATAGTTATTCCTTCTGTGAGTAACCATGGCTAGGAAAAAGATGTAACAATGAATAATATTGGTCCATGGTACAATCCAAGGATTCATGTCCTCCTTGTTTCCATCCTTGGATTTGCTTATGCAGGTTGGACACTTGAGAGTATGTTTGATACTTATCGTTGAATAGTTCTAACATGGTACTCCATTGACAAATGGATTTCAGTTTTAAGGACCGATACCAGCTTTCCGCTTCCTTGATCAGTGTCTATGTAAACAACTTTATCTTTTGTCACTTATTTTCTATATTTTTCAAGGCACATGCATCATGGAATGCTTGTAGATGGTTTTGAGGATCGGCATTGTATCCCCCTTCGAATTATGAGATGTTATTCATGTCTATTCTTTTGATCCTACTATCTTTCTGGTGCCTTGTTGGGATTCTAACAACCTCTATTATATCTAACATACTTTAGGTGGCGAGTAGGGGTTCATCATGATCATGCTATCTATGGCATCTATGATGCCTATATTGTTCCCTACTCTCCCATCTTTCGTGATGTGTCTCTCTAGAATGCCCTTGTTCCCTTTCTCAACTATTTTATCTATGGTCTCTATTTTGCTTACCCTTGTCCTCATGGTCTTGCCCTTTGTGACTATGTTTAGATCTTGAAGGAGAGGGGGAAGGAGATGATGAAGGTGAAGAGGAAGCAGGACTGGCACCATGATGGTGCTTGTCACCCTCTCTTTGGTGGTCGCAGTCTCAGTCATGATTATGATCAAAATGTCCATCATTCTCATGTATTCATGTTCCTTTTTTGGACCCTTTGTGTCCATTGGTACCAAAACCTAGGTTATGAATAGTTGAGTGAAAATTATGATACACAACTCCTTGACCAAAGTTAATGAGAGGAACATCATTTTGTAGAAAAGCTCCCAAGCAGGCTGACCACCCTCATTTTCACTTAGGACATACAGGACATCCTGAGACCACTTCCCCTTCATGGATTTGTAATATCTCTCCTGTTGTAAATCCCTCTGGCATTGTGCCTCCATGGGTCGATAATCTTTCAAATCTTGTTCATGCACAACGTACTCCGATTGTAAGTGCTGCATACTAATTCATGTGAGAGCACGAAGAAGCATGCTTGGGATTGAGTAATTAGGAGGTAACACTATGTTACCTTCTAAATCATGCCATCGCAGTTGTTCATCATGGTGGAGGATAAAGGTAAAGTTTAGTATATACTCATCAGGATGAGCGTATACAATGCGAAACTATTGGAGCACTAGTAGATCATCATGTGCACCCTGCCTCTAATTATTCATGGTGTTGGACCTAGTTGGTGAAGCACTCTCATAAGAAGAATGAGACATTATTGATTATTTAGTGTGTGATACCCTTTTCTAGTGATTGTAGAATAGTTAACTCTAAGGGTTCGTTCCAATGATGGAAGGATTTCCTAAGTTCTAATGAGTGCACAAACAACAAAATCCCTGGCAACGGTGCCAATGATGAGTGACGAGGTACCCCTATGCCCAACCATACGAACACGAGCATTCATGCATGATCCAGTTGAACTTCAAGAATTAAGTATGTATGCGCCTACAAGAACAAGGATGAGTTATGCAATCGTTGTCTTCCCAAGCTTACTTATAAGGCTCAATTGTATTGTTAAGTAAACTCGAGGTATGTGATTTTTATTCTTTTATGTTTTATTTTCTTGATGCTTAAAAGATAGAAATGAGGTAATTTAATAACTAATTTGAATTAACTAGTTAACTATTCTCTAACTAGTCCTAACGCCAGCATCCATTCCCACTCTCCAGATACATCCTGAACTAGTGTAACACTACTGGGATTACCAAATGCTAGTCGTTACTAGCTTACCAAGTGTTCCCACATATGCTCGGAGTGGTCGTGTTGAGTGTGCTAATTCATTGATAATTAATAGTTCAATAGAAATAACATTAATTAACTAATGAGAGCATCCAATAACATTAAATAACATTAAATGCAATAATTAAGCTATTCTAAATGTTTCAAGGTTTATCACAAAGTTCATCTTTATTTCCAAACACAAGGTGTGCTCAGGTACACAATGCTCGAATAAAGATTCGTTCACTTTATGACTCCTACTATGGGCACTTAGAAATAATTCTAACTTTGGAAGGAAAAAACTACAAGAGTTAGGCTAAGGGTCTTAAAAAAAATACCAAACCAAGTGCCCCTGTCTCTTATTTATAGGCAACAAGATAGGTTCTGACATTGCATGTCAGATATCGCTTCGGCATCTCCAATATCGCGTATCTGATATCAAGGATCTAATATCGAGGATCTGATATCAGGACTCATCAAAGGGTATCATAGTATCTTTCTTAAGAATAAGAACTAATAGAAAACAATTTCAAACCTATAGAAAAGAACCTATTTAAAAAATATGGTCAAAGGTGACTAATAGCTAAAGGTCAATGTTAGGATAAAAGGCCTAGAAGAGCTCATTGGTTCATCCATCTAGCCTTATGACTTTTTTCATCTTGCATGATGTACCACATCATAGAATTCATCATGAGAGATTAGATGGATGAAATGGTTAGAGCTATTAAGGTAGTGATGATGCATGATAAGGCTTAATATGAGGTTTGAAAAGACCTATGAAAAAATCCAAGGTGATGTTTATATCTCCCTATTAGTCCTAGGTAAACTAGAGCATAAGTTTTTTTCTGCCCCTATATGTAGCCATGAGGTAGAAGAAGTAGGTGTTGTGATCTTTTCCATGGATCCAAGTAAAGTATAAGTGCTAATTCTAGTACACTTTCTCCATCTACAAGAAATGAAAGAGGGTTAATTAGAAAGCTCTATAGTTTAAGTCAAGGCAATTTTCCTGACAATGTCATTCTAGCTTCTTGTGCACCCATGGAAGCATCTAGGTGATAGTCATGTGCATATGTTACTACTTCTTTTTCAACATGTCCTTGACTACATCCAACCACTCTTAAACAAACTTCCTACATTTAATTTAAGACATCTAGTCAACATGAAATTTTTCTCTCTCTCATCTTAGATCTATGAAGATAAATATTATCAAATTGGAAGATCACATGTGAGTGTGTTAATGCTTCCCATTTAACTTGAATGAGAAAATGATTAGAAAAGGACCATGGATCACCAAAGAGAACTAGGTTTCCTTGGGCAAGGATAGAAGATAAGATTATACATTAGTCAACTCGTGATGCTTGCATCTTTGTTGTAAAAGGTTGTTGCCATGTGAAACATGTGCCTATTAAGGGTAATTTCAGCAAGTTCATTTCATCTTGCAATTGTAGCGAAAGAAAACGTCGGCAGCTGGAAATACCGACCGAGATTCCGCGTATACAGTTTTAGCCACGGTTCCGCGCGAGGGCTATGCTGGAAAAAATGAATCCGCGGTGCCCTGAACGGTCTTGTCAATTAGATAGAGACTTACGGGTCAATAAAACAATGAAAATTACGTAAAGAGAAAGCAATCTGGTTCGAGGAATCGTAAAACGAGGGGAAAACGATGTAGACGGATTGCAACGGCGATAATGCTAAACACGATAAAAGGAGGCTGACATAAGAGAAGCACGTAGCTTCAAGATCTGCGCTTTGACTTGAAAAATGTGTATATTGTATGAGAAATTACACTGGNTGTTCTCTGTATCTCTGCTCCAAAGTGCTAAGTGCTCTGGTGCTCAGAAATATGCTTCTGCTTCTCTGATTTGCCAACCTCTATATCTTTGTCAACTGAGGTATTTATAGGCTGTGATACTTCGTGGAAAAGGCGCAACCCTAATGACATGGGGCCCTGATGTTTTGGGTCTTTTTGGCATGACCATTTTAAGTCAGACTGTGACTACGCACAACACGCTCGTTTGCGTGTTGTGCGTGTGAAGAGCGGGTACATGCTGAGCATGCTTTGATTGCTTTCAGACTGCATTACACTCGTTCGCGTTGTATTGCGTGTATGAGCGTAATCCAGTGTAAAGAACAATAAGCTCA
>MNCI01008066.1:925168-945140 GCA_015680685.1 Gnetum montanum | reverse complement strand
GCGTGATGAAGCGTAAACAATGTGCAACTTACGCTCACCACGCAGCTGCGCGTGATGAAGTGTAAACAATGTGTAACTTACGCTCACCACGCAGCTGCGCGTGACGAAGCGTAAACAATGTGTAACTTACGCTCACCACGCAGCTACCCGTGACGAAGCGTAAACAATGCTTAACTTATGCTCACCACGCAGCTGCGCGTGCTAAAGCGTAAACAATGCCTAGCTTTAATGATGACATACGCAATAGTACGCACCACTGCGTAACGAGCGTAAAGACAAGTTATTCATGCACTGCAAGAAAAAGTGTCGAACTATTGTGCTTCCCCGGCCTTTGACTATTTTGGAGCTTATTACGCTCATTACGCTGCCGTGCGTAATAGAGCGTAAACTTGTCCTTGAACAAAACTGATGCGTGCTCTCGCTTGCATTGCGAATCTTTGCCTGAGGCCGACTCGTAATTTTCACGGTGTTTCAGCAATGTCTAAAAGATTCTTCTCTTTGTAGAGGATGTATGCCCTATGGAATATTATGAAGGAAAATACGTTACATTAAAATCACCAATAATAATAGCTTAGATTAAAGGGTTCAAATGGTCTAAAAGCTTTCTAAGGAATTTAGCATGATCCTCATTCGAGGAATGGACATGGACCAAGATGTAATGGATCCTCTTTAGTTGAATGATAAAAAATGTTGAATTAGAATGCATCACTATGTAAGCTAGGTGTGAGCACCATAAAATTACAAGATTAGACTAATTAGTGCAATGGGGAGCAACCATTTATTTCCTTTAGGAGGTCTAAGGCATCAAGAGCATGAGCCAATTACTTTCTTGAATTTAAAGAATCTTGACTATATTCCTATATACAAATCTAAGCATTTCCTTTATTTTTCCAAGGTTGTTGAGCCCTTATACATTCCATGATGCAAGAATCACAAGTGGGAACAAAGCGTACTAGTTAAGGTAATTCCTCCTAGGCCATTTAAGGATTCGTTGCAAACCATTCATAATCTTTTAATTTGTTTGTTATTTTTATTACTTTGCTTTGAGACGTTTGCCTACTATATTTTTAGGGATGTTTGAAGGATCTCCTTCATCATCATTGTGGGTGAGCTAAGTCCAACTCTAGTTCTTGAACATCAAAATTTGTAGGATTTCTTACATGCTTGCATTGTTGATCCTTGGGATTGATTTCCACATGGCTAGCTTATTCTTATTCTAATCGCAGAAAAAGGGGTTACTAGTGGTAGCCTCTATTGTGGGTGGAAGGGATGGACCTATTATTAGTATTATCCTATAGGATGCTTCTAATACTATTTTATTATTGGCTCTTAAGTCTTAAGTAGGGTGGCAAGATATCACAGTGATTGTCCAACAAGTGCTCCTACTAGTTTGGTATTGAGGAGTTATTTAGGAGTTTCCCATGGCTATCCAACCATTGATAATCAATACTTAGATTACATGATTGCCTTCATGGTCTCTTCCTTATGTCTATTGGGATTTTTTAAATGATAAATTTGGATACTAATTGATTATGTATCCTTCCTTGAGGTAATGGTGGCTTTGATTAGGAAAGATTTTAAAGATATGTCATGGATAGTTTATAGCCAAGTTTCTTAGTTAAATTTCATGGATATGGACACATAAATGCAAATCCATGCATTTATCAAATGAGATTTTGATGTTGTGAAATCATTCATGGCTATCAACTATTTAACCATTGACTAATTAAGAGGAAAAGCTCCTTGTCCTAAAGCTTCATCAAAAAAATAGAAAACCTTGGTGATTGAATGAGATCCTAGGGATCTAGTTTTTCCACAAAAGATGCTACTCATCAAATGATAATGCATTATACAAAAGGAATTCATGCATGACTTGTTTGAAGTTGAGAAAGAGCAATGTATTATTTTCTTTCATGGATGTGATCTTTAGAACAAACGTAGAAGAAGGTTAATGAATGTAAAGGTGTAGTTGTATGCTTGTCTTTGGGAAATTCCATTTGGGATATAGATTAGAAGCTCATTGTTTTCCTTTAAATTTGAAAACATAAAATATTAATTGTATGAGAAACTCTTACTCAAAAATCTTCTTTTTTTCTTTTTTTTTATGGAAGATAATTTGGGACTGGTAGGATAGTCCCTACCTGCATAGTAGGGTAGATGTGATCTACTAATGAAAATGATCCCACCACAAGGCTACTCCACTGCTACCATACCTAGAAGCAAAGGTAATAATTGAAGCCATAACCTCCCAATCGAGAGATGAGTATCTTGATCACTTACCCTACATTCCTAAATGCTCTTTTTTTGCTTGATAATATGAATTTGGTACACTAGATACCATGTTAATAAAGGATCAATAGAGAATGTTGGCAACATATGATTCACCAATCTTGAAGCCCATGACTATCATTTTCTCTTTCTTTAGACTATGGTGTAGGGACACCTCTTCCAATCCCCTTTTTCTTCACTACATGTGTATTTTTGTAGGTTTCAAGCTCTATGGAGACATCTTGGAGGTTAAGGATACATCTTCTCTAGGAGATGAGTTTTCATAGATGTCTTGCAAACAATGCAGATGTCCTCCTAGAGAGGAGATGTGTTAGGGAAGACATCTCCATAGAAGAGGAGACATCTTGGGAAAGACATCTTATGTTGAAGGATATGTCTCCCAAAAATAGTAGACTTCTTATATGAAGGTCGTAATTTCATAAGGGATGATCCAAGGAGGCAAGAGATGTCTTGTATCACTGGAAAACTTTCGAAATTGACCATTCCAATGTGGGAAATAGTGAGAGAAAGTAAAAAAGATATGGAAAATAGTGGATGATCTTCAAGTGGAGCTTGAGGAAGTTTTCCTAGGATTTTCGTATCTTATTTTCTTAATAAATATGTGGTCTTTCATGCTTGTACCAAAGAGAGATAGAGAGTTTAAATAGAAGATATCATGAAGTTCATTTATGAACTTGAGTAAGAAAAGAAAGAGCACATTGAGTGAGTACATAGAGATTGCAAATCCAAGGTCAATTATGAGGGTTGATATGTTTTGGTCTTTCTTGTGTACTGAGATCTTAGTTTTGGATTATGGAAGAGATTCTCTATGGATTGTATCTTGCATTAAGAATAGCCATTGTGTGGTTGTGGAACCTCATACTTTGTAACATCATTTGTATGTTTTGAGAGGTTTTGGGTGTTTTGTGAGTTGTTGAATCCTATTGTAATCTTTTCTTTTGAATAATTGAAGATAACTAGTTTTCTATTTTCTAGCAAATAAATTTTATTTTCATAATATGTGGATTTAGTGTTGGAAGGTGATTTTAATATTGGAGTGAACCTACTCTAGCATTATTGGTATTAGAGTTTTGTATTCATCGTTGCTTAGATTTGGATGAGAATTTTATCTAGTTTAGATGACACCTAAGAAGAAATAGGTTTACTCTCTAAATAGAGACATGGAGAACATGAATTCTACCTTGTAGATAATGGTTTCTTAGTTAGATGAAATCAACACAAAGGTAGATAGAAATTTTGATCCTAGTAATATCTATACTTTCAAAGTTGATGAGTACACACATTCAGATGAAGAAGTTTCACAACTAGGTGGAGATGGAGCGAACTCTGAGGATGGACAATCTAGCTATGGGAGTGTAGAAATCCATCAGCTAAGGATTCTAATGGGAGGGAATCCTATTCCTCAAATGAGAATTCCAAGGGCTCCAATGGTGGAAACTACTTCTTCTATAGGCAAGCTTAACAAGGAAGAGGAATCAAGACTTGCTAGAGCATTCAGAAATGCTACTAGACTTTCGTGTGTTGAGTTGAAAACTTTCAATTGTGGAGATGATACCAATGATTTTGTAAGTTAGCTAAAGGTACTTGAGAAACATTTTGAGTTGGAAGAGGTACCAAATAACTAAAGGGTACATATTGTTGAATCTAGATTAGAAGGTATGACTTATATTTGATGGGAAAGGGAATTCCAATGTTATGAAAAACAACATGGTCAACCCATCAAAGATTGGCCTTTGATGAAATACATGTTGAAAGGAAAATTTGAATAGTCTCATTAGAGACAAGAGACCATTATGAAGTTAAAATTCCTAAGGCAAGGTAGAAAGAATGTCATATAATTCTACATTAAATTTTGTGATCTATTCCATCAAGCTAATGTAAACTAGAAGAAGTATGAATAGGCTTCAATTTTTCAGGAGGTCTCAAAATGATGTATCAACAAGAGTTATCTTTTTATGAGCTAAAAACTCTTGATGAGGCTTATTATTTAGTACTCAAGGCTTAATAGAAATTAATGGATTTAGAAACATGAGCAAAAATGCTTCCAAGGAGAAGGAGAAGGGATCCAAGTCCAAATCTAAAGATAAGGATGACAACCATGATAAGAAGAATGAAAGTGATGAGAAGGGTAAAGTGAAGAAGGACCAAGATAAGGAAGGCAAGGGTCAAGGCATCAACTCATCAAAAATCTAGTGCTTCAGGTTTGAAGAATGGAAAAACAAGCAATGGGAATGTCCACATTACAAGGTAGCCAAGGGCAAAGATGTGCAAATCATGAAGGTGAAGGAGACATTAAGCCAAGGTCTTTAGAGAGGTAAACCTAATGCTCTAAATTTTACAAAGTTTCCAAGTTTAATTCTTGTGCATTCATGGGGAATGTGATTAGAGGAGATCATTTTAATATGAAACTATTGTTTTGGATTTGAGCGAGATGTTTGCTTAGTGGGGAATGGATTCATGTTTTGATTAATAGGGGAGCCTAAGAAAATATTATTTCTTCTAGTGAAATTACTAGATTGGGACTAGTAACTAATACTCATCCTAGACCATATAAAATACATTGGTTGTATATATATTTTTCCCAAGATGTGAGGGAATAATGTATTTTGAAATTTAAAATTGGAGGTTTTCATGATGTTGTAAAGTGTGTTGTGCTTCCATTAGATTTTGAAAATGTAATTCTTGGTAAACCTTGGAATTTGGACAATGGTGCTCAGTTTAATGAAGCAAGAAATGTGTGGAGTGTAGTTAGATCTAATGGAATCCATGAGTTGATTCCCAAGATAGCAAAACAAGTGAGGGAACAAAGCTCACTTAATGCTTCCTTAATCCTTCTAGAAGAGAGGGAATACATTAGGAACATGGAAAAACTAGTTTTGGTTTTGTTGTTGTGACAAAAATTACTACTAATCATGATGATGTGTAGGTTAAACTTCCAACATGTGTGCTAAGCTTGAAGGAGAAATTTTCCAAGGTGTTCAAGGAGGAATTGGATGGATTGCCACCAATGAGGAATGTATAGCATCAAATTTATTTTATTTCTAATGCTACCATTCCAAATGAGAGGGCTTACAAAATGGTATGAAATCAGTGGGTTGAATTACAAATACAAGAAGAGGATTTACTTGCAAATGATCTTATGAGAAGATCTATTTTACCTTGTGTAGTTCCAATAGTGCTAGTGTCAAATAAATACAATAATGAATGGAGGATATGCATTGATTTTTAGGGTAGTGAACATTGAAACACCACCAAAATTTGTATGTTGTAATCATTTTTCATCATGTAGCTTTCACCCGAAGAAACTTGAGGTAAAATTTCATTGTAAACATGAAGATTGTAATCCATGAAGGGCAATCTCACGTATCTCATAGTTTTGGGACTAAAAAATGCCTCCTAAGTGGTCAAAGCCTCATCCCCCAAGAGGAAATAGTCATGTACTATCTATATTTGGGATTGTGGTGGGGGTGTCAAAAATGCCTTTTGGGATGCCAAAAATGGTAATTTGATGGGTTTTATGAGGGCTATATCACTTTCTATGTTGGAAATTCATGCATGGAGGGTGTAGTTCACCTATCCTCAATGTAGAGGGGTACATCTCACCTACTCCAAGCATGGAGGAGTACAACGTACCTACCCCCAACGTGGAAGGTGTCATATGCATGCATAGTGTGGAGGGGGGTATGACCCTTCCCCTAGTGTTGATACACCTTCCCCCTAGCATAGAAGCAACATGGATCAGATTTCAACACTCCATTGACTTCAACATTAATCATGCACTCCAACAAGGATGGCAGAAGGAACAACATGGAAGAACAAAGCCAACATGGATGGTGTGCCCCCATTACTATTTATAGTAAATGGAATGGCCATGGGGGCATGGCACTTTCCATACATAATGATCTCTCAAATTTGGCATCCATCTCACCTATACGTGGTAGAAATTGCAAAAATTTGTAAGCCATTTTGTAGCCAAAATCCCAGCCCAAAACCTATAAGAACCAACCCCAAACACCATTTTGGCATTCCACATTTTCTTTGGCATACTTTTATCATTGGCATCTTGGCACCTGAGAGGTCTTGCACACTAGAAAAAATGTAGCTTCTTAGACATCCTCAATGTGGAACCGTTGTAGCCTTGTGATTCCTTTTACCTCCTTGGGATTTGTGAACTTTGGGCATCCACACTGCACTCCTTGGATCCTCAACTCCCAGTGTAGAGAATTCAGGTAGTCCAAATCCCTCATACTTCTCAACCCCCCAACAATAGCCAATGTTGTAGATCTAGGGAAATAGCAAAGGAGGTTCAATAGCATCAAGAGTAGCAAAACATCTAGATCGTGAAGTTGATCACGTCTACTTCAACAAACTCTAAACCCCCACTTCTTATACACATCCCTCAAACTCATTCTTTATTTTTTAATAAAGTTTAAAGTTTTGGTGTTCTGCATAATTTGTATTTGCTTTTGGTTTTCAGATCTACATTCTTCTTTTTGCATTATTCATTTTTCATTTTCTAAGTTCTTCGATGATCTAATAGACCATCTAGGGTACCCTAAATCCCATTTTTCTAAGGCCCTAGGGATTTTGGATTGAGGCTACTATGCTAGGACTATTGATGTTTCAGTGATTGAATTTTTTGGTTGCAATAATTTTTTAGTGCTAGAAGGAGGACTTCCATCCAATTTCTCTGTCAAAATATTTTTTCCTCATAGCTAACATTGACCTGCAAGTTGTAATCTCTAGTTTACAACCAAAACCTTTGAATTTGCTTTGAAATCAATGTTGTAGTTCATCCCCCTCTGCTACCAAAACCCAGCATGGGAGCTGCAAGTATTTGAATTTTGGAATTTTCATAGTAGTTGTTATGAACTTCCAAAGCTAACATTGATCTTTTGGTTTAAGTTCTACTCCCTATTGCTGCCACGTTTTCCTAGGGAGGCTAGTGTTGGTGGTTTCAACAACTAAACCCTCATCCCTCCTTCCTTGCTGTGAAAATTTATAGCTTCCTAAAACTATTTTCTAGTGGAAATCCCTAAGTTTCTACTTTGGTTCTAAACTTTCCCTTCATCAACATTTTCTAGGAAGGCATGAGATCTTCTTATCTCATCCATCCTTCCTTTCCCCCTACTACACCCAATGTAGGTGCAGCTAGGAACCCTAGCATGGGTGAGGAAGCCTAGTAAAGGGGTATACCCCCCTTAATCCCCACTCACTATTTATAGTAAGTAGCTCATTTTCAGATATTTTTACCTCTTTTAGTCATTTTTAAATTCCAATTTTTGGAATTTTCACTTTTTTTCACTTATTATAACCTTGTTAAGCCATTTTTAGCATCATAACCATGTCTTTCCAATAGTCAACCAAGTTGCCCTTTAATTTCACCAATAGTTGGTTCAACCAACAAGTTGTGAGGATATATGACTACATGGACCCTACTGTAGTTGAATGTAGATAGTCTTTGAGACTTAGGGGGTACAGTCTTGGGTTCTTGGTAATAAATGAAGAGCACTACAACTTCATTTTCTCCAAGATCTAAGTAGGTAGGCTAATTCGTGAATGGAAGCAAAAGTCAAGAGGGAATTTGAGCTTATATATATTCTCTCCTCATATGACCAAATATCCCTCACTAACATCTATGCTAGCATCCTAACTCACTTGATAGAGATGGATGAAGAGGACCAAAAGGCTACCTTGAATGAGCAACCAGAGAAGGAAAACAAATTTAAGATAGAATCTAAGCCTAAAAACATCTTGGGTGTGCTTTTCAAATAAGCCAATACTAAGATAGCAGGGCCTACCTCCACCCCCATCATCTCTTCCATAAAGCATGTTACATAACCTTCATCCCCACCTTACTTGACCATATTTGGTCCTACACTAGTCATCACTACGCACCAAACATAATCGATGCCACAGTCAACCACATTTCATTTCTCCATGTCATTCGCCATGTACCCATGATTCATATGACCTTCATCAGTGGTTTTCACCATATCCAACTCATTTACTAACCAAGTAGAACTTACCATAAGACCCCAAGAAACCTAGGGGTCACATATGCCCTTTTCTCCATTTGTGTCCTAGATACTAGCACAAACGTCTTTCTCCTTATTTGGTCCACCAACCATAGTAATAACACAGCCTCTCCCTTTTGGTTTATAACCAATAGCTAGGCCCTAGGCCTCAAAATAGATACTACAACCATTTGTCCAAACTCATAACCAATACGAATATCCCAAGGACTAGATTAGGCCTTTCAAATGATCTAGGACTTGAATGAAAAGTTACAAAAACTTGAGGCCTCCTCTTCATAGATTGTGAAGATAATGGACTTTTATTAAGATGATCCCATTGTTAAATCTTCCCCCTAGTGTTCTTGTGCCCTAGTTCACCAAGTACAATGGTAAAGGTGATTTGAACACCCATTTGATTACCTTCTACTCTAAGTGCTTACTATTACAACCATGGTCACACATCATAATGAGAATTTTCCCTATTTCCTTAACTAGGAAAGCACTTGACTGGTACCATGCCCTACCTAGAGGATCTATATCCTCTCTTGAGGAACTAAGAGCCTAATTCATTAACTACTTCAAGTATAACTTGAAGCCCAACACTACCCTTTACCAACTAATGAAGGTCAAGTAGGGACCCCTCAAACTAGTGCCAAAGTTCATCAACAATGGAATGGTCTACTAAATGAGATGCCAAAGCCTATAGTTGAAATCAACCTTTTGTTTATATTTAAGGGGGTGGTCAATGATTTTATTAAATCTAAGGTATATTACCTTGACTCACGGTCACTTAATCAAGCCTTCTCTTACACAAAAAACATGGAGGATGTCATGGAGGCTAGTCATAACCCTACCTATGTGGCATACAAAATCAACATACATGAAGGGACAAGGAAAGAAACAAACAAAACAATGTGGTAGTGGCAATTGTAACCAAAGAAGCTAAAACAACCAACTAGGGGCCAAGAGCCAACCCACCAAAGCCCCTGCTAACAACTGAGATAGCTAATCATTGACCTTTGGGGCCATTGCATCAACCACAACCAAATTAAACTTTGAGCAAAAGGTTAGGATGAAATATACTACTTTGCCTCTAAAGCCATTTGAGCTCTTAGATTAATTGTTGAAGAGTGGAAGGATCCAATACAAGAAAATGTCTAATCTACTCATAAAAAACATGAAAGGCTATGTGAGATAGCCAAGGATCCCCCTCAAGCAACGAAGGATGATCCCCAGTTGCCCAAGTATTTCAAACTCGACCACTTATGCCGCTACGATCAATTGACAAGTCATGACATTAACTTCTACCTTGTGCTAAAGGATGACCTACAAAAGATGATAGACAAGGGCAAGTTGATCCTTGACACACATCTAAACCTATTCAAACATAAAATCAATCAATGAAAGTATACAAGGACCAGTTGAACATCAATAATAGTGCATATATCATTTGGTGTTTAACATTGATGATAATTAGAGACTTGTAAGAAAACCATTTATGATTTGGGTATCCCCTCATGATAAAAGGACCTATGCAACTTTCACCAGCTTAAGATCCCCTTTTTTGTGAGAGTACCATTATGAATGCCTCTAAGGAAGCCTTTTTTCATCAAGGTATCCCAGCCCACTATGACCCAATCAGCCCGTACAACCAAACAATGGCCTCCTGTGGTGGCCAATGCCACAACTTCTTCCTCTCGCACAATTGATAACAACTAGATAGCCTTAACTAACCAAGGAAGAATCATAAGTAGAAGCTCAACAACAAATATGATAAGCAAGCCTAGGGAAGGAAGTGGGCTTGCCAAAGCCCACTTGCATATCATTAGTGCCCATGACTTCTACAACCTAGGTTGGTTCCACAAGCAAACCACAAGAGGACCCTAAGAGCCAAGATAAAAAAAATAGAAAAGGCCATAACAACCTAAGGCTAAAGTTCACATTTTGGGATGTATGAAGGAAGTAAAGAACAACTAAGGTAATAAGCCCATGGCTAACAACAAGAACTTCCTCAGTGCAATGGAAACGTTCAAGTAGTCCCTCAAGTAGAAGAACATGACTTTGAGATTGTATGACCTGATCATGACTTCCGCTACACATTGTGAGGCACTAGTGAAGATGTTGACTTACATCCTCATTAGTGAGTGCATCCCCACTAACAAGGAATTCATCCATGTAGT
Source organism: Gnetum montanum (assembly GCA_015680685.1). Lineage (NCBI taxonomy): Eukaryota > Viridiplantae > Streptophyta > Gnetopsida > Gnetales > Gnetaceae > Gnetum > Gnetum montanum. The sequence continues at coordinate 934,654 of MNCI01008066.1, read as the reverse complement.
GATGGTTTCTTCTTTGCCAAGGGGAAAGAAGTCAACATCACTAGTGTTTCATGATAGCAAAATTAAGACCAATCCTCAAAATGGCAAGGTAACTAAGACTCTTTATTTCATCACAATTTGGATATGGTAGTATAAGGTGCATCAAGTGCATGTGGATGATCATGTTGCAACAAACATCATCCCATGTACCATAGTTGAACATATAAGCTTAACTGAGTGAATACACCATACAACAACCTTAGCTCTCAAGTCCTTTAATGGATCATGAGTTGCCATTAAAGGTTTAATCTCCTTGGACTTTGTGGTAGGGAAGAAATTCTCCATAATCATGTATTTCTTAGTGGTGGAGGAAACACCAAGGTTTAACCTTATCTTAGAAAGACCTTGGCTAGCTCAGTTACAAGCCATGTCTTTGTCTATCCACAAAGATATTCACCTTCCTTATGACGAAGGTGAAATCATCATTCATAGTGATAATGTGGTTCCCCTAGCTATTAACAATGTAAACATAGAGTAGGGGTATGAAGTGGAACTTCAAGAAGACACTCCCAACCACAAGGTGTAGCAACCCAAGAGAGAGGAAAAATCCAAGAATGACAATAATGGACAATGGGATGCATTATGGGATGAACTCCCTTTTAACATCATTAGTGAAGGGAATGACAAAGATAAACTTATGTAGAATAGACCTTACACATTTTTGAATCTTTCAAAGATTAGGAAGAATCTATACAAGTGATATACACCTTAACCCTTCCACCCATGCCCTTATGACCATGTAACCATGTCTACCAATAGCCATGTAGCCTAAATTTTCTTTGTTGACCTATTGTGCCTTTCTTGTACACTTTATTTTAAACTTTTATGCATGTAGCCTAAGGTTTTACCTTTTTTTCAATTTTATTTATTAAATCCTCTATATTTCTTTACCTTCCTTTTTTTAGCATGTTATAAACATCAAAACCCTTATAAAAATTTTAAAACTAGAAAACCCATAAAAAATTTAAAATAGAAAATCAACAAAAATATAACTTTCCTCTCAATGTGAGCCTACCATGGCCTAAAACTGGTAAAACCCATGGCCTACCAAAGCCTTAAACTGACACTATAGTCCACTAAGACTCTAAACTCACATCATAGTTTGCTAAGACTCTAAACTGGCATCACAATCCACTAAGACTTTATTGGCTTCGCTACCTACCATGGACTTAAACTAGTGATAAATGTATGGCCCACCATGGTCTAAAACTAGCAAGCAACCCTCATTCTATAACCATTCATAATCTTATAGTTTAGCCATTTTCTACATAACTAATGTGGCCATTCTCAACATAGTTATTTACAACATTTATAGCCTTAAAACTGTGAAATATTAAAGCCATTGACAACATATATTGCAAAAACTAAAAATAAAACTTAAAATTTAAAAAAATTTAAGAAATTATATAATAAATATACATATCCATGGCCACACTATGTGGCCTAAATATTAAAACAATAAACCATAAGTATCAAACTATCTACAACTCAAATGTTGGCCAACATTGGCCATATAGCATCCAACATGAAAAATAAAATAAAATCAACAACATGTGTTATCACATCAAGAGTTTGGTGATGCTAAGGGGGCATCTAGAAGAAGAGGTGATTGATCATCATCAACACCATCACCATTGGGGCCACCAACATCACCTGATGCCCATGACACAATAGCATACTATTAATTAGTAACCAATAGCTAAAATTATAACTTAAATAAATCCAAAATTAAAATTCAAAACATAAAAGCCATCAAACCTACTAGGAATTTGGATCCATGAATTCTAGGAAAAGATGTTGAAGGTTAATCTCCAAATGATGGAGAATTTGGTCTTCCATCATGTTAGCCTAGTCAACATCCCAAAATTAATGTGAGGATGTTTGTCCTATTCACACCCATTCATGATGGCAGCTCCCATGAGACTATAGCTATAGAGACCTCATCTACAACTATAATAACCTAAGGAGTAGGGAATTCAACTACTTTATGAGTACTTTCAAAGAGTTTGTAAGCACTCTCAACTTAAATGCCCTGAATGAGCAGCTTCATCTTACATCATTTAGTCAGCTCCTTCTTAAGCCACTTCAAGTATGCCTGCCAATTGGCCTTATATTGTCTCTTATGATATTTTTTATGCCCAAACCCACTCTAAGACCTAAGTACTATAATCCTTCTAGTCTTGGACCTTTTGGGAGACTAGATCTATTTGCATTTGCTGCTCAGCCAACTCCCTGGAAATAATCACCTTGGCATGGATGGTACACTAGTAGCAGGCCCATGTGATCTCCTTGATTCACATGATTCTTTAAGTTAGCACTTGAGCTTCCACAAAGGCCTTACAATCCTCAAGATCCTTGATCTTCTTGGCTTGCCTCTTAGTTCCCTCCCTCAAGACCATAACTTGCTTTCATAGAGATTTGTTGGACCTCTAAAACTTCCATGAAGCTTTGGCACACAAAATTTCAAGATCAATGATAATTTTGTATAGCTTCAGGGGGACATTTTAGGTGTCAAGAGGAAGCTTAGGCAAGAATTCAAACTCCATGTCTCAAGCTAGGTTCCACTCAACTAATGGCATTTAAAACATCAAGTATAATCATAAATATAATAAAAAACTAAGATAGCCATAATGTTAAGACAAAGATGCCTCTAAAAATCATAGCAAATGACTAAGGCCTAGTAAAACATAGCACTTTTCGATTTCAAGAGTTACCTATTAAAATCAATCAATGATGTTCTTTGCCACCCTGTGCATGAATTCTACTTGTCTGGGATCTCTACCCCTGGTTTCACTCAAAACATGGATGTAGAGGCCTTTGTTGGTGGCTCAGGAACTACAAAAAGCATAACAATCATCGAGAGGTTAGAATGAAAACTAAGCATAAGATCATAGGCTTTAATAAGTAGAGCTATGGTATAAGCATACTTGGATCCTCATCCTCATTAGTGTTAATGACTGGGGGCTCCCCAGGTAGTGGCTCATTGAACAAGGAATCTAGATCATCCATGTCAACATCAGCTAACCCTTCAACCTCATGTTTCTATAAGAGTGCCTCCTTTGCATGCCTTTGTTCCTCTACTATTGAAATGGCCAGATGCCTCTACTTCTCAGTAGCACATTTGTGCTCCTCCTCTGCACATCTTTGTCTTCTTCCACAACAGTAGCTTGAGCTATCATCTACTGCCATTGATTTGTAGCCACGACCCGTTGGATAAGTTAGCACATGTAGCCATAAGATATAAAACATAACATAGCCAAAAAAAACATTAAAATTATAAGTAAACTTACCTATAACTACCTAAATTGACTAGTTAATCTTGAAGATGATCTTCTACTTGGTGGTTTCCTATGATGCTAGTAGTGATACCTCTATGGCTCATTTTAACATGGCCCTATTTGCCTCATTAGCATTGAAACATAACTATTAGGCTCTCCTAATGCTCACCAAAACTATTAAGGGCTCCTCCCCCTTATTGTCAGGGTATTCACATCACTTACCACCAAATCCTTTCATGGTAATAGATAGCAAATCTCCCATGTCCTCTAGTGGATTTTGGACCTACATAGTTGGATAAAGATGTTTTATCCAAGGCTTGGAGAGTTTTTTTAGGTCTTGGCTTAACCATTGTTCATTCCTACACACCACTAAGAACTCTGCAAATCTCTTCAAATAACTTGCAACAAATGCGTAATGCATGTGGATTATTATAGAGGTGTCTTCACAAAGTTTGAGGATTTCCTCCTTTAGGTCCATAGCTAAGAAAGTAGTCCAATTGAAACGTGAATCCTCCATTAAGACCTTATTGAAGGTCCATCCCTATGTGATACCAATTATCTTCTTTGGTGATAACATTTTAGGAAAGATGTAGGATTGGAACAAAGGATAAGATTCCTTTGCTTCAAGATTTATGAAGCCATTCAAGGTAAGTCTAGAGTGGTCCTTGTTGGCACTAGACCACTCCTCAACTTCCTCATGATGGTTGGCCTCCTTCATTAGTTTGGTGGCAACTGTCATCCCATTAGTGGGAACACTAGACAAGTTATGAAAGGTTGCCTCACTAATGGCAATGGTAATTGATATGCCTTGCATTGTGGTGTGGAACACATTCATTTTTGCATTAAATGAGTTAATGACATTCAACATATCTATAGAGGGGATGGAAGGGCTAGGCATCATGAAGACATCAAGTAAACCTACAAGTGTGATGTTTGTTTGGATGTTGCTAGATCCTTGCCCCCTCAACCACTCCTATGCTAGCCCCACATCATCAAACTTTAGGATGAGAGTATCCATGGAATGTCTAGAAAGGTGTACAGTAATATTAGAAGGAGTGGAAGGTCCTGCAAGTCAATGATAACCACCTACCATTAGTATAAGTACTTTTAGACCATAGATAAAGATCATAGGACACTTAAATAGCCATAAAACCTTATTTATGACATAGAAAACAAATCTTATTCTTACCTTTCTTCTTCTTTCTTGGTGAAGCTCATGCAGGGGTCCTAGTGGCAATGCCTTTGTCTCTAACGCTCTTGGAAGCCACCCACTAGCTATGTGATATTTTGGCAGCTACACACTTCTTGTAAATAGGTTGAATGTGTTGGTGTATTTATTAAAGTCCTCTCTTAACTTTTCATATATAGCATTTTTTATATTGGGGTCTTTGGTAAATTCACTCAATGCAGTTTGGGCCACTAACAAGATTTGATCATCCTTGATCAAGCCTTGTACCTCTCTTAACTATTCATATATAGCATTTTTGATATTGGGTTCTTTGGTAAATTTACTCAGTGTAGTTTGGGCCACTGACAAGATTTGATTAAAGTTGTACCTACAAGGTGTGTGTAAAATTGATAAGTTAGAAAAGGTGACCAAAATAGAAAAGCCAACACATTGAAAATTTGTAATAACCATGCTTACCCTTGCATGTGATACACGTTACCTGGAGGATTCTAGAATAAGGTGTGGACTCTATGCACCACCATCAAAGTATTATCAACATTGTACTAAGAATATTTTGGCATTCTCCAGATGTCTACAAGGTAACATGTATTGACAATGTCCTTAGTCTCCATTGGCCCCCTTGTTGCTTGGGTTATTGGATTGTTTGTTATGAACTTGGCAACTAGTCTTGTGAACCTAGGTAGCAACGTCTCCACTATAGTCATAGCCACATCTATAGATAAGTGTGACCATAGTATCACACTAAAGTTCTACAAGATGTAGGCAAGGAATTCCCTAGCCCTTGATCAAAACAATAATGAACCCTTCTCTAAGATAATGTCAGGTAAAGGAGTGTTTGTCTTAGGTTGGCTAATGCAACATAGGATGCCAACTAGCTCAACCATGATGAATATGGATTTTAATAGGGCCCTGCATGAGGAGACAAGAACACCATTAGTATCATGTCTCAACACCTAGAATTTCTTAACAAATTTTACAAAACATACTAGTTGGGGATGAAATTAGCCTCCATAAAAAAAATCTAAGGTTTTTGTTAAAATTCATTAAGGAATTCAACAACAACATCATTACAACCCTTGTAGCCTTCACGCATTATAGCCAAAAATCATTCTTTAGTCTAAAACCATATTGAAAACAAATAGCCTTAAAACCTATGACATGGCCATGTGAGAAAAGCTTTCTAAATATAGTAAATATTTTTTTATTTTTCATGAAACCAAATTCAAAGCATAGTTCACATCTTTAGGCATCCCTAGTAGCATGGGAAGTTGACTAGAAAAATTCTTAAGCATTTCAACATTGCCCATCTCTAAGGGGTAAAGCTATTATAACCTAAATTAAGCCTAATTTATGTAGCCTTAATCAAAAATTCATTAAAACTTCATCCTAGATTTGATTTCAATGATTCCACCATGAAATGCATCTTGAAATTGTAAGCTTGACATCCATAACTAGTACAAGTAAAATTTCATTATCCTTTTTACACAAAATATAACCAAAATTACACAATCGTAGCCATCAACATAAACCCATTTTTGCACAAGGTTGGAAAAAACTTTGCAAAAAATTCATTTGATCCCCAAAAAAAGTGATTTGACCACCATTTGAAAGCTTGAATCAAGCACTAAAAATCCACATTTAGCAAAAATTTAAAACCCCTACTGTTTCTTTAGGAAAAAATCATAAACTTGCATGAAAATATAAAAAAATGGCACTACACAACTTAACAAAAACAACCATAACTTCACCATTACAAATCCAAATTGAACAAAATCACAACCAATGAAAACCTTAAACATAATTCTAAATGCCCATAACCTTATATTTTAACAATCCCTAGCTATTTTTATGATAAAAATTCATAATTTTATTTTCCTTTTTCATAAAAAAAGCATTAAAAGACAAAAAATCCACAAAACCTAATTTAATGTAGTAATGAATTAAAGCCAAAATAGACAAACAACATTAAAACCATATCAAAACCACAAAAATAGGGGATGGAATATTTTCAAAATTTAATTTTGACAAGTATTACAACCTAAATCTGATAAAAACATCTCCACTCCCAAATTGATGGAAAAAGCACATGAAACAACAAACGTAATTTTAAAATTGGATCAATTGAATCCTAAATAACAAAATGAACTTAGATCTATGTAGGAACCACCAAAATATGTGGTACTATTTTGTTATAATTTCATTCTACCTACTCCCTTAGCGTAGATCTAACAAAAATTTCCTCTCTCCTAACTAGAAAAGCACAAAAATAGCTAGGAAACTGAAGAAAATGGCTATGAATGGCCTAAATGGGAGTGGCCATAGAAGATGCTTAGATTTAAATTATCCTAGCTAGATGGGAGATGTTCTATGTAGCCTTATCTACTTCCTAGATCCTTGGGTTTCTACTGCTACCTCTACATTTCTTCATCGTTGTTCCATCAACATTGAAAAAGCTAAGAAATCTGAAGGGTCAAAGCCTCTACACTACCTAGGATAGAGTTTTGGTTCTTCCACACTGAATAATCAATGGTGTTTGTAGCGATAATCTTTACTAGATCTTTCCTCCAATGTTTTTTGTGCTAGGATTAAAGTTGTGATTAAGTTTTGCAATAATTTGACCATAAAAACTAGATTAAAACCTGGATGTCCACTTGTTTACACCTATTGCCAATTTTTTGCACTGGAAATCAAGGTGCACTAAAGTGTAAGGGAAGGGAGGAGGGGGGTGAGGAGGGAAGTATTCTCTATGCTAGGAATGGTTGGAAACAAAAAAAAACTATGTTTAAATTTTTGAATTTTTGGCAATGGGCCCCACCATACACCCCATGCATTATGTTCCAAGTTGGGGTTTTAACCACTTAGAACATCCATAGCCCTATCACAAACCATTCATCCATGTATCCATGCTAGGTAGCATGGATCCAGTGTGGATACTTGCCTCCCTTGCCTTACAACACTCTCACACTGAATCTCTTACAATTTTTGGTAGCTGTGACCTACCCTACCAATCCTTAGACTCAAGAAGGAGGTTAGATCTCAACAAAACTTGACATTTTAGGCATCCATGCTGAGGCAACACTACCCAACATGGAGCCTAGCATGGAGCCAGGGGATAACACTCATACTTACCCCCTCAGTGCTCATCAAGCCTAGATCTAACCCACAGAGTGGGCCCATATGACCTAAAAGCCCTCCAGTCACCCTTGGTAGTCTCAAAACCTCATCAAACCTAGTTGACAGTGCTCAAAAATTTTAGATTTGGTGAATCCACACTATGAGGGATCCCCTACACATTGCCTAGTGTGGATGGATGGGAGGAAGCCTCAAATTACCAAAATCAACTACCTAGGTGCCATATTTTAACTTTGAAACCCTATAATAGTATTCAGTAGCCTAATTTTGCTTTAAAACAAGTTGATTTTTACCCATATATCCATCTCCATGTTGGTAAATCCCTCCACATTGCCTAGCATGGGGCCAATGTGAACACTTAAGGGGTATGACATAAAACCTTTCTTTAGGCCTTAAATGATCATGGATTCCACTTTGATAGCTTAGATACCCCTCCATGACCTTTGGTAGTTGACAATCACCAAAACGTGAGCTGATTTCCATCGTTGAAGCCTGCTCCATGCTGGTGAACCCTCCATCCATGCTACCTAGCGTGGAGCCAACGTGGATGCCTTTGGGGTATGTAATAAAACCTAGTTCATAGTCAAAAATAGCTTAATAAACTTCCTTAGTGGCCTCTAAACCCTGCTAGAGCCTATCAAAGCCTTTAGACATCCCAAAATTAATCAAAAATGGCAAAAAGCCACCATCCCCCTTCCATCCACATTGCAGCCACCCTACCTAACATGGATAAATGGAGGGGATGACTACATGAACATATAGGAGCCTTCAAACCGATGGATTTCAATGCAAAATATTAACCCTTGATCCCTTGCAACCTTGACAACTTCGAAACCCTATCAAATCTTATTGGAAATGGCCCAAAAATGAAACCTCAATTGACCCATGCTAGGGGAACCTTGTTCTTGTTGGCCAGCATGGAACAAGTGTGGATGGAATGAGGGATAGCCAAAAATCCCAAGATTGGCCCTAAAACTGACTTCAGTCAACAATTCCATCCTCTCAAAGGCTTTGGTAGCTAGAACTTAACAGAGATGATTTCATTCTGGGATTTTCCTATCCTCCATGTTGACCATCCCCTATGTTGGCTAGCATGGAGCTAGTGTGGATGTAGCTAGGAAGATTCATGGGGGTTCCCAAATGCATCAAAATAATACCAAATTGCCCTATACTTACACCAAAAGCCTATTAGCCCTCTAGAAGCCATTAGACTTTTGGAAATCATCCAAATATAGCTAAATATCAAACCCCTAAGGTCCTTCATGCTAGTTCCATGCTAGCTAGTGTGGAGCTAGCATAGAACAAGAGGGGTAAGCTTACAAACCATCTAAAAACTTTTAAAATTACCAAAATTTAACCCTAGGCTTCAACCATCAACATCAGCAACCCTAGAGATGTGCATGCATAACCAAAATGGACCAAAAACATCAAAAAACTAGTCCCTTATAGCAAACATGAAGTTAGTTTGAAACCAAGGGGCAGTTCATAAAACCACTTAGAAACCATGGAATTTGCCTAATTTTGATGCTAAACCCTAGCCCTCGACACCAACAATCCTAGAAGCTGACATGCATGATTGGTTGTGGTTAAAACTAGCATAGATCTAAAATTTATGATCTATCCATGCTGGGAACCCCCTCTTCCATGCTGGCTAGCATGGAGTTAGCATGGTTGAGTTTCCCTTTTCCCTCTGATAGTATATTAACACTCCAAGAGACCAAAAACTACACTGACAAAGCCTAGGATCCTAAAACCTTAAGATTGCACTCATTTGGCATCGTTTTAACCTCTAAAATCCACCAACTCCCATCCTCCATGTTAGAGCAATTCCTCCCCACCCCCACCCCC
>MNCI01008066.1:911859-925093 GCA_015680685.1 Gnetum montanum | reverse complement strand
ATCAAGGGGTATAACCTTGCATGGACCTAAACAATCTCCAAACATCAAAATTGTCCAAAAACTTGAGAAATCATAATTTTTAGTCCTAGGAACCTAGAAACCTAGTCAATTTTCTTTCCAAACCATCCTAATACCAAAAGGCAAGGGCATCCCCTCTGCTCCATATGGGCTCCACCCTAGCTAGCATGGAGACTACCCCAAACTTGTTTTAACACTTAAAACCCTTCCTAAATGACCTCAAAATGTAGCTAGGGGATGTAAACCTACTAGATCTTAGTTTTAACTACCCATCCAACCTTATTTGACCTTGTTTTGATCCATGTTTGGATCCTCTATGTTGAGCCCCCTCCCATCTACATTGGCTAATGTGGAGGTAGGGGGTATGACTTTAAGACTTTATTTTAGCCTTTTTCAACCTCCTAAAGGATCAATTTTCATAGATTTGGCCTCACAATACCTTGGGAAGGCCCCAGAACCCCAATTGTGATCCTCTTGATGCCATAAAACACATTTTCATTGGTCTCCATGCTAGCTCCATGTTGACTAGCATGGATCTAGTGTGGAAGATACTTTCAAGCTCTAAAGGAAAGTTCTAGAGGTTGAAACTAATGCTAAAGCTAGTCCATTCCCTTCCCAAGTCAACTACACTGACATCCAAGTCATTAGAGAATCAAAACCTAGCCAAAAAAAGCCTAGGAAATTGTTTGGATGTCCCATCCACGCTGGGCATCATCCCTTCCATGCATGCTAGCTAGCATGCATCCAACATGGATCCCCTAAAACCCTTGCTTTCTTAGTCCAAATAGCCTAGAAATAGACTCTGTTGATGCTCTACCTTATCTAACAGCCTTGTAGCCTCAAACCATGGCCTACTAAGGCATAAAATTGGTAAAAATCTAACTCTTTTGATAATTTTTAACCAAAAATCACCATATGTGTCCCACTTTGCCTCATTTGAGCCTTAGTTTATCATATCATAACCTTTTTTTGACAATTATTTCATTGTTTACTTTATTTAGCCTCAATACTACTTTTATTTCAAGGTATTTGCCCTATTCTCTATATTATGTCCCTGTATAGCCTTGTTTAACCTTTAATTGGTATTGAATGATGGGGTTTGACATTCCCAGACCACCATTTGGCACCATGTGATCATGGCCTATTAAGTCCTAAAACTGGCATCATGGCCTACCAAGGCCTTAAACTAATAAGCTTCTAATCCCAGTTAACTTTGTTTTACCTTGTTATGATTGTTTCAGCATTTGCTTGACCTACACTCAACCATTCGAATACGAGCGTTACATGCACGATCCGGTCGAACTCCGCAAACTAAGTGCCTACACGCCTCATGGAACACTTAAGGTTAATCATTCGTTATCTTCCCAGACTTACTTGTATTTGTCACAGCTATATGGTTAAGTAAGTCTGAGGTATGTGATTTTTATGTCTTTTCTGTTTTATCTCCTATGCTGATAAGGTGAAGGGTGAAGAGACTAATTAACTAACTTTAACTTAACTAACTAAGCCTTAATTAACCTAGCATTAGTATCTATTCCCACTTACTGTTCACACCCTGAACCTATGCAACCTTGGTTACCAAATGCTAGTTGATGCTAGGATCACCAAGCGTAACACATGTGCTTGAAGCGATCGTACTGAATGCACTTAACTACGAGAGAAGGGTTGAGAAAGATTTAATTAACTAATAAAGAATTTAAATGATAAAAAATAAATAAAATCCTATTTAGCCTATTCCATGCACTGCAAGGTTTATCCAAGAATTTCATCTTTATTTTCATACACAAACTTGTGTTTAGGTACAATATTTGCTCGAATAAAGATTCGTTCACTTTGGAGCTTCTACTGTGGGCACATGGAAATTATTCTATCTCTAGAGAGGTAAAACTGCCAGAGTTTCACTACGGTCTAGGCCTAGAATGAGAAACAAGGGAGAGCTGCCTCTTGCTTATAGATTTGATGACGCACTGCGATATCGTGTACGTGATATCGCGGGGGATGCGATATCGCGGTGGACATGATATCATGGCCCATGCAATATCGCGTCCCATCAAACCCCCATGATTGAATAAAAACTCATCCTCGAGTTCCTTACAAAATATTGAGACGATATGGGATTATTGACTCAAATGAAACTAATGGGATGACATGTAAATGGATCATCATTACAAGACAAGATAAAACTGGTATTCATGACAACAAGAGTGAACACCTTATACATTTGACATCAAGCCTCATTTGGCAGCGGAGAAAGAGAGAGAGAAGTTTTGCTACTACCAATGCCAAGATTATGTCTTTCATTGTCCATCTATAAGCATGCCATTGATCTTGCTCTTTGTATAGCTGCTTTAGCAGTGCTCCATTCCAAGTGTTCCTTCCAGATCCAATCCGTTGTTGCATGATTGTCATCTGCACACACGACATAGTCTTATATTAGCAAGGGTAAATGAATCATAATGTAATTGATACCTTGCTTTGGTGAAAGGTCCATTAGCTGAGTTATGGTATGGCTGATACGGATCTGGAGATATCATAGTGGTGACTACTGAAGGTGTAGGGGTTAGGAGAAAATCGAAAAAATTTGGGTCCGTACACCCATGACTAAGAGCGAACCTCCGGTAGCGATAGAATGGAGAAAGAATAAAGAACAAGAAAGATGGAGAAAAAGAGACAACTATAACGTCAGTGAAATGGATGTCAAGATGGAAATGAACAAAATAATATAGATTGCAAAAATGTTAAGGGAAAGAATTTAACTGGTGCACCAAATAGGAATGTCAGTGGGTCCTCCCCAAAGTAGGCTCATGGGTCCTCCCCAAAGTAGGCTCATGCCCTGAATGCCCTAACAAACCCACATTCAAAGAGTCCATAGGCTCTAGGAATGTCATTTGAAACAAGAGTTAAAGTCTTAACCACAAGAATTTACCAAAAAGAAAACAATGCCTCAACCAAAATAGATACTAATGATACAATCAGTAATGAGGTGAACAAGGGAGAGAAGGATGGAGAGAAGAGAATGGAATGGAATCCCAAGAACAAGGTGGTGTACAGCCCCTTGTGTGTGTCATGGTTAATGTGACTTAGTAGATCCCATTTCAAGTCCGGCCTCAAACAAACCACATCTAGTGACTTCGCATTAATGCATTCAGCTAATCCATCCTCTTGAAGTAACAAGAATGCCTTCACCCAGGAGCCACTACCATTCCAATGAAATGAAGGAGGAGAGAATGGGAAACGAGAAGGGCCTTAGTTAGAGGAAACATTTTTATGTTGAGTTCCATAACTAGCGCTTATAGCCCAAACAGTTATTTCATCTAAGGGGTGTGCTTTGAATTCTCACTATTATTTATTTATTTATTTATTTATTTATTTATTTATATGTTTATATGTGAGAACCACACCATGCAAAGACTTTGTTATTTTTATTTTCTCAACTTCCCAATAATTAAGTAACATCAAAATGGTAAGAAAACTCAAGAAGAAAGCATCCAAGCACCCAAGAGAATGGCCAACACAAATACATCAAGTTCCCTTGAAGTCACACCCTTTTCAAGCCTTAAGTCCTTCCTTAGTTTGAGAAATGCANGAAAAAGTATGAACGATGTTGTAAAAAAAAACAAGAAAAGTTAAAGAAATTTGTAAAACAAAAATGTGCAAAACAAAAATGTGTAAAACAAAAATGTGTAAAAAAAAGGTGTAAAACAAAAATGTGTAAAACAAAAAATTAAAAGAACTGAGTGCCTCAAATGATTAGCATAGGTGGCCATCTCCCCCATGACTAAATGGAAAGGGAGAGATCCGAAATAATGAACATCTATTTAAATTTCTTAAAAGTGCCCAACTTCTCCCCATTTATGTTCTTAGATTAAGGGGTGGAAGTCAACGACACTCATATTCCAATGTATCTATGCCTTCGTTGTGGGCATGAGTTGTTCCCCCAGTTTATTCCATGCATGTTGGTTGGTTGCTCTTTGGATTAGCTGTTCCATGCATGTTGGTTGGTTGCTCTTTCGATTAGTTGTCAACCATGGGGTGTCCACTTGTTGTGTGGTTGCTACATACAGGAACCTTTATCTCAAAGTTTCTAGGGCACACCTGTTGCATGCAAGAGATGCTGAGCATTCCTCCATGTCATCACCCAATGAGTTACCGTATGTAATGCACGAAACTTTCTTCTTCTCAATCTTTCCATAAATGTTTACCCTAGATATTTCCAAAGAAAGATCATGGATTCCTAGGCATGCATCTATTGTACTTAGCCATGCCCTTCCCATTATAATTGGGAAGTCCCCTTTGTCATTGTTTACGTGGATCACCAGGAAATCAGCTAGGTATGACCAACCACACACAGTGGTAATAATGTCCTCCACCAATCCCAAGGGAATGGTGATGGACTGGTCAGCCAGCTCTAGTTGAATGTTGCTCTTCTTAAGTGGAGGCAAGTTTCAGGCTTTATACATTTCTCGTGAAATTAAGTTGATTCCGAAACCTGAGTCAAGAAGAGCCTTATGAGGTTCATTCTCGGCAACTTGGAGATAAATTAAGGGACTTATAGGGTCAGATAGTTTCCTGGGAAGGCGGCCTACCGTGATCTAGTTGGTTACGGTATGTGTTAACATAATCGTATGCGTTGAGCTCAAGTGTTGGTTTGAAGGGAGCTCTGAAGCCTTATGTGTTGGAGGAGCGTACATAGATTCAACCGCTTGTAGTTGTGAGAGCTTGTCTGGGTTTTTGATTTTTAAGAAAGGTCTTCTCTTCTTGCAGTTGTCAGAACCAGCAGCAGGTTGAAGGTTTACAACTCTCGTAGCATTATGTTGCTACGGTTGAGTGGGGAGTTCCCCTTGCATTGTTGGAGTGGGTGGTATGGGAACTACTGGCGGAAGAGTGGCGGATGGATTCGAAGGATGGTATACATGTGAAGTGTCTCTCGGAGGAGAAGGAGTCCTTCTAAAGTACTCCCAAACTTGGTAGTGATGTTGTGGAGTTGTGTGACCCATGGAGTCACTTGGAGAAACCGGCTGCTGCACGTAGTAGCCATAAGGATCTGGTTGCCGATAAGGGTATTGTTGCCTAGGCGGTGGCATCCCCCATGACTGTGGGTGTTGCCACTACTAGTGTTGCCAGATAGGTTATGGCAACATTCCACTTGGATAATATGTTAATGGTTGGTGGAACTGCCTTGGGTTACCTTGGGGATAAGGTAACCTTCGGGGTGTCTGCCGTCTGTTAAGTCTCAGGTTGAGTGCATACACCCCAAACTCCTGTAGATGTGAGATGATTAGACAACATCCCTTAGGATGGTCATAGTGGCAGATCTTACATCCACCATCATTGTCTATATTCGAATCCACAACCTCATCGGAGATATTCATTTTTCCCTTACCCTTGTCATGTGCATGGCCTGAATCTCTCTACTTTTTCTTGTCCTTGTCACTACTTCGTTCCTCCTTAGACTCCTCTACGATCTTTAGGATAGTTTCAATTTTACTATCTAAGGAGCTCCATATTTCATCTACCTTAGCTGATACTTCTATTGTTAGCTTGTGAAGCAACAAGGTTTTTCTATTCACCAACTCTTCGAGTGATGACTCATCCTCTTCATCGCAGAATCTCAGTCCCCTCTTCCGGAGGGAAGGATCACAATTATATTCTTCCGCGCTTTCTCTTTTTCATAGCTCCCCTTCTTCTTTAGCTACTTACTCCAACAATCAATGAATTTCATGGGATCTAAGTTCTGATAATCTCCCTTGGGCATAAGTTCCAAGGGTTCTCCTAGTTTCATGTCTTAGCCCATCTACAATGTGACGGAGTTGATCCTGTTGTGTGTGACCATGGCCCGAGCAACGATGTAGCAATGCATAGTAGCGGCCCATGGCAACATCCAAGGGTTCATTATTACCTTGCTTCCATCCTTGGATCTACTTACGCAAGTTAGACACTCTAGAGTCCGTTTGATATTTATCATTGAAGAGTTCTAACATCGTACTCCACCTCCTAATGGTTTCCAGCTCTAAGGACCAGTACCAACTTTCTGCTTCCTTTATGACTGTCCTAGGAAAAAAATTTAATTTTTGCCACTTTTTTTCTATGTTCTGCAAGGTGTAGGCATCGTGGAATGCCTATAAATGATTTTGTAGATCAGCGTTGTATCCCCCTTCGAAGCGTGGGATATTGTTCATATCTAGTCTCTTGATCTGACTGTCCTTTTGATGCCTTGTTGGTATTCTAACTCCCTTTGTTATATCTAGCATACTTTGGGTGGCAAGTAGTGGTTCATCATGAGCATCTCTTTCATGACTTCTATGATGCCTATGTTGTTCCCTACTTTCCCTTCTACCATGCCTAGACTCTCTAGACTACCCTTATCCTCTCTCTCGACTCTCTCTTCGAGGTCTCTCATTTCGCTTACCTTATCCTCATCGTTATGCTCTCGGTGACTACGCCTGGATGTGGAAGGAGAGGGTAAATGATTTGATGAAGGGGAAGAATAAGGAGAACCATCACCATGATGATTTTTCTTACCTTCTCTTCTGTGGCTATGGCCCCAATCATGATGGCAATCTAAGTGTCCATCCTTGTCATGTGTCTCTATTCCCTCAGTGAACAGTCGACATTCATGGGGATCAGAACCAGGGTTGTGTATCGTGGAGCATAGGTTTTGATACCCCACCTCCTCACTATCGTTAGGAGGGGGAACATCATTTGATGGAAAACCCGTTATAAGTGGTTCACCATCTCCAATTTCACTTAGGACGTGTGGGACCCCTTTGCCCTTCAACAATGTATAGTGGCTCTCCTACCTTGAGTCCCTTAAACGTTGTGCTAATGTGGGATGGTAATCCCTTGTGTCAAAATCACCTATAACGTACTCAGCATATAGATGTGTCATGCCTATCCGTGCAAGAGCACGAAGAGGCATGTCAGGGACTGCCCAATCTGGAGGTAACACTATGTTACCTTGCAAGTCTCTCCAACGCAGTTGTTCATCTTGATGGAGGATAAAGGTAAAATTCAATATATACTCATTGGGATGGGTATATAGCACTTGATATTTTTGAGGAATTGGCAGATTTTGGTTATGTGTTTTAGACTGCCGATTGTTTCTTGTATGATCCCTAGGTAGTGAAATGCTCTTATGAGAAGAAGAAGAAGACATTGTGTCTTGTCAGTGTGTTATTTACTGTTATATAATTTTTCGTTTAATTAACCCTAAGGGTCTGTTTAGGCTTCCAACGATGTGAGTAGTTTCCTATATTCTACTTAGCACACAAACACTTAGTCCCCAGCAACGGTGCCAATGATGAGTGGCGAGGTACCCCTACACTCAACCATACAAATATGAGCGTTACACGCACGATCTGGTCGAACTCTACAGACAAAGTGCCTACACGCCTCATGGAACACTTAAGGTTAATCATTCATTATCTTCCCAGACTTACTTTTATTTTTCATGGTTGTATGATTAAGTAAGTCTAAGGTATGTGATTTTTATGTCTTTTCTGTTTTATCTCCTATGCTGATAAGGTGAAGGGTGAAGAGACTAATTAACTAACTTTAACTTAACTAACTAAGCCTTAATTAACCTAGCATCAGTATCCATTCCCACTTACCGTTCACACCCTGAACCTATGCAACCTTGGTTACCAAACGCTAGCCATTGTTGGGATCACCAAGTGTAACGCATGTGCTCGAAGCGGTCGTACTGAATGCACTTAACTACGAGAGAAGAGTTGAGAAAGATTTAATTAACTAATAAAGCATTTAAATGATAAACAATAAATAACAATAAATAAAATCCTATTTAGGCTATTCCATGCACTGCAAGGTTTATCCAAGAATTTCATCTTTATTGTCGTACACAAACTTGTGTTCAGGTACAATATTTGCTCGAATAAAGATCCGTTCACTTTGGAGCTCCTACTACAGGCACATGGAAATTATTCTATCTCTAGAAAGGTAAAACTACTAGAGTTTCACTACGGTCTAGGCCTAGAATGAGAAACAAGGGAGAGCCACCTCTTATTTATAGATTTGACGATGCACTGCGATATCGCGTACGCGATATCGTAGGGGAAGACTCGATATCGTGGTGGACGCGTCCCATCAAGTGCTAAAGGGAGGGTGATGGTACAAGTACTCTTGACATAGTAGGACAAACTCATCGAATCTAATGTATTAAGGTTACATGGTGATCTACTACTGTAATGAGTTGCATCCTTACAATGGCCCCAAGCTTCATCTTGCAAACACAACTCCAAGAGGACAAGAAAACCAAATAAGCAAAGCATGTTATAACATTACAATGCATATATAGGCCACATGTAGAATAAAACCAAGTTACCTAGGTCATCAATGTTGCTAGTTTAAAGTTGTGGTGGGCCATGGTGCTACCAGTTTTAGGCCTTGGTAGGCCATGTTGTTGGTTTAAGGCCTCACCAGGCCATGTTGCTGGTTTAAGGCCTTGGTAGGCCATTTTTCTGGTTTAAGGCTTCAACAAGGCACATTGCTAGTTTAAGGCTTTGGCAAGCTACTTTTGAGTAGGCTCATTTGTTGATGATCATCGGATACATGTAATATGACTTTAGATAGGAATGATTAACTAAATTGGCTAGCTCATTCCCATTCATGTTATCTATTTTAAATGCTCTATTATCATAGGATTTGATGATCAAGAAGGATCCTTCCCAATTGGCTGAGAATTTATCCACATGCTCACAGATAGCTTTGAGGACTAGGTTGCCTTCCTTGATTTTACGCTTGGTCAAGTTATGGTCGTATTGTTGTTTCTCCCTCTCTTGATAATGTTCAATGTGAGCAAGCACTTGCATACGTTGCTTCTCCACTGAGTCTAGGGCCACTATCCACAACTCCTTATTCTGCTCATCATTGATGAAGTTAGTCAAGGCTACTCAAAGTGATGGCTCCTGTAATTCAAGAGGTAAAACAACTTCAAAACCATAAACCAAGCTATAAGGAGTTACTCCAATTTCTATGTGATAAGTTGTTCTATAGGCCCATCGTGCATGGACAAGCTGCTCATGCCATTTACACTTGTTATTATTGAGTATCTTCTTTAGTAAGTTGATAATGGCATTGTTGCTTACCTCTGCTTATTCATTGGCCTAAGGATAATAAGGTGATGAGAAAGAATGCTTAATGCCTAGGTTGTGATAAAAAAATTTTATTTCATGGATACTAAATTTTTTTCCATTATCTGTAACTATGATCATGGGTGTGCCAAAATAGGCTAGAATGTTATCTAAGAAAAAATTGCAAACTTATTCGAATGTAGTCCTACTTAAGGAAATATCCTCTACCCACTTCATAAAGTATTCGATTGCAGTGATGATGAAGCTATGCCCTGAGGAAGACTTGGGTGTTATAGGTCCAATGATATCCAACTCCCATCATTGAAATGTTTAGGTGATTTAAGTGGTATGTAACTCCATCAGTGATATCTATATAAGGTTACTATGTCATTGGCATGTGTCACAATGCTTAACCTTTTGCATGTAGTCACTTTTCATATGGGGCTAGTGGTAACCTAACCACCTAATCTTAGTAGCAATAGCTCTTGGTCCTGTATGTCCCTCATAGAAACCCTCATAACCTCCTTTAGGACTGTTCTAACTTCAATTTTACCTAAGCACTTTAGTAATATACTATCATAGAATCATCAACATAATGTGTTATTACCTATGATGTCATACTACTTTGATCTTTTTCATACAGCATCCTTTTAGGCAATAGTCAAACCTTGTAGAGACTCATCATGCATAAGGTAAAATTTGATATCATCATACCACTCCCTGGAAAGAGTAGTATGGATGATGGCTACAAAGGTATCTTCAATGTTCTGTGTGATGGGAATAGCACAATTCATGATTAAGGTGGGAAACTTATTAAACACATATGACATCACACTAAGAGCTAATGTTGCAATTGCGTCAACTATGGCATTCTTATTTTGAAGTACGTGTTGAATATCAACATTAGCAAACTATTGTAATAATTATTTCCCTAGGTCATAGTATGGTTGTAAGTGTTTGGCTTTACATGCATAGACTTTTGTTACTTGATTAACCATAATTTGAAAATCACCTTTAATTGCTAAGTGTCTAATTCCTAGGTCATGAGCTACCATCATTTCCCTAATCAAACCCTCATCATTTTCTATGTTGTTGGTACACAAGAACTCAAATAAATAGGCAAAGGGTTGGATTTGACCAACTGGGAATGTTATCATGGTACTAGCACTAGCCCTATGGGCAATTGAAGCTCCATCAAAGTGCATGACCATCTCATAACCCTCAAGCACTTGGCTAACAATACTAATATGTTCATTAGGGAACTCAGGATCTATGGCTACTTGGGCATCAATGGGTGAAACTGTGAGTTATATATCTATAGCTTGACCTTTCATTGAGGATTAAAAGATGTAATGAAGTCAAACTTCATGGTTATGGCTTTCCATCAAGCTATGCTACTACTCTCATAGATATTGATCATTATGACTCTAAGCACGATATCTTTGCAAATGATATTGACTTGGCTTCTAAAGAGGTAGTGTCTCCACTTCTTTAATAAGAAGACTAGTGCTAGACAATACTTCTCCACTTCAATGTATCAAGTTTCATAGGCAACTAATGCATGGCTAAGATAATACACTGGCATTTCCACTCCATCATCACATTTCTAACAAAGTAGAGAGCTAATGGATGTGTCAGAGATGACCAGGTAGATGTAAAAGGGTTTGTCCTCTTGTAGAGGATAAACTGTCAGTAGTTGTGTTAGCTCTTGCTTAAGGTTTTCAAAGGTCTCTTGGCATTAAGCTATCCACTCAAAGTAAATCCCTTTCTTAAGCAAGTGTTGCATGGGCTGTAATTTATTTATAAGCCTAGTGATAAACCTATAAATAAATTGCAATTTTCCTTGCAAGCGTTGAAGCTCCTTAAGGTTGGTAGGCACTGCTAATTTGAATATGGCCTTAACCTTATCGGGATCAACATGTATCCTCACTTTAGATACCACAAAACCAATCATCTTTCCAATCATGACACCAAAAACACACTTCTTGGGATTGAGCCTAAGCTCATATTTGAGGCACCATTTAAGCACAAGATTTAAGTCATTAGCATGGTCACCAAGTTCTTTGGATTTAACAGCTAAGTGGTCTACATAATCATTAAGAAAACCTACTATGTAATCTTTAAAATATAAGTCATGACTCGTTGATAGGTTGCTCCTACATTCTTAAGGCTAAAAGACATCATAGTATAGCAAAAGGTTTTCCAAGAGGTCATGAAGATCATGCTAAGTTGGTGCTCTACATTGATCCTAATTTGGTTGTATCTTGAGAATCCATCCATAAAGGACAATAAGGCATGCCTAGCCATGGTATTAATAAGTTGATCAATACTAGGCAATGGGAAGTCATCTTTGATAGTTGCTTTATTTAGATCTCATAAATTGATGCACATATAGATACTCCCATTTTTCTTAGGAACTACCACTATGTTGGAAACTCATTCTGCGTAGTGGAAAGCCCTAATGAAACCAACTTGATAGAGTTTCGAGATCTCATCATAAATTTCCAAGGAAAAATTAGGTCATATCTTACATGTTTTTTTCTTAACTGGTATAATGTTAGGATCTTGTATGATGTTATGTTATACTAAGCATGTGTCTAGGCTTGGCATATCTTTGTATGACCAAGCAAATGCCTTAATGTTGCCTTGTAGGACCTTGGTGATGTCTTAAGCCTATTAAGGTTCCAGTGAGGAACTTATTTTAAGGCTTTTTCCTCACTACTATGTATTGTGAGAGGAACCTCAACCAGAGAGTCTTTGATTATGTCACCCATGTGTAAGTCAACGGTTTTGACTAGGTTCTTAGGCCACTATAGAGGTTTCTCTATTGAGGCTATGTGGTCAACAAGACTCTTAGGCTCAAGATCTAGGCAATTAGTGTTAATATACTATTCTACATCACTATGAGTTCCATTTAGGCTCAAAGGTAGACTAATTAGCTCCTAAGTACTCATATGTTAATCCTGCATGTCAACCAAAAGCATATTAAGTGGCACCTAGGTAAAAATTAATAAAAATGCTTAAAATGTTATAAAATCATGCAAATACATTCCATTCTAGTGCAAACTAGGTCATCCAAGGCTATAAATAAGGTACAAGCAAGCCAAAAAAATTGTAATAGGGGCCAAGTAAAGGTCAAACAAAGGAATAAGGCTATAATAGGTCAACAAGAGTCATGGTTTTTCCAATTTTAGGCCTTGGTAGGTCATAATGCTATGGTATCAGGCAATGGTTAGGGAAGGTCAAACCCCACTCTTTGAAACCAATCAAAGTCTAAGCAAAGGAAAATAAAATAGATAAAGAAAGTATAAGGCAATGTAAAGGCTACAAGAAGGTTATTAAGGTCAACAATGCAACATAAGGCCAGAAACAAGTTGAAACATCAAGCAAAGCATGCTACATATGGTCAAACTTGACTAATATAGGTCAAAAGAGGTTGATTTTTTGCCAATTTTAGGCCTTAGCAGGCCATGGTTTAGGGCTTTAAGATTGTTAGATGAGTTTGAGTATTAGTCAGGGTTGTTTCCAGGTTGTTTGGACCTTAAAAATAAGAATTTTAAAGCTTCTACATTGAGACCCCCTTGTTTCCATGCTGAGTCCCCCACCACCCCACCCCCCACCCCCCTCCAAGGGGGTAAGCCTATGTGAAAGATTCCAAGGGGCTATGTTTTGATAAATTTTGATTAGTTTTGGGCATGCATGTGCATTCCTAGGATTTTTGATATTGCTAGACATTGCCCCGTTATTTCCATGCTGCGCCCCCCCAACCCCCCCCCCCCCCTTTTCCAAGGGCGAAGCTAGCATGGAAGATGCCAAGTGGTTGAAAATTGATAAATTTTGATTAGTTTTAGACATGCATGTGCATTCCCAGGGTTGTTGATGTTGCTAGACATTTCCCAAGATCAAAACTTATTATTTTCAAGGCTATTTTATTCTTTTTTATGGTTACCCCCTTATGGTAAGCCAACATGGAAGATTTCAAGGGGTTGAAAATTGACAAACATTGATCAATTTTGGACATGCATGTACATTCTTGGGGTTGCTAATGCTATTGGACATTTCCCAAGATAGAAAATTGTCAATTTTAAGGCTTTTTATAGGTTTTTAAGGTTACCCTCTTATTTCCA
>MNCI01008066.1:855845-901928 GCA_015680685.1 Gnetum montanum | reverse complement strand
TCAACCCTTTCCCCTGATAGCATAGAAGATAAGCCGAAAATACCAAAAAAATCACATTCCTCAGACTTGCTTAACCATACACCGTGACACTTACAAGAAAGCCTGGGAAGACAACGAACGATTAACCCCAAGTGTTGTTGTGGTGTTAAGGCATTTAGTCTACAGAGTTCGACCGGATCGCACGTGCACGCTCGTATTCGTATGGTTGAGTGTAGGGGTACCTCACCACTCATCACCAGGAGTGATTGGATAGGTTCTAGATTATGTGGGCCCCTTCTGGGGGCTAGATCTAGGTGTGATGGGCAGTAGGAAACATGAATGAGGGTTACCCCCCTTTCTTCCACAAAGAGCAACACCCCCCCCCCCCCCCCTCCCTGTAGGGGGGTAAGCTAGTGTGGACACCCAAGGTGACTATTTTCAAAAATGTTTGATCCCCTTTCAAAGCCTGGGGTTGGATGATGCAAGATGCAATTGCCAAAAATGGAAAGAAAGGTTTTTATAATTTTGAGGGATGGAAGATATGCATCCATGCTAAGTATGGTAGCCCCAATGTGTATGCATGGGGGTTAAGGCTTAGGTATGGTTCTATGTGTTAGAGGGGTCAAAACCTTAGTGTTGATGTAGTTTGTAACCCAAAAACACCATGTGTGAGGGTGCAAGGTGGGGCCCATGGTTTTATAAATTCAAAAATTAAATAATTAAGAATAAACAAAGGTAATTGATGTTTTCCTCTTGCCACTCCTAGCATGGAGGATACTTTCCCCCACCGTTACATGCACCACACACACCCCCCTCCCCCAAAAAAACCCTTGGACTTTAGTGTATATGGAGTTGTCATACGTAGAATTAGTAAGTAGGGGTTTGGAATGGAAATGCTAGGTTTAATAGATTCTTAATGCCAAAACTTGTACAAACTCATGAAAAACCACCATTCCATCAACCAACATAATGGAGGAAAGCCTTGGCATCAATTGTTGCACCAGATCTTGCAAAAATTTAGCATTGAAGCTCTTCATCCTTCCCTTGGCTAGCATTGAAGCTCTAACTCCTCTAGATCTCAAACCTTCTTTCAACGTTGGGTATCAAGATGAAGAAAGGTAGCAAGAATCCAAACATCCAAGCATTAGATGAGGCTTCCAAGAAGATTTCTATCTTCCCCAAGGCCATTTCTATCCAAGGAACATCTTCATCAGTCCCAAGGTAGGCCATTCTTTGCCTTTTTATGATTTTCTAACTATTTTATGTTTTTCTAGGTAGAAATAGATCATCTTTCTTAGATCTAGGCATAAGGAGTTAATAAAATTAAATTTTAGCAAAATCCCACATCATGTTTTGGCCATTTTCATGTGGATCTAGGGTGATTTTTATATTTTCACCTTGGTAGATAATATTTTTGAAAGTAGGCTTGCCTTTTTAAATGCTTTTTTATAAAAATCTCATGTTGGGATTTTTTTTCTTGAATCTAGGGCCATGGACTCATTAAAATTAAATTCTAATGAAAACCCCCTTATTTTAGTGCATTTTGTGATGGGTAGATGTTGGTTTGGCTATTTTGGTTATAATCTATGGCTACATAATGTTAACTTTGTGTTTTTTAATGCTTTTTGGTACAAAAAGCAATCTTTGTTTTGTATTTCTTATCAAAAATGGCTTAAGTTTTGAAAAATTTGATATTTTTGGTTTTTAGTGTGTATTTAAGCTTTGTAGTGGTTATGGTCTTATTTAATTTGGAGTTATATTGATCAACTATTTCAATTTGGTTGTGCAACTAGGGTTTGTGCCATTTTTTAGATTTTCATCAATATTAATGAATTTTTTTTTTTAAACCGTGGCCATCTTTCTGAATTTACATTGAGTATTGTTGCATAGAGCTCAATTCAAAATTTCAAATGGTGGTGGAATCACTCCATTTGGAGCCCAAATGAATTTTTGGTAAATTTTTTCCTAACCTTGTGCAAATGGGGGTGATGGTGATAGCTACATTTTTGCTATTTCTGGCTATGTTTTGTGTA
The DNA here is from genome assembly GCA_015680685.1 of Gnetum montanum. Taxonomy (NCBI): domain Eukaryota; kingdom Viridiplantae; phylum Streptophyta; class Gnetopsida; order Gnetales; family Gnetaceae; genus Gnetum; species Gnetum montanum. The sequence continues at coordinate 899,916 of MNCI01008066.1, read as the reverse complement.
AGAATTATTATATGTTTTTGGATGCAATGGTCATGAATAGAAATTTCATGATCTCAAGGTTCCTTTTGTGATGGAATCACTGAAATCGCAGCTAAGATGAATTTCTTATGAATTTTATAATAAGGCTATGTTAATTGGTCTAAATTTGGTTGTAGCACTTTACCCATTTGTGGATATATGTGGTTGTCATAGTTAGAATTGTCAACCTCCATGCTCTTGGGGATTTCCTTTTCTTTATAAATTACGTTTTAAATCTTTTCCTTTTTTTGTATTCTTTTTTTTTAAAGAAAATGGCTATTTACTATTTTTAGTAAGTTTTTTGGTCACTTTTTCTATGCTTTTTCTAAATTAATGCATGATTTGAGCTCAGGCATAATTCTGGTTGTGGTGTTTTTATTACAATAATTTTGGCTACGATGTCAAGTCTAGGATAGGTTGTAATAATATATTTATTTTTTGTGAATTTTCTTAAGAAAATTTGAACCAACATCTTAGAGCTTTTATAGAGGCTAATTTCACCCCTAACTAGGATGTGTAAAATTTGTTAAGAAATTCTAAGTGTTGAAATGTTGTGTTAATGGTTTTTTTTATGCTTTTCCCTTGTAGGGTCTTGGTTAAATCCAATGCTTATTGTGGTTGAGTTATTTGGCATTCTTTGTTGTCTCGATCAACCAACAGACCACACGCCTCCTCTTGACTGAGCATTGGAGAAGATATCAAATGTGGTTCCACCCAGGGGCAAGGATTTCCTTACTTATCTTCTTCAACATTTAAGTTTGATGATGTGGCCACATTTTTCTGAGGTGGTGGCCATAGTCATCATGGAAGCCTTGTTACCTAGGTCTACAAACCTGGTTGCTTAATTTATAACTGATGGACTAGAGACTTGAGTAGCAGGAGAACTAGTGGATTTCATTAGTCCATGGTACTTGTCAAATATCTAGACCATGCCAGAGTATTCATGATACAACATGAATAATACTCTAATTGTGATGCAAAGAGTCCACTCTTTATTCTAGAATCCTCTAGGAACTATGTACCAATTATAGGGGTAAGCATGGCTATTATAGGTTCTAACATTTTAGTTTTATCTAATTTAGTATCTTTTATCTAACTTGTTTCTTTCACACATATCTTGTAGGTACAGGGTTAATGATCAAACCTTGGTAGTAGCCCATACTATGTTGAACGAATTACCAAAGGCTCCATGATTAGATATGTTGTTTTCAAATAGCTAAGAGGGGAGTTTGATGAATACCCTATTAGATTTGACCCTATTTAAAAGAGATGTATGGCTACCAAAATAGCACATAGCTAGTGGGTGACTCCCAAGGACATCAAAGATATGGGTATTACTGTTGGGACCCCCACAAAGCTTCTTAGAGTAAGAAGAAGAAGAGTGAGAAAATAGGTACTTTGTTATGTTAAGGATTTTATGGTTATTTAGGCTTTAAGTTTCTTATGGCTAAAACATAGTTGTATTAACATTGATGTAGCATTAATAAGCTACGTTGACAAGCCCTCGTCAACGAGGCCCCATTTACATGGTGTTGCCTTATTGACGTAGCATTTGCTATATTGACAAGGCCCCATCGACATAGGCCTAGATCAAAAACTATAAATACAAGCTCCCAACCATGTTTATGGGCATTAGATTCATAGTAGTAGTCAAACTCTTATAGTTTTTACATTTGAAAGTTAGAATATTTCTCCTAAGTGACCATAGCAGGAGTCATTGAGTGTATGGATCTTTATTCAAGCATTGTTGTACCTGAGCATGATAGTGTGTATGGCAATAAAGACAAGCTTCTTGATAAACCTTGTAGCATTCTAGATAGTCTAGATATTTCTTTATGCATTTAATGCTTTCAATTAATTATTTAATATTCTCCAGTAACTAAGCTAATTAAGCAAGATAGGCTAGATAGATAAATACATAAGTATGACCACTTTAAGTGTAACACATATTCACTTGGTAATCCCAATAGCATTATTTCTTAGTATGCCTAATAGCATAGCACTTGGTAACCTAGTCGTGAATATGTGGGTTCAGAACATATATGGAAAGTGGGAATAAATTCTTATGTTAGGATTAGTTAGAGACTAGTTAGTTAGTTAATTTAGATTAGTCATTAAATTACTCTATCTCTCTCTATCTTCAAGCATCCAAAAACATAAAACATAAAATGATAAAAATGATATACCTCGATTACTCTTAACCATACCATTATGCTTCATAAGTGTAATTGGAAAGACAATGAATGACCTTAGGGCAACGTTCACTTCCTAGAAGACTAGTGTAACAGAAACTATAAAGTCCATGAAATTTGACCAGATCACGCATGAATGCTTTGTGATTTGTATGGTTGGGTGTAGGGGTACCTCATTGCTCATCATTGGCACCATTACTAGGAACTTTGTTTGTTGAAATGTGTGTTATTTAGGATCAATGAATATTATTAATATCATTGGACGAACTCAAGGTCAACATCACTCTCACATAACATATAACTACAAAGCACATTGATAATTTTAATTATTGCAAAATTTCTTCTTCCCATAGGCATGAAGATGTCAAACTGCCAATCCCATAGGAGTGTAAAGTGGCATATACTCATCCAAATGAGCATGTACTAGACTTCATCTTCATCCTACATCAGGATGAATAGCTAAAATGGCATGATATGAAGGGCAACATTGTATTGCCTCCTAATCAATCTATGCCCAAGATGTTGTTTCAAATCCTTAAAAAGTTGGGCATCTCAGATCTTCACGAAGAATACGTTGTGAATAATCATGACACTTGGAACTACCATCCCACTAAAACACAATGCAAGCAAGATCGACACCAAGTGAAGCACCATGAGTTTACAAAGGGCAAACATTTTACTAATCCCTTGTTCCTTCTAAATCAAGATGATAATGAGTATCCTCCCTTTGAAGGTTTTCAAATGAAGATTCTCCACCCCCTATTGTTGGTAATGAGGGTGTGACCCTAAATCTATGATCCACTATCCATAAACTAGGTTTAGGAAAAAGTGCCAGTTAAGGTAGGAACTCAAGTAAACATTACAATGGCAAGGGATCTAAGGATGATGGTCATAATGAGCATGGAAGTGATGGCAAACACCACAATGGTAGTGGTTGCCCACCTTCCTCTTCATCCTCTTCATTTCATTGCAAACATTCCTCTTCATCTTCTAGTTTTCATAAAAGCCACCATCAAAATAATCATGATGAAAGTGATCAACAAGATAATAGAGACTATCAAGGCCATGAAGAACATAGAGGTGACAAAAAACATCATCAACACAATCATGATGATGAACCTCTATTGGTGACTTGAAGCATACTCAACATTACAGAGGTAGTAAAGATCTCAACCAGGCATATGAAAGATAGTTGGATCAAGTGCTTAGACATGAATAATATCCCATGATTTGAGGGGGGATATAATTCTAATCCGTAGAATCATCTACAAGATTTTCATGATGCCTGTGCCATATAGAAAAATAAAAATGACAGGTAGAAACTCAAACTTTTCCCCAGAACACTTATTAAGGAAGTTGAGAGTTGGTACCTATCCTTAGAACTGAAATCCATTCACCAATGGAGTACCATGTTAGAATTGTTTAATGGAAAATACTAAATGTACTCTAGAGTGTCTAATCTGAGAAGGAAAATCCAAGGTTGTAAATAGGAAATACATAAATACTTAGATGCCACCATGGGTAGATATTATTCACTCTTACATCAATGCCCTGGCCATGGTTATTCTCAAAGGGAACAACTCTACCACATCATAGATGAGCTTAGAGTAAAAACTAGAAGAACTCTTTGGGTTTATGCCCAAGGAAGACTATCTAAATTAAGAATTTATTAGATCCAAAGGCTTATAGAGTAGGTAACAAAAGAAGAACATGAGTTGTAAAAATGGAAAAGTGTAGAATAGTATAATAGAGACCCCTCCATCAAGAAACAGGAGGTCAGATTTTGTGATGAGGAGAAGTCACCACTCAATGAAGTAGTGAACATGAAAACCTTGGCATCCAAAAATATATTTCTAAAATTTCAGAAAAGGTTGATAAATTAAGGGACTCCTTGGATAAAAAATTCCAAACTACTATGAAGATTTCTCAAGAATCCAAAGAGCAAAATAGTGATCGTAATCACAGGAGGTGAAAAGAAGCTAAATGTGCCTACTAGAAAGGAAAGGGCAAAGCTACTAGAGTAGAGAAAGTTATGGAGATAGACTCTAAAGATGATACTAGTTGTGACATCTGTCAATATGAACATCCAAATGGGTGTTATCCTATTTTTTCACACTTACAAGAGTTTGGAATGTATGCATTGAATCCTCAACTAGCACATAGGTAGGCACCTAGACAATTGCCTTATCCTCAAGGCAATCCAAGGAAATTCCACTAGCAACGACAAGCTTATTACGCAAGTGGAGATCCACCACAACCATATGAACAACACTAATAGTGGCACCAGCCACAATGGTAGGGAATGCCACCACCAAGGTAGCAATATCCTTACAGGCAACTAGATCCATATGGGTACTATGTTCAACAACCTATCTCTCCAAGAAGTTCCACAAGCCATGCCTCATTTTAGCATCACTATTACCCTTCGGAGTATCATCAAACACATTCCTCATCTACTCAAGGGAAGAACCTATACCCATATCATCCTCCACATCTGTCTACACACATCCCTTCGCCTTCAACCTAGTTACCTCTTACTCTATCCATGCAGGGAGAAATTACTCCATAGTCGCAACAACGAAATGCTATGAGGGTAGTACATTCACAACCATATTTCCAACTAAGTTGTTTAGATAATCAATCTAGGAAATGACCCTTTCTTCAATCCAACAATCCTTCCAAATCCTCACAACCTAATGTGACTAGTCATCCTACATCTCCAACACCCTCATCCTCTGCATCAAACACCTTCGAGTGCCCTTCAAACCAAACATCACCTCATATCAATACTATGATGCTAACTCATGTTGTTTTTAATTGGATCAAGGCTAGTAATCTTCCCATGAAAAGATTTGACCTAATAAGTCCTCTCATTTACTTGTAGATCATTAGACATGAGCCATGTAAGGCTCTTCTTGATTCTAGTTCTAATTTCAATCTTATCTCAAATGACATGTACAAGGATTGGAACCTACCACCTCTCAAGAAAAGAAATACTATTTAGAATTGGTACACCAATCAATTACTATTCCTTTGGGATTGTGACCACAATTACTAGGTAGTCCTATCCTACCAATTTTTTGGTGATTATGATTGAAAACTACAAACATAACTTTCCCATCATTATGGGAAGGGCTTGGTTAAGCACGGTTCATGCACATATGGGCATAAGGAACCTCTCCTTGGAAATCTCCAAGGAAAATGAATTTGAAAAGTTAGAGAAGAAGCATATTCCATGCATTCCATATAGTGATAATGGGTGCAACTGCATGCAAAATATTTGGTCCATCAAAAGTACATACATCAAAGCTTGTAATCAATGTGCACAAGGAACAAATATTCAAAGGTGTCTATACATAATAGCCATAAAATAAGAGGACATCCAGTGGTTGATAACTGACTAAGATAGCAGCATATTATGCCTGGAATCAACTGAGAGTCTAACATGTGCTTATGTTGAAAGCATGGATGAACTTGAGCAAGTTCATCACCAACTCTTTAATGATGAATATGATGATACCTATTAAGAAAAGTTGGAAATCCCTGATAACTTCAAGCAGGGGCCCCTAGAGTTGAAAACTCTACCAATTGGCATGGAATATGAATTTTTAAACAATGGTAAAGTAGTCATAATCAATGTCAAACTTGCTCTTGGAAAAAAAAGAAAAGTTGTTAAAGGTGGTTAACAAATGGCCAATAGGATTTGCTTGGTCATATCCCAAGCTAACAGGAATCGATCAAAGAATATGCCAACATTGCATTTACACCAACCTAGCCATGAAGCTAAGAATGCAACTGTAGAGGTGGCTAAACCCTAAATTGAAGTAGATCATTAAGGAGAAAATAGAGTAACTACTCAAGTTAAGGTTTATCTATCCCATTGCAGATAGTGAGTGGGTTAGCCCACTCATAATTATGTTAAAGAAAGGTGGCAATTAGTAGGTCTGCATCAACTTCAAGCTATTGAATATGGCAATATTTAAAGATCATTTCTCATTTCCATTTGTGGATCAAGTGTTGGACACCATATCCATGCATTGCTATTATAACTTCTTGGATGGTTATATTGGCTATAGCCAAATCCAAATTGTGCTAGAAGATTAGGCCAAGACAACATTCATGAGTACCTAGAGGAATTTTGCATATTCTAAGAGCAAATTTGGTCTATGCAATTCCCATGCAACATTTCAATGCCTAGTCCTTAGTATTTTCCAATAACAAATCGATAGTGGTGTAGAAGTCTTCATGGATAACTTCTCCACCTATGGAGCTACGTTTCAGCAAGCCTTGGACCACCTTGAGCAAGTACTAAAAAGATGTGTAGAAACAAATTTGTAGCTCAACTGGTAAAAAAGTCACCTCATGGTCAAAGAAGGCATTATGTTGGGGTACCAAATTTCACAAGAAGGGATTAAGGTACACCCAGAAAAGATAAGGATCATCCAAGATATTACATGTCATCCAAAGATAGTCAAAGATGTAAAATCATTCCTTAGACATATTGGCTACTACCAATGATTCATAGAGAATTTCTCTAAGATTGCAAAGCCATTGGTTAAGTTGATGAAGAAAGATGTTCCATTCATCTAGACCATGGAATGTGAACATGCATTCCAATAGTTGAAGGAAAAATTTGTAGAAACTCCAATTCTACAAGCACCAAACTGGTTCAAACCATCTCACATAATTATGGATGCATCTAATTATGCTTTGGGAGTTTTGCTTAAGCAATTGGATTATAAGAAAATATCCATATTACATCCACTACATGATCCAAAGCATTGTGGATGCATAGTTGAATTACATAACAACTGAAAAAGAACTAATGGTAGTGGTGTATGCTCTCAACAAGTTTAGGCACTATGTGCTTGGCTGTAAAGTATTTGTGCACACAGACCAAAATGCCATTCACTTCTTGATGAATAATCCAGTAGTGAGCTCTTTTATCATATGGTGGTTCATGACCTTGTAAGAATTCAATCTCACAATGGTAGATCAAAAAGGGACCGAGAATGTGGTTGCTGACCACCTCTCTTGATTAAGATGGGATAACAAAGAGGAGGAGAGCCCACTCTCTAATCAATTTCCATAGGAGCAATAAATGACCAAGTGCCCACAAAAACAAAATGGTACATTGGCATCCTCACTTACCTTCTCACTCACGAGATATCACAAGGTCTTGACTTTAGAAAGAAGCAATAATTTCTTCATTGGGCCAAATACTTCATGGCAATTAATGGACACCTCTACAAGGTGTGCACCAATAGCCTAATTCATTGGTGTGTCCTTGATGAAAATCAACTACACATTCTCCAGGATACTCATGAAGGGTCTTGCAGAGGCCACCATGTAGAAAGATGCACAGCCATAAAAATCCTAATGGTAGGATACTATTGGCCTATAATATTTAGGGATGCTCACCAATTTGTCCAATCTTGTGAATGTTTTTAATAAGATGGTGAGATGACCACACAAATGGAAGGTCCTCAACAATGGATTCAACCATTGGAGCCCTTTGACATATGGAGAATTAACTTTATGGGTTCCATCACACCCACATCCAACGCAAAGATGTATATCATTGTAGTAGTCAACTACTACATAAAATGGGTAGAAGTAGTAGTTATCATTGATTGTACATCATCCATTACTACTAGATTTGTACAACAGCATGTTGTAAATAGGTTTGGGGTACCACATGCATTGATTTCTGACAACAAAACTCATTTTACAAGTGCCACTTTTAGAAAGCTAATGCAATGCTTGGGGGTTTAACATAAATTAACAATGCCCTATCACCTCCAAGCCAATAGTCAAGAAAAGGTGACTAACTGAGAGATCACAAAGATCCTATCAAGAACCATAAGCAAATATAGGAGAGATTAAAGCACAAAACTCAATGATGCCCTATGGGCCTACCGCTCAACATGGAAATTTCCTATTGGCTACTCTCCCTGTGAGCTAGTGTATAGAAAACTTCCAATGCTCCTAATTCAACCAAGCTTTGTACACTCTCAACATCCTATGAGCTAAATCTTGACCTAAGCCTAGCACAAAAAGAAAGACTAATCAACCTCAACGTGCTAGATGAAAAATGACTGGTGGCCCTATCTTTGAATGAAGTGCATAAGGCATGCAACAAGCAACAACATGACTAAAGAATATAGAAAGTGAAATTCCAACTGAAAGATAAGGTTCTTTACTGGAATCTTGCACATGTACCTTAGAGAAAAAAATTTTAAACATTGTAGGAAGGACCTTATATAATTACTGAAACCTTTCCTTTTAGGGCCATGACCATATACAAACCTAAAAGCTTGAATAAAAAGCAATTGGTCAACATCCAACAAGTGAAGCTTTTCCTAGAACCAAGATAAGCTAGTGCAACTACCTCAATGGATGGACAACCATGTTTAATTTTTTAGATCTCCTCCATCCAACTTAGTTGTGGGGAAGATGGTCAGCCATGCTAATCATCCATATGGCTCCTCTACTTTTCTATTTTTTGTTTTCCATGTTTTTGATTTTCTAATTTAATTATTTTATAAATTATTTATTTTTTACAAATATTATCATTTTACATCAGTTTTTGTTCCACACCATCATTAGTACATCTAAATATTTATTGAATATTTTACACTCTCTTCTATACTTTGTTTTGTTTTGTTTAAGTATGGTTTTCAAATTTTGCTAATAAAAGTGCTTTATTGCCAACAAGACACAATGGTGCTATAGCTGCTACTAATGGTGGTTTGTACTTAATGTTTGGTTTGCTACTATCTAGTTTCTATTTTCAAATTTTTGTACTAATAGCTTAGTCATGGTTTCTTTTTCATGGAATAGGTAGTGAGTCCACAACATCTGCCCATCCACAAACTCTATGGGTTTCCTTATTCTAGAAGTTTGAGGTCTTTTTCATTAAATCCACTTTTAATAAATTTGTGACCTTGGTAGTTTTTGAAATTGGGAAGGATTCAAAGGTTTGAACAATATTTGACTTTAAGGGGACTCAATACTCTTTGTACTTTTCTACTTACTCGAGTGCTTGAGTGTTTTTCCCAGACTTCTTACTATTCCATTCCAACCACTAAATAGGAAGTCAAATAAAGTCTTTGCATGGTGTGGTTCCCATCCAAAAAAATAAAAAATAACAAAAATAATATAAAAAATGATGAGAATTCCAAACACACCCCTTAGATAAATAAACCAATAAATGGGCTACAAGCATTAGTTATGGGACTCGAAAGACATGCACCCATGCCTGAAGGTCCCCTCTAAGTAAGGCCCTCTCTCACTTCCTACTTTTTTCTTCTCTTTATGAAATGGTGGTTGTTTTGTAAAATCAATATTATGTCTCAACTAGGTAGGGGAGTTGGAATCTTGGAGTGGCAATGCAAAGTCACTAAATGAGGTTAATTTTGGTTTGGACTAAGGATGGATCTTCTTTGGTCATTTTAAACATGAACTCCACAAGGGGCTTCTTATTACCGTAGTTTGGAATTCCATTCCACCTTCTCCATCATCCATTTATAATGTCCATAAATCACCTCACTACTAGTGTCCATGTTTTTCATTCCATGTCTTGGTTTGATATATTTGAATTCTTAGGTAGAATCTTCTAGGTTTTGGTCCTTAACTTCCATTGACCATTAGTCACCTATGGGGCCTACAAACTCCTTAGGTTGAGGTTATGTGAGGGAAAAATGGGCATGTGCCTACTATAGGGCTTACCCACTTTCATATTCCTTGGCTGGATTTGTTAAGTACCTTATCCTTAGACATTCTTGCAGCCGGAATCTTTTGTACATCCATCTTTCACATCAGACCATATGCTCCTTTACATATTTTTTTCATTACATATATTCTCCATCAAATTTTTTAATTTTTGAGTTTTCAAAGACCATCTTCAATGATTTTATCATATTCTTGGATTTTTTGGAATTCCATGGATCCCAATTTCATTGAAAGATTCATTATATTTCTAGAGATATTCAACTTTCAAAATTTTGGCTGATGAGCCTCATATACAGGGCCCCATTAATGGAGCAAACCTATATACCAAGCCATGTTGATGAAGAAGACCCATATATGAGGCCTTGTATATAGGGCCTTATCAATGTGGTAGAAAGATAGTATAAATAGGTGTGATCCCACGTAGAAATTTTACATTTTCTCACAAATGCCAAAGGATTTTTTCAATTTTTCAAAGTCCAAAACCTTCCAGAGCCCATAACTCACAAACTATTTATCCAAATCACTCCATTCTTCAACCCTACAACTACCAAAGGTAAGCTCTTCATCATGGGAACCACAAATGTACCATTTTTGATAGAAAATTTTTCACAATTTTTCTAACTCCCACAAAGGTTTAACTGGCAAATCAACTGTTAAACACTAAATTACAAGAGTTAAGCCTTCCCAACAAGCTCTGGTGATAAATTATAAAAAAATAATGAATATACCATGGTCCAACCTTAGCCAAAGTGTAACTAACTAATGAGAAAAGATATTCAAAAACTTTAAAGTTACACATTACACCTACTAATCCATGGATGTGTTATGACCACAGATGGCACCAAAAGGAAAGCACACGTAGGAAGTAGGACTATCCCAACCAAGGGAAAAATAGCCTAGAATAGGAAGAGGCCAATAACAACCCCAAAAAGAAGAACCACTCGCAACCTTTGCCATAGGTCCTCTTAGGAAAGAGGTAGAAGTGGAATCTATCAAACATGTTCCAATGCTAGTAGCAGTAGCAACAAAATACTTCCATTGGGATGATGCACCTGCACAACTAGCAAACCTCAAGGTGACCTTAATAGAGGCCTACCTAAATCAAATCAAATCAGGAAGGTCTAGAAATCAATGCTCCAATAATTAAACTTTAGCCCTTTTCTAGAACATGCACCAAGAGAAGTGTAGGATCAGCTGAAGGCCTCTCTCATGTGGCCAATCATCACTTTCACGTTTTAGTTCTAGAACAGCAAGTAGCCTAGAGAAATAGTAAAGATCAAGGACATCTTAGTGTCCTACTTGGCACAGGGCATTGCTGCAGTGCTTAGGTTGCCTGAAATAAGGGCAAACCTTACCGAGATCCAGATGCAGGTGGATTCAAGCATCAAGATAGAATGGGCGTGACAGTGTTATGGTGTTGACTACAAGGAGTTTTGGTATACTCACACTAGTAGAGAGGATCCATTACAAGATTTCAGCCTTTCACCTCAATCCCACGGTGAGGCCAAGAAAAATCACTACCTTCTCTACCTAAGCATGTGCCACTCTGAGTGGCAGAGTCCCAGTCAACCTCTTGTAGATAATCTATCTAGAGATGAAGAAGCACTTTAAAGAAATGAACACAAAAGGAAGGCATTCCCTTTTCCATGCCTCATCAGGAAACTCTACCGAAGGGAAGGGATAGTTCGTTACACCAATGACAATGTTAGAAATGTTCCAACTGCTAGCTAGGCAAAAATGATGAAGGATAAAATGCTTGTAACTACAATTCAAGAAGAGGAGTAGTGACCTCCACCACCTACAACTCAAACAATAGTTCCAAACATAGCTACAACTACCCAATAGTTGCATGAATATAGAGAATGGCTCTTAAGTGAACAGGATCAAAGAGCAGGCACAAGTGATGGGGACCCATCCATATATAAACAAGCCATGAGTCACCTTAATGAGGTTTCCTGAACAATTAATCTAATGGATGAGGGTGAACTCATTTTCGTTGCCCAAAGAACATAGCTAGCTTCAAGGTCAAATTCAAGTGCTAGAGAGGTTACAATATCTCTTGTAGAACAACAACCACTCCCAAATATTTCTAGGAATGCTACGACCTTCTCGATGCACTTGGAGGAGTGTGAAGGGGTAACTATTTTGGTGATGTAGCATCAAGGATAGGAAACAGGAGTAGAAGTGGTTGCTAATAGGATTTCCAAAATACTCAACACACTTGTAGCATCTACAGCAGACATCACTACACTCAAAGATGTGCAAATGTCCACAAGAACTATAAGTGGCAAAATAAGCATAGTGCAACATGAAGAGCTGTTAGACTAACTAGTGGGAACCAAGCAATTACTTTAGGATGTCTTTGACCTTCTAGATAACATCACTGAAACCAAGTCAAAGTAGCTAGAGGCAAGGGGCAAGAACATTATATTGAAGGCACAACTCAAAATAGCCAAAGAGTATAATGAACACTTGGTTGTAGAGGTTATCGAACTCAAAGTGAAAATTTTCAATCCTACATTTCTCAACTTGGTGCTCACAAGAGATGAAGCTATGCAATAGCTTTAGTCTAGGCTCAAAGGGATTGAGAATGTAATGGAAATGGTAGTGTTCTACAGATCCTTGGAAAAAGCCACATAGCACAAGATTCAGAAAGCCTTGGATCAGACCTGCCAAGAGAATGTCCAACTAACCATAGAAAACCATTGCCTACAAAACATTGATGTGCACAAGCAATAGTTAACTGATTTTATCCATCAACAGTAGGAGTAGCTGGCTAGAGCAAATACAAAGATAAGCAAATTGGTAGTAGAGAATAGGAATTTCTCCATGAAGGAGGTACACACCCTTCACCAAAAGACTGCAATTGAGTTAGCTACCTAGAAATCTGAAGCTCTCAAATTTGAGAAAGTTAAAGATCATTATAGAGAGTAGGTTGGTCTACAAAAGGAAATAAATGAAAATCATATCTAATTGATGAAGATAAAGGTAAATGATGCCCTCTAAAAACTCCAACAAGGAAGGGAAGTTTGGCAACCCATCATTGAGGGGATAGATGCCTACAGCAAAGTAGAAATCTGCACAAAGGAGTTGTAGATCAAGGAGATGATAGAGTAGTTATACAAAATTGGCCATGATCTAAGTTGGAGAAGTAGGTGGCCAACTCGTACTTGTTATAGAGGCTAAGTTCAAGCACCACAAGGACACCAAGAAAAAACATTTGGTAGCTAATGCTAAACTTGAAGTTCTCAAGGCATGTTTTATAGATCAAAGATCAACTACCAAGAACCTGGCCAAATGGATGAATGACTAATAGGAGCTAAAAAATGCAATAAGGGAATTGAAATTGAACATAAATAGTTTGCTATCTAGTTTTTCAATGTAAAGCAGATGTTCTTGATCATGCCCTATCCATGGGATGTTCCCATTCTAGCTAACATTGGTGAAGCCGCATGGATCATGAATGATCCTTAGAGTAAGGAGGAGAAGATGAAGGCATTTCTTGATGCCTTTTACCTTCCACTAGAGGTTGCTATTATAGTAGGACAACCACAGCTACCTCAACCATAGCATAGGCCTGAAGCTAGTGAAGGTCCTTCAAAGCCCCAAGAGCCACTGTCGCTTAGGACTATCTGATCTTCACCACTATCTTCACATCATTAGAGGATGTGTTGTCAAAATTTTGGTAAATTCATGTAATGGTGTTCAATTTTGTGTCATGAACACCACAATTTTTGTAATTTGTTGATCTATAAACTCAAGTACTCAGTTTTGTTGAGTTAATTTGTTCTGTTTTGTTTTGTTAAGATTCAGTAAATAATCCCATACCTTCCCAATTTTGTAAAAGAACTTGAGGATGAGTTTTCATTTAGTCATGGGGATATAATGAAGTATCAATAAGCCACATTGATGGGCCCCCATTGATGCAACCTTGTCAATGGGCCCTCGTCAATGAGGCCCCATTTACATGGTGTTGTGTCATTGATGGGGTTGCATCAACGTAGCATTTGCTACATTGATGGGGCCTTGTTGACATAGCCCTAGAGCAAAAACTATAAATACAAGCTCCTAGCCATGTTTATGAGCATTATATTCATATTAGTAGATGAACTCTTACAGTTTTTATATTTGAAAGTTAGAATATTTCTCCCGAGTGCCCACAGCAGGAGTCATTAAGTGTACAAATCTATATTTGAGCATTGTTGTACCTAAGCATGACAGTATGTACGACAATAAATATGAGCTTCTTGATAAACCTTGTAGAATTCTATATAGTTTATATATTTATTTATGCATTTAATTCTTTTAGTTAATTATTTAATGTTCTCTAGCAATTAAGCTAATTAAGAAAGATAAGCTAGATAGATTAAATACATAAGTACGATTGCTTCAAGCATAATCCCAGTAGCGTTATTGCTTGGTATGCCCAGTAGCGTAGTGCTTGGTAACCCAGCAGTGGATACATGGGTTTAAGATGTGTACAGAAAGTAGGAATGAATGCTTGTGTTAGAATTAGTTAGAGACTAGTTAGTTAGTTAATTTAGATTAGTCATTAAGTTACTCTCTCTCTCTCTCTCTCTCTCTTCAAGCACCAAAAAACATAAAACACAAAATGATAAAAATGATATCCCTCAATTACTCTTAACCATACCATTATGCTTCACAAGTTTAATTGGGAAGACAATGAATCACCTTAGGGCAAGGTTCACTTCCTAGAAGACTTGTGTACCAGAAACTGTAAAGTCCATAGAATTCGACCAGATTGCACATGAATGCTTTGTGATTCATATGGTTGGACATAGGGGTGCCTTGTCGTTCATCAAACATCAAGCACTTGTCTTTTATTTATAGGGCCTTCCACTCCCATAGATGTTATTATACCCCTCACTCGACATTTTGTGGAAAATCTCATTCTAAGGTTTGATGAGGTGGGACCCGCATATGAGTGGTTAAGGGAGAAGGCATCTGAAGACATTCAAGCAAACATTAATCATGTAGGTTTTCTTCAAATCTTTATGGCACCTAATCCTATCATCCCTTCTATAGATATGAACATCATTGACTCTTTTGATGAAAACATCGATGTGTTTCACATCACAATACAAGGCCTATCCATTGCTATTTCCATCAATGTGACTACCTTCCATGGCTTATTTGGTATTCCTGTTGATGGTATAATAGTTGCCACCAAACTAATGAAAGAGGATAACCACTATACAAAATTTGAGAAATGGCTTAGTGCTACCAAGGGCCACTTCGGTCTTGCTTGTAATAGCTTTATGAACCCTAACGCAAAAAGGTCTTATCCATTGTTCAAGTCTTAGGTATTTCATAAATTATTGTTACAAAAGAAGGTGATTGACGTTGCACAGGGTGGACCTTCAAGAAATTTCTAACTAAGTGAGCTCATTTTAACTAGGTTGTTTTCTTGGCTGCAAGCCTTAAAGAGGAAATCCTCAAAATTTGAATAGATTCTTCCATGATAGTACACATGCACCATGCATTTTTTGCAAGCTACCTGAAGACATTTGCAAAATTTTTGGTGGTGAAGAGAGGTGGATCATGGATGCACCAAGATCCATGAAAACTCTCTAGGCCTTGGGTAAAGCATCTCTACCCAACCATGAGGGCTCAGAACGCACCAAAGGGTATTGGAGATTCAATATCCATGACCACCAAGAACCTTGATGTTAGTCAGTGTGAATCCCCTAACAACATGGGGGAGGCACCTCTTACATTTCCAACAAACATCAAGAGGGCCTAGCCATTATGTGCTGAAGCCACTTAAGAAGCCAAGGCCAACCTTAAGAGGCTCATAGAAGAAGCACCACCAACAACAAACCTACCCTCCAAGCAAAAGATTGTCTTCAAGATCCCACACTTGGACTAGACAGTCATAGGTATACTTCAACTATGTTTTCTTTTCCTTATTTTTTGGATATGTTTTGTTCTATGTCTATTCATGCTAGCTTATCTAATAATTTATGGCTATAGATCAACAGTGGAACCTAGCAGCCCAAGCTGCTACTATAGAAGAAGAACAAAGGCAAGCAAAGGAGGAACATCGGCATGTTGAGGAGGAAGAGAAAAGGTGTAGAGATATAGTAGAGGAAGAGCAAAGGCATGTAGAGGAGGCACTCTTGTAATAAGATATGGATGATCTTGAAGCCTTCTTCAATAGGTCGCTACCTAGGAAGTCTCTAATTATAATCTCCAATGATGATGAAGATAAACATGAGAATAAAGGGGAGAGTGTAGGTATACTTATGCTCTACTCACTATTGTCTATAGTTTTATGTTTGGTTTTAGAGTTCTTACTTATCTAACAATTGTTATGCTTATCATAGTTCCTAAGCTAGCAGTAGAGGCTCGTGTGCCTAAGTTTCACTTAAAACTATGGGTAGAGGTCCCGGACAAGATAGAATTCATGCACAGGATGGAAAATGACATCATTGATTAGTTGTAATAGGTTGCACTTGAAATTGGTAAGAATTATGTTCTGTTATTCTTTAGAAATTTTGCTATGAGATGTATTTTATGCTACAACTATATTGTATATTAAGTTCATGATTATTATTTTTGTTTTTTTTAGTACCATCAATCACATGGAATCTAGCGTAAGACATGGAGTTGACTCCTTGCCTAAACTTCCTCCTAACACCACACATGTCCCCTTGAAGCTTTACGAAACTACCACTGATCTAGCAGTTTCATGTGCTAAAGCTTCATGGGAGATTCAGAGGTCTAACAAATCCTTGTGGGAGTAGGTTATGGCCTTAGAGGAGGAAAATAACAGGCAAGCTAAGAGGATTTAGAATCTCGAGCGTAAGACCTTCATGGATGCCTAGGTGGAGAACTTGGGGGCCTTACGAACCAAAGAGATCACATGGACCCACTACTAGTACACTATCCATGATAAGGTTGCTCTCTCTCAAGAGTTGCATGAGAAAAAAATGCAGATGAACTTGATCTCTCAAAAGGCATAGGATTGGAAATATTACAGTGCTTGGGTCATAGAGTGGAGCAATATACAAAGGGACTACAAGCACAAGTATAAGGTTGATCAAGATCCCTATTTGAAACGGCTGAAGAAGTCAACAATCGAAAGGCAAAAGAGAGAGATGTTCATTCAAGGCATTCAAGCTAAGAGTGTTTTCAACCTCTTTGAAAGCACTCTAATAGTGGTTGAGTTTCCTACTCCATAGATCACCATGGCTACAAATGAGGCCACTACAGCTTCAATCTCATGGGAGCCACCATCATGAATAGGTGTGGATAGAACCAACATCCTCATGAACATCAATTTAGGGGACATTAATTGGACCAACATGATAGAAGACTAGATTCTCCAACATTTGAAGACTAGCCTTCACTATCTTCCCCAGGAGTTTGTAGAGTCAAATTCTCCACAAGTTTGATGGCTTTCATGTTTGGAATTTTTCAAGTTTTAGTTTTTATTATACATATTTTATTCTTTTTTAGTTTTATGTTTTTTGTTTCACATAGTTCATGTTACAATTTTGGTTAGGATGATTACTACTGGTTGTGTGTTGCTATCTCACAAGCATTTTATGATGTTAGTGGCCTCAGTGGTGTAGGCAATGATGATGATGATGCATCACCTCTTCCTCCTCCTCCAAATGCCCCCTTGGCACCATCAGATGCATGATGTGATAGTCTTTTACTGTTTATTTAATTTTATGCTTGAGATTGTATGGCTTATGTTGGCCAATACTTGAGTTGTACACATTTTATCATTTATGATTGATAGTTTTAAAATTTATGCCACACAATGTGGCCATGGCTATATTATTTTATTTAACATGTTTTGAATTTTAAGTTTTAGTTTTGGTTTTGGCTATATACATTGTTGATTACTTTATTGTTTTAAGGTTCTTAGGTTATAAGTGTTGGAAATATCTATGCAGAATATGGCTACGTTGGCTATGTCGAGAACTATGAGATTATGAATAGACAAGGGTTAGCTACAATTTTTTTAAAACCATGCTCAGATGTACATTTATCACTAGTTTAAGGCCATGGTGGGCTATGATGCTAGTTTAGAGTCTTAGTGGACTATAACACCACTTGAAAGTCTTAGTGGACTACAATGCTAGTTTAGAGTCTTAACAAACTATCATGTTGGTTTAAAGCCTCAATAGGCCATGATGCTGGTTTAAGGCCTTAGCAGGTCATGATGGTAGTTTAGGGCCTCAACATCCCATAGGTTTGCCAATTTTAGACCATGATAGGCCCTTGAAGTCTTATATTTTTTTGGTAATAATTTTTTTTGTTTTTTTTAAACTTTTATGGTTTTTTTCAATCTTTGAGATTTTTTTATTAGGATTTTTTTTTATTTTTTTATTTTCATCATGCATAAAATTAATAGAAAATAAAGGTTGTAATACATAAGTAAAATGCAAATGAAAGTAGAAATCTAGGCTATCTACATAAATTTATGTTCACCATCACCTTTACTAATGATGTTAAATGGGAGTTCTTCCCATGATGCATCTTACTATCCATCTTTATTATTATTGGCTTTCTTATCTATCTTAGATTATTAGATCTTATGACTGGAAGTTTCTTCTTGAAACTCCACTTCATACCCCTACTCTATATCCATGTTGTTAATAGTCAGGGACACTACATTATCATCATGAATGATGATCTCACCTTTCTCATAAAAACGGTGAATGTCTTGGTGGATGGGAGAAGACACAGCTTGTAATCAAGCCAACCAAGTTCTTCCTAGGATAAGGTTAAACCCAAGCATCTCATCCACCACCAAGAAATTTGTAGTCATGGCGAATTACACCACTATCACAAAATCTATGGAAATGGACCCCTTGATAGCAACCCTCAATTTGTTGAAATACTTGAGAGTGGCTATTGATGTTTGTTGTATTTGCTTTGTTAAGCCTAATCATTCAACAATGGTGCACAGGATAACATTAGTAGTCACACCATCATCAACATGCACCTGATTCACCTTAAACTATTCTATGCATATATTTATGAATAGAGGAGCCCTATTAATTTCACCATTTTTGGGGTTAACCTTAATTTCACTATCATGAAATGTTAGGGGTGTTGACTTCTCATCCCTAGGTGTGGGAAGAACCATCATTGCATGGATAGATTCCTCATTAGTGGGGATATCCTCACTAACAGGGATAGAAGTTAGAATTTTGATTAATGCCTCACGATATGTGGTGGAAGTCATGACAAGGTCATACAAGCTCAAAGTAGTGTTCTTTTGCTTAAGAGAGCAGCTAACCTAATCTATTGCACTGAAGAAGGTTTTCTCGTTTACCATAGGCTTATCACCCTTGTTGTGCTTCACTTCCTCCATGCACCATAAAATTCTTACTTCGGTCTTAGGTTGTGATTTTTGGGGCTTCTCCTCATTCTTCTGGCCATGAGCTTTGGGACTCCCTTTGTGGTTTATTGTTTTGAGTGGGGTGGGAAGAGGAGGTCATGGGTATAACTAATATGGGAGTGGGCTTTGGTGGGCCCACTTCCTTTCATGCCTCCATCTATTTATTGGCCTTATTGTTGGGCTTTTTTTTTTGCATCTTCATTTGCTTGTTTGGAGCATTTTGGTTATCAGTTATTGGTTGTGAGAAAGATGTGATAGCATTTTCCACCATAGAAAGCTATTGGGCGGTTTTATCAGTCGATGAGGCTATGGTTGGTTGGGCTATGGTGGGTTGGGCACCCTGATGATAAATGGCTTCCTAGGAGGCACTTGTGATGGCATCCTTACAAAAAAAGGGAATCTTGAACTAGTGGAAGCTAAAGAAGCCCTTTCACCATAAGGGGGTATGTGAATCACAAATGGTTCTCTTGAGGATCTCTAATTATCATCAACATTGAATGCCAATAGGATATATGTAGCATTGTTAGCATTCAATGGGTCTTTGTACACTTGCATCAATTGGTTTTGAGGTTGGATAGGGTTGGATCCATATAGAACCAACTCTCCCCTATCTATCATCTTTTGCAAGTCATCCTTTAGCATAAGGCAAAAGAGTATGCCATGACTGGGTAGTCGGTCATAGTGCCAAAAGTAGGCTATCTTGAAGTATTTAGGTATTTGTTGCTCTAGTGGGATCCTTGGATATTTCACAAAGTCTACCATGTTTCTGTTGGGAAGCTTCAGAAATTTTTTTGTATTGGATACATCCATAGTGTATTTGGACATATTCTTCTTTTCAAAATTGGATCTGATCATTGTCAATACAATGGCCCCAGAGGTTAAAGGTCTGTTATCATGGTTATTATTAGTGGGGACCTTAGGTGGTTTGGTCCTTGGCCCCTAGTTAGTGGTATTGACTTCTTTAGTCACAATTGCTATGATCATATTGCTATGTTTTCCCTTCTCCTTGTCTCTCCATGTATGTTGGTTTTTGTATGCTACATAGGCTAGGCCATGACTAGCCTCCATAGTATCTTCTATATTCTTGGTCTAGGAGAATGCTTGGCTAAATGACCATGGGTCAAGGTAGTAAAGTTTGAAGTTGATAAAGTCATTAATCATCCCCTTACATATAGCCAAAAGGTAAGTTTGAGCTATGGGCTCTAGTATTTCATTCAAGAGTTCATTCCACTATTGGATGAACTTCTATACGAGTTTATGAGATCCCTACTTAACCTTCATGAGTTGGTCAAGCATGGTGTTAGGCTTCAAGTTATACTTGAAGGGATTAACAAACTAAGCTATCAAGTCCTCAAGGGAGGATACCGATCCTCTAGATATTGTGCAATACTAAAGGTTATAAGGTGAGCATTAGGGTCACCTTCTACATTGCAATTGCTAAACTGGGTGATAGGGATACCAAGAGGAAGTGTCAAAGGTGGGATCATAGGAATAATAGGATCATCCTTGTAGAAGTTCATGATCTTTACACTTTGGGATGTAGAGGCATTAAGAATCTTCAACTCCTTTGTCAAGTCCTGGATCATCTAGAAAGCTTGAACCAAGCCTTGTGCTAGTCCTATTGGCTGTGAGGCTTGCACATGTGGTTGTGACATCTTTTGTGAGGCTTGTGGCCTCGCTATGGATTGTATGATAGAAGGAAGTGGTTGCATTATGGTTGTGGCTTATGAACAAAACAAAGAAAAGGATGTATGTGCTAGTACTTAAGGCACAAATAGGATAAAGGGGGTACAAGATCCTTGTGATGCTTAGGGACTCATAATGGATCTCATATGAGTAGTTAGCAGATTTGTGATGTTAAAAACCATTGTTGATGATTTTATATATTGAGACTATGTTGTAAACAACATTGATGTATTATGATTTGTTCATTGTGGCGTTGGCTAAGTTTGATGTGTGGCTATAACAAGCATGAGGTCTGTTGTAGTAAGGTAAGAAGGAGTGGAAGATGTCGACACCATGCCCATGGAGAAAATAAAAGCATTAGAGGAAGGTGTTGAGACCTTGGGGAATGTTTATTGGAACAGTCATCCTAGGATGTTTTTAGGCTTAGATTCTACCTTAAATTCATCCTCCTTTTCCTATTATTCCCAAATTTATCCTTGTCATCTTCCTCTTCCACAGTAATCATTTGGGCTAGGATACTAGCATAGATATCATTAAGGGGAATTTGGTCATACGAGGAAGGGATGTATTCCTTCCCACTCTTGTGTATGAGCTCAAACTCCCTCATGGCCTCAGCTTCAATTCATGGAATTATCATGCCTACCTATATTTTAGCACAAATGAAGTTATAATGATCCTCATTTATGGCTGCAAAATTAGGACTCTCCCCTCTGACCCTCAAAGATTTCCTACACTTAATGGTGGCAAGGTCTTTAGGGTCATAAACCCTCACAGCTTGTTGATTTGACCTATTCTTAATGTAGTTGTAAGGCAACTTAATTGATCATGGGAGAGACATGCTTATTTTAATGAGAACTACTCAAGGTAGATTATGAAAAGCACAAAATGAAAGTAGATTCCAACAAGTGGAAATCAAAAGCAATCAAAGGAAGTAAATATGGTCAAAAATGGGATACTTCCTAAAAATAGCAAATAGTGGGTAAGGGGGAGTATAGTCCTTTACCCAAAATGGAAAGGTGCAAAGGTGATAGCAAACTTTACCCATGCTAACCTTCTAACTATCATGCTCCTTGATTTCCACACTAGCTTTCTAGCTATCACACCCTTGGGTGTGGCAAAGGGAAAAGAGGGGATGAGATGGGAGGATCTCACACCTTACAAAGTCAATTTTGGTAACAAGGGGTGAAAGCTATTATAGGTGTGGAGAAAAGGATGTAAATTTTGATTGTTGGAATTGCTACAAAGTTTAAATCTAGTGGAAATAGGTAAAAATGATCAAAAAGAATTACTTACTATTAGTAAGTGGAGGATAAAGTGCGGGGCTTACCCCTTTACCAAAAATGGCAGGCTAAGAACGTTGGGGTCAAGGTTTACCCACATTAGCCTCTTAGCTATCACACCCCCAAGTATGACAGGGGGGAAAAGAGGGGATGAGATGATGGGATCTCACACCTTCTAAAATCAATATTGGTAAAGGAAGCGGAAAGTATGATAGCCAAAATAAAAACCTATAAATTTCTTAAGATGGTTTTGGAAAATGCCAAATTTAGACACAAATTAGGGAGAAAGTACTTTTGGTTGGTAATAATGATAAGATTGGTTTTGTTATGAAAATTATGGTGAAGGTGGAACATTGTAGGTAGGTGTTCAACATTGGTCTTGGCTACTAAAATTTACAGTAGATGCTAGAAAACTCAACACCCAACCACCTACAACATCAACATTGGAGTTTCTACTATAGGGAGGTGAGCGGCGACATTGGTTTTTTCAAAGGTGGCTTCAAGGTTTTTGTTGCAAAAATTAGAAATTTCTAGAAGGCAAGCAACATTGGCTATGAGGGCAATCAAATTTGGCTGCAGAAATCAAGCAAAGGCCCTCCTTCTAGTGCCAAGAACTTGTTGTGATGGAAAATCTCATGTGCTGGAAAAAACCAAGGATTCTCAATCAAAGGTAGCCTCAACCCCAAATCCCATAGGGCCTTTGTAAGAAAAATGGAATTCAAGATGCCTTGGATGATCTAGTAGATCACCTAGGGACTTGAGGGGGGCTACAAAATGAGGGAACAAAGTGGAAAATTACATATCTATTAAGCAATGCACTAAAAATATAATAATTATCTCTAGAATTGTACACAAAATGAAATCATAAACTTTATTAAATAAACAAAGAATGAGTTTAAAGAAGTGTACAAATTTGATGCCCAAGAGGGGGGTAAAAGGGGGTTCACTTGGATAGGGGTTTAGAGTCTGTTGAAGCCATGATCAACTTCATGATCTAGTATCTCTTACCACTTCTAATGTTATTGAACCTCCTTTATTACCACCTTAGATCTGCAATGTTGGTCATTACTAGGGTTAGGAAAATTTGAAGGATTGGAGTGAGCAAAGTGCACCATGCTAGGATTTGGGAATCCTAGGGAGGTGATGTTGACACCCAAAGTTTACAAATCCCAACAGGGGTAACAAGTTGCAGAGGTTTCCACACTACTAGGCACCAAGAAGCGATGTTTTTGCTAAAGAAGCAAGAGCTCTTGGATGCTAAAAATGCCAAGGATGCTAAATTGCAAAAGTGTGAAACCTTGACATCGTGCCAAGGTTTGGTTTTTATAGGGTTATGGCCATGATTTAGGTTGCAAATGGCTGACTGATTGGCTACAAATTGGTTGCCAAATCACTAATTGATGGGCTACAAATTGGTTGCCAAATTATTAAAAATTAGCTACCATGTTTAGGGGGTAGATGAGATCCATCCCCATGCATCCTAGTTATTTGGCCCCTCCACACTATCTAANGTCAACATAGAGAAATGTATAGCCCCCATAAAACTCATCAAATTGACATTTTTAACATGCCAAAAGGCATTTTTAACTCTCCCAAGCCCAAATATAGACACTAGGTGACCCTTTTTACTTGGGGAATGAGGCTTTGATCACTTATGAATCATGTGAGATTGCCCCTTTATAGGTTACAGCCTTCACATTTACAATAAAATATTGCCTTCAGTCGCATGGGATGGGATTACAAAGGTTTCAACATGTAAATTTAGTGGTGTTTCACCATATAGCCTTATGGAAATTCATAACTACAAAGTTTGACCTTCATTATGTTTCCCAATCCTCAATGAAAGGTCAAGCTATAGTCATGCAAGTTGTAGTTTTGCTTGTTAATAACCAAGTAGCCATAGATCCTAAGTTTACTGATAAACAGGTCAACATCGTTAGCTAAGTGTCCGAGGGTTATGAGGTGACCATACATTTTGATAGAGCTTCAACTACCCATGGGACCAATTTTGCTACTATCATAACATTCCCATCAAGTAAAATCTAATCCTTCACCTACTATTTTGATTTTCCATGCCCCAACAACATAGCGGAGTATGGGGTTTTGATCAAGGAGATGATGGTAGCTCATGCTCTAGGAATCAAGTGCTTAATGATCAAAGGTGATTCCAAACTTGTGGTCAACCAAGTAACTAAAGTTTATGCATGCAAAGCCAAACATTTAAAACCTTACTATGACTTAGGAAAGCAACTATTACAACAATTTATAGATGTTGATATCCAACACATACTCCAAAACAAGAATTCCATACGTGATGCCATTACAATGCTAGCCCTTAGTGTGATGCCAAATGTGTTTAGTAAGTTTCCCACCTTGACTATGGATTGTGCTATCCACATCATGCAGAGCATTGAAGATACCTTTGTGGCTATAGTTCATACAACTCCTACTAGGGAGTGGTATGACGATATCAAATTTTACCCTATGTATGGTGAAGCTTCACAAGACTTAACAACTACTCAAAAAGACATTGTACACAAATAATCTAAATAGTATGTCATAATAGGTGATAACACATTATGTCAATGGTCCTCCGATGGTGTATTTTTAGTGTGCTTAGGTAAAACCAAGGCTAGAATAGTCATAAAGTAGGTTCACAAGGGTGTTTGTGGAGGGCAAATATAGGACCTAGAGCCATGGCCGCTAAAATTAGATGGGTAGGTTATTAGTAGCCCTATATGGAAAATGACCACCTACAAAAGGTTAAAACTTATGACACATGTCGATGGCATAGTAATCTCATACATGTACTACCAACTAAGTTACACACTACTCAAGTTACTTGGCTATTTCAATTATGGAGGTTAAATATCATTAGACCTATAATGCCTAAGTATTTTGCAGGACATAGCTTAACCATCATCGTAACTGGATACTTTGCTAAGTGGGCTGAGGCTATTCCCCTAAGGAATACTACATCTAAACAAGTCTATAAATTCATCTTGGATAATATAGTAGCCCATTTTGGCATACCCATGACCATAGTCATAGATAATGGATTGTAATTTAGTAGCCAAGAAACAAGGGATTTCTATCATGACCTTGAAATTAAGCATTCTTTGCCTTATTACAACAAGCAAAAGTAAGTAAAAAGGTAATCATCAACTTGCTCAAGAAGATGCTAACAACAACAAGCGCAAATGGCATGAGTGACTTGTCCATGCACTTTGGGCCTATTGGACAACCTACCACAACTGGTATAACACCTTATAGCATGGTTTATGGTTCTAAAGTTGTTTTACCTCTTGAATTGTAGGTTTTTTCACTCTAAGTAGCCTTTTCTAACTTCATTAACAATGAACAAAGTAAGGAGTTATGGACAATGGACCTAGACTTAATGGATGAGCAACAAATGTGAACACTTACTCACATTAAGCAATATCAAGAGAGGTAGAAATGGTAGCACCAACATAACTTGTACAAGCGTAAGATCAATGAAGGTAGCTTGATCATCAAAGCCATCTGCAAGCATGCAGATAAATTCTCAGCCAGCTAGGAAGGGCCCTTCCTGGTCACCACAACCTACGATAAGGAAGCATTTAGAATCACAAACATGAATGGCAATGTGTTGGTCAATTCAGTCAATCATTTCTATCTAAAGCCATATTACATGTACCCTATAATGACCTTCATAGCCAACATCAAGCAAGCCTGCATGAATCTTTTGATAGCCTGCAAGGCCTTAAACCAACGTCGCAGTCTGCTACAACCTTAAACTAGTAACATGGCTTACCAAGATCTTAAACTAGTACGATGGCCTACCAAAACCTTAAATTGGCAACTTTGGTATCCTGGGTAGCTCTAGCTTTATTCGTCATCTCATCATGCGAGGCGGCATGTATGCATTATAATGTTATGACATGCTCAATTTGCTTGGCTTTCTTATCCTCTTGAAGTTTTGTTTGCGGTATAATGCCTAGAGCCATTGCAAAGGTGCAATTCATCATGGCAGTAAGCCACTACACAACCTTGATGTGCATGATTTGGTGAGTTTGTCTTACTATGTCAAGAGTTCTTATATCATTTGCCTTCATTTAGCACCACTCCTTGAGCCCAACCTAGTAGCCTAATTATGACGTTCCATACCTTCAACAACAATGTTGACCAGTGTCTAACATTCATTCATTTATGACCATATGACATCCTTCATCATGCTCCACATCCAAGTCCACTTGGATGCAACACAACTTATTCAATGAAAAGCACTAAGTCCATCAAGCATAACACATCTTGTTCAATGAAAAAACCCTAAGTTTGTTGAGTGTAACATAACTCACTTAATGCAAAAACCAAACCAAACCAGCTTTGGCAAAGAAACCCAATGAAGTTTTCACCCCACAAAAAAAGAGATGTAAATTGTCAAGCTGGATGACCAATAAAGACCAATGGCTTCGAACATAAGGGAGAAGCCCAATAACTAAAGAAACCTTGGAGTAAAGTATTAGTTCCTCAAATGCATTTGCTAAGTGAACCTCACTTCTAGACATGAAGTGTATAACCTAAGTTGCTTAATCTACACATCGATTCCACATCACAACCATGGTGTCAACACTTGGAATGCATTGTTAGCCTTCATGATCATTTTCCTATGACCTCATTACTCTCATCATCATAGACTTTCTCCATCATCATGACCACTCTTCAACATGTGGTGAATAGCAAGGTACCCCTATGCTCAACCATACAAATCACAAAGCATTCACATGCAATCTAGTTAAATTCCATGGACTCTATGTCTTCTAGTGCACTAGCCCTATGGAATTGAACTTTCCCTAATAGTCCTTAATTGTCTTCCCAATTACACTTATGATGTACAAAGGTATGGTTAAGTGTAATTAAGGCATATGATTTTTATTATTTTATGTTCTATGTTCCTAGTGCTTAAAATAGATAAATGAAGTAATTTAATAGTTAATTTAATCCAACTAATTAATTAATATCTAACTAATCCTAACATTAGTATGTAGTCCCACTTTCCGTACACATCCTAAACCCACATATCCACTACTAGGATTACCAAGCACTATGCTACTCAACGAACCATAAAATAGCACTACTAGGATTACCAAGTGAATACATGTTTATACTTGAAGCAATCATACTTATGTGTTTAATCTATTTAGCTTAATTAATTAATCAACTAAAGTCTAATTTAGCTTAATTAATTACATAATTAATGAAAATAGTAGGTGTAGAAATAAATCATTAATCTATTCCAAGTGCTACAAGGTTTGTTTTTATTGTCATTCACACTGGTGTGCTCAAGTACATCAGTGCTTGAATAAAGATTCGTACACTTTTTGACTCTTGTTGTAGATACTTAGAGAAATATTCTAACTTTCCAATGAAAAAATTTCAAGAGCGCTACTATGACTACAACTTGACCTCTCATAAACATGGCTAGTGAACATGTATTTATAGACTTTATTATGGAGCTACATTGATGGGGCCCCATAGACACAAGAAATGCTACATCGACACAGCCCCATCAATAAGGCAACACCACATAGACAGGGTCGCATCAACAAGGGTCTATCAATGCAACACTTTGATGCTTCATCATTCTCCCATGAATAAATGAAAACTCATCCTTGAGTTCCTTTACAAAATTGAGAAGGTATTGGATTATTAACTGACTCTTGACATAACAAAACTAAATACCCAGGTATACAAATCAACAACATTACAAAAATTTTTGGTGTTCATGACACAAAATTGAACACCATGACATGACTACACAAAACTAGATAGCATGTCCTTTTATGGCTTGAAGGTGGTTGAGAAGATCAAACAATCCCAAGAGATAGAGGCTCCTAAGGTTTTGAAGGACCTTCGCCAACTTTGGGCACACACGGTGGCTAGGGTGGCTATGGCTGTCCTACTATGGCTTCAACATCTAGTGGAAGGTGAAAGGCATTCAGTAATGCCTTCATCTTTTCCTCCTTACTCCAAGGATCATTCATAGTCCACACAGAATCACCAATGTGGGCTAGAATGGGGATATTCCATAGACAGGGCATTATCGGGAACAACTCCTTAACATTAACAAACTAGGTAGTGAATTGTTTGTGTCTGTCATCGAACATCCTAACTGCATTTTGTAGCTCTTGGTAGTCATTTATTCTTTTGGTCATGTTCTTGGTAGCAAATCTCTAATTAGTATATTTTCCCTTGAGAATCTCAAGTTTAACATTTGCCACCACAAGCTTTTTCTTGGTATACTTGTTGTGCTTTAACTTGGCCTCATACAATAAGTACAAGCTAGCCACTTGCTTTTCCAATTCTAACCATGGTTATCCGATAGTCAAAATAGCCAAATTTCACATACCAAAGATTGGTGAGCTCCATGTATTTCGTCATTTCCTCTATCTACAACTCCTTTCGGGCAAATTTCTACTTTATTATACTAATCAATCCCAACAATGATGGGATTCCATAATTTGCATCCTTGTTAAACTTGTTAGAGTGTCTCATTCACCTTTGCCTTCATTACCTGAATATGTTTCTCATTTAATTCTTTTTGTAGGTTGACCTGGTCTCTGTAGTAATCCTTAACTCTCTCAAATTTGAGAGCCTATGATTTCCAGGTGACTACCTCTATTGCAGTTTTTTGGCAAAGGGCATAGACCTTTTTCATGGAGAGGTTTCTACTCTTAGCTACCAATATCCTTATTTCTGTGTTCACCTTGGCTAATTGCTCCTACTATTGATGGATAAAGTTGGTTAACTATTGTTTATATGCATTAACATTTCATAGGTGATGATTCTCTATGGTCAACTGCACATTCCCTTGATGGGTTAGATCCAAGGTCTTCTAAATTTTATGTTAAGTGGCCTTTCCCAAGGATCAATAGAACACCACCATCTCCATTGTACCTTCAACCTCTTTTAGCCTAGTGTGAAGCTATTTGAAAGCTTCATCTCATGTTAATGTTGGGTTGAGAAATGTAGGGTTGACAATTTGAGCTCTTAATTTGACAACTTCAATAGCCAAGCATTCATTCACCTCCTTCACTATTTTGAGTTACCCTTCCAAAATAATGTTTCTGCCCCTTGCCTCTAGCAGCTCTAACGAGGTTGTAGTAATACTATCTAGAAGATCAAATACATCCAAAAGTAGTTGTCCAATTCCCACTAGTCATTCCAATAGTTCTTCATGTTGTGCTATGCTTATTCCGCTACTTATGATCCTTATATATGTCTGCACATCTTTAAGTGCAGTGATGTTTGGTATAAACATTGTAGGTGCATTGAGTATTTTAACAATTCTATCAGCAACCACCTTTACTATTGTCTCCTGCCCTTGGTGCTACATCACTAGTACTGTTGCCCCCTCGCCTTCCTCCAAGTGCACTAAGAAGGTCGTGGTATTCCCAAAAATCTTTAGGAATGGCTGCTATTCTACGAGAGATACCATTACCTCTTTAGCACTAGGATTCAACCTCATGGACAATTGCATTCATTGGGTTAAGAAAATGGATCCACCTCCTCCCATTAGAAAAATTGTTTAGGACACTGTATTTTGGTGACTCATTGCTAGCCAATACATAGATGGGTCTCCACCACTCATGCCTTGTTGTTACTCTTGCTCACTCAAGAGCTATTCTTGGTACTCGTGCAACTATTGGGATGTTGCAGCAATGTCTAGCACAATTGTTTGAGTGGGAGGTGGAGCTAGTGGTTGTTGCTCCGCTTCTTGAATAATTGTTGTAGGCATCATATCCTTCATTATCTTTGCTCAATTAGTGGTAAGATCATGTCTAACAGCATCATTTGTATAACAGACTATCCCTTCCCTTCGATAGAGTTTTTTGATGAGGCATGGGAATGGAAGTGCCTTTCCTCTATGTTCATTTTCCTTAAACTACTTCTCTATCTCTAGATATATCAATTGTGGAAGGTTAATAGGGAATCTCCCACTCATAGCAGTGCATGCATGGGTAGAAAAGGTAGTGATCTTGCTAGACTTCATGGTGGGGTTTAGGTGAAAGGCCAAAATCTTGTATTGAATTATTTTTGTCAGTGTGAGCATGTCATACTCATTGCGATCGATACCATAGCACCACTACACCCATTTCTTTTTGATGCTAGGGTCAGCCTACTTTGGAATCCTAATGAGATTCACCCTAGTTTCTGGTAACCCAAGTGCTTCAACAATGGCTTGCATCGAGTAGGACACTAAAATGTCCTTGATTTTGATAGTTGAATTGGCCTACCTATTATTCCAAAATAAGAATGTCTCTCTCATATACCACTCCTTGATAAAAGTGATAATTGGGCACATTGGAAAGGTCTTCAATTGGTCCTATATCTCTTTAGGTGCTTGCTCCAGGAAAGAGTCAAAGTTAACTCCTAAAGCACTATTTTTTGGACCTCCCTTAATCTAATTTGATTTAGGTAGGATTCCCTCAAGGTCACCTCAATGTTTTCTTGCTAAAATGGTGTCTCATCCCAGTTCTATTGCTGTCGGTGGTTCTAGAATCTAATGAATAAATTCCACTTTAGCCTCTTCCCTAAGGGAACCCCATGGATTTGGTTGCAATTGCTTCTTCTTGGTCTTGTTCTTGGTCATTTCTCCCTTGGTTGAAATGGTCCTCCTTCTTGCATGTGTTTGCCTTTTGGTGTCATCTATGGTTACAATACATCATAGATTAGTAGATATAATGTGTAACTTTAAATATTTGAATATTTGAATATCTTATCTCATTATTTAGTTACACTTTGGCTATGGTTGGAACATGGTAGATTAATTATTTTATTCTTATTTTATTAATTAATTCTTATTATAACTATCATCATAGCTCATTGGAAGGGTTTAACTTTTGTATTTTGGTATTTAAATGTTGATCTCCTAGTTATAGCTTTGTGGGAGTTAGAAAAATGGCAAAAAACAATTTGTCAAAAATGACACATTTGTGGCCCCCATGACTAAGAGCTTACCTTTGAGAGCTACAGGGTTGAAGAATGAAGTGATTTGGATAAACAGTTATGTAGTGATGGGCTTTGGAAGGTTCTGGACTCTAAAAATTTGAAAAACTCCCTTGGTATTTGTGAGCAAATGTAAAAATTTCTAAGGGAGTTCATGCATATTTATACTATTTTTGAGCTATGTCGATGGGGCCATGTATATAGGGCCTCATATACGCATGAGCTCCATTGATGGGATCCCATTTATAGGGTCCATAAATGAAATTTTCAATTTTGAATATTTTGAAAAATACAAGGAGTTTTTGAATGAATTGGGGGTTCATGGAGTCCAAGAAAAGCCAATAATATGATGAAATCATTGAAGAGGATTTGTGAAAGCTCAAAAATTCAAAAATTTGATGAAGAATGTGTGAATTAAAGAAAATCGTTAAAGGAGCACATGGTTAAATGTAGACGATGGGTGTATTAAAGATTTTAGTTGCAAGAATGCCTAAGGATAAGGTGCTTAATGAACCCAACCAAGAGATATGCAAGTGGGTTTTCCCCATGGCAAGCACTTGCCTTATTTGCCCTTGCATAATCTCAACCTAAGGAGTCTATGAGATCCATAGGTAGTTAATGGTTGATGGAAGTTAAGGATCAAAACCTGAAAGATTCTACCAAAGAATTCAAGTACATCAGACAAAGACACCGAATCAAGAACATAGACATCAACAGTGAGATGAGTTATGGGTAGCATGGATGGATGATGGAGAAGATGGAATGGAATTCCAAATTGAGATCATAAGAAGTCCCTTGTGGATTTGTGTTTAAATGACTTAAGAAGATCCATCCTTAGTCTAGACCAAAAGCAACCACTTTCGGTGAATTTGCATCATCACTCTAAGATTGATCCACCCCCCTCGAGACACAAAAGTGTTGCCATAGAACAATCACCATCCCATAAAGAAAAGAAAAGAAAAGCAAGAAGTGAGAAAGGGCCTTAGTAAGAGGGGACCTTTATACATGGGTAACATGTCTTTCTAGTTTTATAACCAATGCTTATAGCATTTTTATTTGTCTAAGGGGCGTGCTTTGAATTCCCATCATGTTTTTATTTTCTCTTTTTTTTTGTTTTATTTTATTTTTCTCTTAATTTTTTTTCTTTCTGGATGGAAACCACATCATGCAAAGACTTATTCAACTTCCTATTATTGGTCGACATGAAATGGTAAGAAGTCCATGAAAAAAATCATGCACCCAAGTAAGTAGAAGAGTACAAAGAGTATTGAGTCCCCTTGAAGTCACATCCTGTGCAAACCTTTGAATCCTTTCCAATTCTAGAAACTACCAAGGTCATAAATTTATTAAAAGTTAATTTAATAAAGATACCTCATACTTCCAATACAAAGAAAACCATAGATTTTGTAAATGTGTGGATGTCATGGACTAATTGCCTATTCCATGAAAAAGAAACCATGTCTTAGTCATCAGTACATAAATTCAAATGTAGAAATCAGATATTAGCAAACAAAACATTAAGCACAAACCACCATTAGTAACAACTACAACACCACTACGTCCTATTGGCATGAAGCATGTTTATTAATAAAAATTAGAAAATCACACTAAAATAAAGTAAAATATATAGGAAAGTGTAAAATATTCAAGAAAAATTTAAATGTACGAATGGTGGTGTAAAATAGGAAAAAGTTCTAAAATCAAAAAGGTGTAAAATAAAAAATAAAAAATTTGTAAAGAAAAAAATGTATAAAATAAGAAAATAGAAAAATTGAGGAGCCATGTATATGATTAGTATGGATGGCCATCTCCCCCACAACTGAGTTGGAAGGAGGAGATCAAAACTTTTAGCATGGTTATCCATCTGTTGAGGTATTTGTTGTACTAGCTTGCTTGGGCTCATGGAAAGGCTTTATCTGTTGGATGTTGACCAACTACTTTTTGTTTGGACTTTCAAGTTTGTATATGATCATGATCCCAGAAGGAAAGGTTTCATCAATTATATAAGGCCCCTCCCACAACATTTGGAATTTGGCTTTTTACAGTATGTGTGTGGGATTCCAATAGAGAACCTTATCTCCTAGTTGAAATTTTACTTTTTGTATTCTAAAATTATGACATTGTTTGTTGAATGCCTTGTGCACTTCATTCCAAGATAGGGTTACTAATAAATTTTCATCTAGCATATTTAGGTTGATTAATCTTTCTTTTTATGCCAAACTTAGGTCTAGGTCTAGGTCACAGGTTGTTGAGAGTGTACAGAGCTTAGATTCAATTGGGAGCATTGGAAGTTTTCTATACACTATCTCATAAGGAAAGTAGCCAATAGGGATTTTCCATGTTGAGTGATAGGCCCAAAGGGCATTGTTCAATTTTGTACTCCAATCTCTCCTACATTTGCTAATAGTTCTTATTACAATCTTTCTAATCTCCCTGTTAGTTAACTTTTCTTGACCATTGGCTTGGAGGTGATAGGGTGTTGTTAATTTATGTTCAACCCCCAAGAGTTGCATGAGTTTTTGAAAAGTAGCACCTATAAAATGGGTTTTATGATCAAAAATCAATGCACGTTGAACCCCAAACCTATTCATAACATTTTGTTGTATACATAGAGCAGCAGTGAATGATGTATAGTCGGTGACAATTGCTACTTTTACACATTTTGTGTAGTAATCAATGATGATGATTATATATGCCTTTCCATTAGACATGGATGTGATGGGACCTATGAAATCTATGCCCCATATGTCAAAGGATTCCAGTGGTTGAATCCACTGTTGAGAATCCTCCATACATGCAATCATCCCACCATCTCATTGATAGCATTCACATAATTGAAAAAATTGATGAGCATCCTTGAAGATTGTGGGCCAATAGTATCCTACTATCAGGATTTTTATGGTCATGCATCTCATAGTATAGTGGCCTCCACAAGGGCCTTCATGAACATCCTAGAGAATGGGCAATTGATCTACATCAGGTACATACTAATCAACTAGGTCATCAACACACACCTTGTAAAGGTGTCCATTGATTTCAATGAAGTGCTTAGCCTAATAAAAAAAATTGTTGTTTCTTCCTCTAGTTCAGATCTTGTGGCATCTCCCAAGTAAGAAGATAAGTGAGGATTCCATCATACCATTTTGGTTCTATGGGCATTTGATCATTTATTGCACCAAAAAAGAGAATTTCATTAAGAAATTAGTCAGAGAGTGGGCTCTCCTCCTCTTTGCTATCCCATCATAATCGAGACAAGTGATCAATGATCACATTCTTAGTCCCCTTTCAATCTACCATTGTAAGATTGAATTTCTGCAAGATCACTAACCATCGTATGACATGCGAGCTCACTATTGGCTTGTTCATGAGGAAGTATATGTCACTATGATTAGTGTGCACAAACACTTTATACCCAAGCACATAGTCCCTAAACATTTCCAAAGCATACATCATTACTATCAATTTTTTCTCTATCGTGGTGTAATTTAGGGTTGCATCCACAATGCTTCAACTTGCACAGTGGATCTAATATGGATGTTTTTTATCATCCAAATACATAAGCATGGCTCCCAAGGCATAGTTAGATGCATCTATCATGACATGAAATGGTATGGACTAGTCAGGTGCTTGTAGAGTTGGAGTCTCTACAAGCTTCTTCTTGAGGCTTTGGAATGCATTTTCACATTCCTTGGTCCAAATGAAGGAAGCATCTTTCTTTGTTAGCTTGACTAATGATTTTGTGATCTTAGAAAAATTCTCTATCAAATTCATGTAGTAGCCACTGTATCCAAGAAATGACCAAACATCTTTTATAGTTTCTAGTTGATGAGTGATTCCTTGAATGACTCTTATCTTTTCGAGATCTACCTTGATCCCTTCTTGCAAAATTCTATGCCCCAATACAATGCATTCTTGAACCATGAGATGGCTCTTTTGCCAATTGATCCATAGATTTGTTTGCACACATCTTTTTAGTACTTACTCAAGGCAGTTCAAGACTTTCTCAAATGTAGCACCATAAGTGGAGAAGTTATCTTTGAAGACTTCTACTTTACTACCCTGTTGAAAGATGCTTAAGACCAAACATTCGAAAGTGGTAGGAGCATTACATAGAAAAAAAGGCATCTTGCGATATGCAAAGGTCCCCTAGGGGCTTGTCAATGTTGTTTTGGTTTGATCTTTTGGTGCAATTTGGATTTTTTTATAGCAGCTATAACCATCTAGAAAACTATAATAGCAATGCCCAAATATGGTGTCCAACACCTAATCAACAAATGACAACAAAAAATGATCTTTGAATGTCGCCATGTTTAATAGCCTGAAATGAATACAAATCCACTATTTTCCACCTCTCTTTGGTAGTATCATGAGTGGACTAACCCACTTGCTATCCATAATCGGGTAGTGAACCCTACCTTAAGGAGTTGCCCAATCTCCTCTTTGATGATTTACTTCAATTTTGGATTCAACTACCATTGTGGTTGCCTCATTGGCTTCATGGATGGATCAATGTAAATGCAATGTTGCCATATTCGTCGATCAATTTTAATGAGTTTAGGACATGACCAAGCAAAGGCTATTGATTATTTGTTGACCACTTTTAATAATTTTTCTTTCTTCTTGAGAGTAAGTTTGACATTAAGTATGACCAACTTGCCATTTTCCAAAAATTCATATTCTAGGCCGATGGGTAGAGCTTTTAATTCTATGGGCTCTTGTTTGAAATTCTTAGAGATCTCCAACTCTCCCCAATTAGTATCATCATTTTCATTATCAGAGAGTTGGTGATTAACTTGCTCTAGTTCATCCATGCCTTTAACATAAGCACATGTTAGGCTCTCAGTAGGTTCCATGCACATTGTGCTACTATCATAATCAACAGTTAGCCACTAGGTGCCCTCCTATTTTGTGGTTGCTACATATAGATACTTTTGAATGTCTACCTCATGTGCACACTGCCTACATGTGGAAATAGATTCTTGTTTCATGGATTATAGTTTCTACATGTAATTGCACTATGTATCATTATATGCAATGTATGGAACTTGCCTCTTCTTGATCTTTCCAAATTCATTTTCCTTTGATATCTCTCAAAAAAGATCTTGGATGCCCATTCTTACATCAATAATGCTCAACCATGCCTTCCCATAATGATTGGGAAATCCCCCTTATATTTCTCAACCTTAATTACTAGGAAACTGGTAGGATAAAACCATTTATAGATAGTGGTTACAATTTCTTTGACTAGTCTCAATGGAACAGTAATGGACTAGTCTGCCAATTCCAATTTGATATTGCTCTTCTTCAAAGGCAACAAGTTCCAAATAGTATACATCTCATGAGAAATCAAGTTCATACCGAAACCTGAATCAAGAAGAGTTGTACATGGTTCATTTTCAGCAATTTGTAAATAGATAAGAGGACTCCCAGGATCAGCTAATTTCCCAGGAAGGTTTCTAGCCTAGATCCAAACGAATACAGCATGAGTAAACATAATAATATGGATTTTGGATGGCATTTGATTTGAAGGGAACCCAATGGAATAGTTTGTAGAGGATGAGATAGGAGTAGTGTGACCAACAGCCTAAGTCTGTGAGGGCTTAGTGGGGCTATTAGTATAGAAGAATGATCTTTTATAAGCATGAGGTTCTAAACCCCTTAGTTGATGAACCAATTATAGATTGATGGCACTGGTATTGTTATGTTACTACGGTTGGGCTAGAAGTTTACCCTACATGGATGGAGCAAGCAGTAGCTATGTCAAGGGTGGAGGAACAGCTGTAGGAACAAGAGGAGGATAAGGATAAAATGTGGTATCCCTCCTAGAATGTGAAGAATAAGCTCTGTAGTATTCTAGAGGGTAGTAGTGATGTTGGAGAGGAGAAACATGACTAGAAGAGTCACATGAAGATAGGGGCTACTAAACATAATATCCATATGGATCTGGTTACCTATAAGGGTATTACTGCCTTGGTGGTGGCATCCCCCATGACTGTGGTTGGTGCCACTATTGATATTACTCATACGGTTGTGGTGGAGTTCCACTTGCATAATATTGTTGTTGCTAATGGAACTATCTAGGATTACCTTGACAATAATTCAATCTTCTAGGTATTTGCCTTTTTGCTAGTCATGGATTTAAAGCATACACCCCCAGACTCTTTTAAGTGTGAAACGATGGGGAAACATCCCTTAGGATGTTTATATTGGCAAATGTCACACCCACCATCATCATCTAATTCAATTTCTACAACTTAATCTATTGTAGAAATTTTGCCCTTACCCCTTTGGTAGGCATGTTCACCTTATTTTTGCCTCTTATGGTCATAATAACTACTCTACTCTCATAATTATTTAGTGATTAGTGATTTTTAGTGTAGTTTGGATTTTTTCATCCAATGAATCCCACATTTTATCTACCTTGGTTGAAATTTTAAACAGATTACTGAATTGTCAAGGTCTTTCTATTCACCACCTCATCAAGTGGTGATTCTTCCTCATTGTTACAAAATCATACTTTCCTCTTTCTGATGGAAGGATCCTTGTTGAATTCCTTAGCACTTTCATGTTTCCTCAATTCTCCTTCTTTTTTTGCTACCTACTTAATTATCCTTTAAATAGTATGGAATTTGAGTTCTGATAGTCTCCCTTGGACATAGACCCTAAGAGTTCTTCTCATTTCCAATCTAAGTTCATCTATGATATGGTGAAGTTGTTCCCACTAAGAATAACCATGGCTAGGAAATTGATGTATGAAAGAATAGTATCTACCCATGGTAGTGTCCAAGG
This sequence comes from Gnetum montanum, assembly GCA_015680685.1. Lineage (NCBI taxonomy): Eukaryota > Viridiplantae > Streptophyta > Gnetopsida > Gnetales > Gnetaceae > Gnetum > Gnetum montanum. Next base: position 861,847 of record MNCI01008066.1, on the reverse strand, counting down.
ATTCATGGTTTTCTTACTTCCATCCTTGGATCTGCCTTCTTAGATTAGACACTTTGAAGTATGTCTAATACTTATCATTAAATAACTCTAGCATTGTACTCCACCTACAAATGGATTCCAATTCCAAGGATCAATACCAACTTTCTGCTTCCTTGATGAGTGTCCTAGGAAATAGCTTTAATTTTTGCTAATCATTTTCAATATTTTTTAAAGTATAGGCATTATGAAAAGCTTGAAGGTGTCTTTGTGAATTAAATTTATATCCCCCTCAAATCTGGGAATATTATTCATATCAAGTCATCTGATCCGACTATCCTTCACATACCTAGTTGAAATTTTTACAGCCTCTGTGATATTTAGCATGCTTCAAGTTTCCAACAAAGGCTCATTATTATCATTATTTTTATGGCGTCGATGACGTCCTTTGCTACCCCTTCATTCATGGTGGACCTAACGATCATCATTATTGTCCCATTATTCCCCTTCATCATGATTGCTCTTTCTACAGTGTTTGTCAAAACTAGAAGAGGAAGAAAAAGATGCAAATGAAAAGGGTAAAGAGGGAGGAGGACTACCACCAACATGGTGTCTACCAACCCTCTTTGGTTGTCATAGCCACGTTCATCAATTTTCTTGTCATCTTGATGGTTTTCTAAGCCCCTAGCTTGACTTCCATTTTCACTTGAACCTGGATTGTTGATAGTGGACTACAAATTTAAGGCTACACCCCCATCACCAATAACAAGGGATGGAGAATTTTCATGTTAAGAACCCCCAGAGGAAGGATCCTCATTGTTGTTTTGGTTATGTAGGAACAAAGGATTTGTGAACTGTTTCCCCTTCATAAACTCATAGTAATTCTCTTGGTGTCGATCTCTCCTATGTTGTGTTTCAATGGGATAGTACTCTCAGTAGTCATAATCATGTACAATGTACTCTTAAAGATCCTAGATACCCAACCTCCTAAGATTTTGAAGTAGCATCATGGGCATACATCAATCAGGAGGCATTACAATGTTGTCTTTCATATCTCACCATTGAAATTGTTCATCTTAATGTAGGATGAAGGTGAAGTCAAGCACATGCTCATCTAGGTGAATATACACCACTTTACATTCTTGAGGGACTAGCAATTTAGTATCATCATGCTTGTGAGAAGAAGATATTTTGCAATACAAATAAGATATTAGTATTCTTATGTGATTATATTTATTATGAGAATCATTTTGACCTTAGGGTTCATCCAATGATGTTAATGATGTTCACTAAACCTAGATAGCACATGTTTCAACAAAAAGAGACACCAATAATGGTGCCAATCATGAGCGATGAGGTACCTATATGTTCAACCATACAAATCACAAAGGGTTTACATGTGATTTGGTGGAATTCCATGGACTCTATGTCTTCCAGTACACTAGTCTTTAGGAAGTAAACTTGCCCTACTAGTCATTTGTTGTCTTTCCAATTACATTTATGATGTACAAAGGTATGGTTAAGTGTAATCGAGGCATATGATTTTTATTATTTTATGTTTTATGTTTCTAGTGCTTAAAATAGAGAAATGAAGTAATTTAATAGCTAATTTACTTTAACTAATTAATTAATCTCTAACTAATCCTAACATAAGTATCCGATCCCAATTTCCATACATGTCATAAACCCACAAATCCACTACAAGGATTACCAAGCATTATGCTACTCAGCGAACCAAGAAATAACACTGCTAGGATTACCAAGCGAATATATGTTTATGCTCGAAGCAGTTGTACTTATGTGTTTAATCTATTTATCTTAATTAATTAATCAAATAAAGTCTAATTTAGCTTAATTAATTACATAACTAATGAAATTAGTTCATGCAAAAATAAATCATTAATCTATTCCAAGTGCTACAAGGTTTTATCAAAAGGCTCATCTTTATTGTCATTCACACTGGTGTGCTTAGGTACATCAATGCTTGAATAAAGATCCATACACTTTTTGACTTCTACTATGGGCACTCAGAGAAATATTCTAACTTTCCAATGACAAAACTGCAAGAACTCTGCTACAACTCTGACTTAACCTCCCATAAACATGGCTAGTGAGCATATATTTATAGACTTTATTGTGGATCTACATCGACGGGGCCTCATAAATGGAGCAAACACTACGTTGATGTGGCCCCATCGATGGGGCAACACGACATAGACAGGGCTACATCGATGGGGGCCCATTATTAATGATCAAAAATGTTGGTGGCTGGAACACTAAGGTCGATGAGCACACAACCTAACCTCAAATCTATGTGAGAGACTACTGGAGGTGGAGACAAGGTGCCCTGAATGGTCTTTTTGATCAAACAAGAACTTACTAGATGCAACCAAGGTGCAACATGGTTAGCTATGATACTAATGCAAAATGGTGCTAAGTGTTCAAGTGGTGTCAATGGTGTTAATGGTGCCAATGGGGTCGAGTGTAGTCAAGTTTTTTTAGCAAAAATGAGGATGTCAATCATGTAAAAACTACTACCCAAGCATAGTTTAAGTGTAGTTATGCAATGATATAGCAAAAATGCAAATAAAATGCTAAAAATGCAAGGAGAGAGAGAGAAAAAAACAAAACACCATCCTAAATGAGATTAAGCATAGTTAAAACCAAAAGGGGTTAGGAGGTACGTGGTGTACAACAAGCACAGTGTACAGTGTAGTCACAGTCTCAAGGATGTCTGGTCACAAAGACTGGCATTTTTCCAACGTGTTTATACCTACCGGGTTGACTACCATAGTGTACCATCAACTGCGGTGTTCGATTGGCCTACAGGGGTGTGTGATGGTCTGCAACTTTGCCTCTCTTTGGTTTGCCAAGAAACCTTTGGTTTTCTCCCAAGCACTCCTTAGATTTGCTGATGCCAAAAATTTTCTAGCTTGATAATGCTTCAATTTTTCTAACCCCTAAAAATGTTGAGGGTGGAGATATTTATAGGGTTACGTTTAGTGTGAAATGCAGGGTGAATGCCAAGTGGTAGAGGAGATGGTTGGGACTATGCTAAGCATAATCACTATTCATGTGGTGTATGAAACACCATGAAAATTACGAGTCGGCCTCAGGCAAAGATTCACAATTCAAGAAAAAGCGCGCATCAGCTTTGTTCAGGGACAAGTTTACGCTCTATTACGCACGGCAGCATAATGAGCGTAATAAGCTCCAAAGTAGTCAAAGGCAGAGTCTAGAGGAGCATAACAGTGTGACACTTTNTAGACATTGTCTACGCTTTGTTACGCGCAACTGCGTAGTGAGCGTAAAACAATTTTGAGCCTATTGTATTTTATACCAGATTACACTCATACACGCAACACAACGCGGATGAGTCTAATACAGCCTGAGAGCAATTGAAGCATGCTCAACATGTACCTGCTCTTCACATGCACAACGCGGAAAACGAGCGTGTTGTGCATAGTCACAGTCTGACTTAAAATGGTCAATGGGACCCGAAATGTCCGGGACCCACGTCATCAGGGTTGCGCCTCTTCCATGGAGCGTCGCAGCTTATAAATACCTTAGTTGACAAAGGCACAAGGGTTGGCAAATCAGAGAAGCAGAGACATTTTTCTGAGCACCAGAGCACTTATCACTTTTGTTGGCGATAAGTCAAAGGGGCAAGAGCATTTTCTGAGCAAGGAAGCATACCTTGAGCGGAGAAACAAAGAGCAACCTTTTGGCAACTGCCGACAGCACCATCCTTCAGCAAGAACAGAGCACAGTGCGCTTGAGCCTTAGCAATAGGAGAAATCATTCCTTCGGAGAAGATACGACCTTTCTCCTTTAGCGATCGCTGCCCTGAGCAGAACCTACTCAAGGCAAAGGAGCAGAACAGGGATTGTGAGATCGTCTCGTCTAGTTTGTAGACTCTACCGGTCAGAAACAGTTGATCGGCAGACTTCAGAGCTTGACCATCCTTGCATCCCAGCTTTGGCCTACGAGGTAGATCGGACTTCTGTCTGGACAGTTTCCTTGTTGTTTTGTGCTCATTTTTTGCATCAAATTATTGGGGGTCTCTCCCATTGTAACGTGACATATAAATCATACATTCTTTCAAAAATCGAAGCATAGATCTTTGAAAATCACGCGTTTCTCTCCTGATTAGCATCTCTTTGGCGTGTTTGACGTTATCATTGTAGCGGTCCATCCACGTCGTTTTCCTCCCATTTCATGATCCCCCGAATCAAATCGCAGCACGCAAAGATCCGTAATCTTCATCGTTTTACTGACCTGTAAGTCCCTGTCTGATCGACAAGACCGTTCAGGGCGCCACGGATTCGCTTTTTCCAGCATAGCCCTCGCGCGGATCCGTGGTTAAAACTGTATACACGGAACCTCGATCGGTATTTCCAGCTGCCGACGTTTTCTGTCGTTACAGTTTTCTGGCGCTAGACGGAGGGCCTTCAGGCTCCGCTCCGAATACTTCGGGTAGCCCTGGTAGTGATCCATACCCTAAACCATAGACGTAATACCTCTAGGGAAGTCTACAGTCAATCGTGTGGTATATATCAGTCGCAAGGACGATTTCTTTGAAATCCTACAGGGTAGAAAGCCTTTTTTGTGCTTTTGTTGCTAGCCATTTCTTAGATCCGATTACCAGTTACCGCTTACTTCATTGATCAATGGATTCCTTATACACAAACACAACTGCCCTGGTCCCTACCGATCTGGGTGTCGCACCTGTGAATCCTATGTCGGTCACAGGACCAGCTCCTAGCGCAATGGGATCTCAGGGACCATTGCGCCGTTCGTTGAGGCTCCAGGGAAAAGAGCCTATCTTCACGGTTATAACCCCTGAAGAATACAATTTCATATGCATTAAGATCTAGGCAAGGCTGGCTCTCAGCCGAGTCGAGCTTGAGGCAAAACGAAACTTCGAGGTGCTCCACCGAGGGGGCTATGATTTTAAGCCAACAGCTTACGACATAATTCCCTTGACTGAACACCAACACGAATTTATCACACAGTTGGTCATGGCCAAAGGCCAAGCTTCACAAGCTGTGGTGGAGCCCCAGCACGGAGAAGAAGAGGATGAATTTGAGGCCCAGTCAGAACATTCGTTCCATACTCTGGAACCTTCGTTCCATACCCTAAGCCCCCATATGTATGTAAATCCCCTCTTTCCTTTCAACGGAGAGGCCGCCTCTCTTAACACGGCCCCGACGGCACAGATGCACATCCCTGTCCTTCCACAGGCTACTACGCAACCGGCTGGGCTGCAAGTACAAATCCCCCACAATGATGTGGGGGCGGTGTCGTCACCACGCGTACTTAATATCCCAGTGGCGGTCCCGACGACCGTTCCGCCCCACTTCATTCATCAGATGCAGCCTCACAATATATCCGCGACGCGCCCGGCGCAAACCTTGTTGTATCCGCCCCCTCCGACCCAACAGATTACCATAACCGTCCAGCCACCAACTTACATCCAACAGCCTGCTGCTGGTCAATGGGCCAACCCGGCGGTGCAACAGACCTAGTCTGTCATGCACGGCGCGCAACCCCCGGTCGCACCTGCAACATATGTTCCACAGGGAGCACCGCAGTATTTACATCCTTATCTCGCGCAGCAGGTGACGGTCAACCCCCCTGCGCAAGCCAACGGGTGGTGGTCTTCACAGGCTCCCCCACCTGTCAGGATCCCCGCCCCCCCAGCAGCCGGTCGACCTCGCCCGTCTTTTCCACTTCCTGGCGTCGTCCTCCTGGTCCAACCTCCTATGCCTTCTGCACAGGCACCGCCATCAACACGCTTGGGCCAAGCTTTCCAATTGATACAGACTCTTACCGAGGAGGTTCAACGCCTCAAAGCAGCTAGATCTAATGTTGTTCAGATCATGGACTTTTATCAGGATGATCCGATTAGTCCAACGGTGCCTATGCTGTCGTTACCGCCGGGGATGTCCCTCCCTCATTTCACCAAATACAATGGGGAGGGGGATCCCAACGCTCACTTAGTCACCTTCCGATCTGAATCCTTG
>MNCI01008066.1:825172-844441 GCA_015680685.1 Gnetum montanum | reverse complement strand
GGCCCCGGCCTTACGCTCCAGCTCTTTCTTCATGTCCCAATGACTCTCTCTCACATCAAACGGCGCTCGTTTCGATAGCCTCGTCCCTTGTTCGCATGAGCAATGGTGTCCTCTGTTTTCTCCTATGATTGCAGGTTACTGGCTCCGAGGATGTGGTTCAAAGGTGCGTTCATCTGAGCGTTGAAGAACAATAGCGTTCTGAAATAGCTGCTTAGGTTTGCCCAACCACTTCGAGCTACACGCCTCTGCTTCTCACAAATCCTACCTTTAGCTCTTGTTTCCCTTCATTCCCACCACCCGCTTCCCATACGCAAAGGCTATATACGCAAATATTCATTTTCCGCACTCGCACTAGCAGAGAGATCGCAAAAAGTGATGCGCTACGCTCCTTCTGCAAGCATTCCTGTTAGAATCTGTAATAGAGAAATCTCAGATTGATGTGCTACGCTCGTCTGAAAGCATTCCTGTTGCCCTAAATGAGTGTCCATTTCTGTGCGTACGAGCGTATTTCATGCCCCTATCATCATAACTCATTTTGCATCTTCCCCGAACCTGTTTTCAGCTATGTCCCTCTGTCTCCCATACCTTCCGGCTTTGCTCTTCCATTTTGACAGGGCAACACTTGAGTAGCCATGGATGGACGTTGTTCTTGCTTCTGTCAATTCGGTGTTTCGCATTCTTTGTCGACGTCTTTCGGGCAAGCCCTCTAATCGTCAACAAAGAGGGGCCATTGAAACACCGTGAAAATTACGAGTCGGCCTCAGGCAAAGATTTGCAATTCAAGCAAAAGCGCGCATCAACTTTGTTCAGGGACAAGTTTACGCTTTATTACGCACGGCAGCGTAATGAGCGTAATAAGCTCCAAAGTAGTCGAAGGTAGAGTCTAGAGGAGCATAACAGTGTGACACTTTTTCTCATGGCGTATGAATAACTTGTTTTTACGCTCGTTACGCGGCGGTGCGTACCATTGCGTATTTCATCATTAAAGCTAGGCACTATTTACGCTTCATCACGCGCAGCTGCATAGTGAGCGTAAGTTACACATTGTTTACGCTTCATCACGCGCAGCTGCGTAGTGAGCGTAAGTTACACATTATTTACGCTTTGTCACGCGCAGCTACGTAGTGAGCGTAAGTTGCACATTATTTACGCTTCGTTACACGCAGCTGCGTAATGAGCTTAAATTAGACATTGTCTACGCTTTGTTATGCGCAGCTGCGTAGTAAGCGTAAAACAATTTTGAGCCTATTGTTTTTTATACCAGATTACGCTCATACACGCAACACAACGCGGATGAGTCTAATACAGCCTGAGAGCAATTGAAGCACGCTCAACATGTACCTGCTCTTCACACGTACAACGCGCAAACGAGCGTGTTGTGCATAGTCACAGTCTGACTTAAAATGGTCAATGGGACCCGAAATGTCCAGGACCCACGTCATCAGGATTGCACCTCTTCCATGGAGCGTCGTGGCTTATAAATACCTCAGTTGACAAAGGCACAAGGGTTGGCAAATCAGAGAAGCAGAGACATTTTTCTGAGCACCAGAGCACTTATCACTTTTGTTGGCGAGAAGTCAAAGGGGCAAGAGCATTTTCTGAGCAAGGAAGCATACCTTGAGCGGAGAAACAAAGAGCAACCTTTTGGCAACTGCCGACAACACCATCCTTCAGCAAGAACAGAGCACAGTGCGCTTGAGCCTTAGCAATAGGAGAAATCATTCCTTCGGAGAAGATACGACCTTCTCCTTTAGCGATCGCTGCCCTGAGCAGAACCTACTCAAGGCAAAGGAGCATTACAGGGATTGTGAGATCGTCTCGCCCAGTTTGCAGACTCTACCAGTCAGAAACAGTTGATCGGCAGACTTCAAAGCTTGACCATCCTTGCATCCCAGCTTTGGCCTACGAGGTAGATCGGACTTCTGTCTGGACAGTTTCCTTGTTGTTTTGTGCTCATTTTTTGCATCAAATTATTGGGGGTCTCTCCCATTGTAACGTGACATATAAATCATACATTCTTTCAAAAATTGAAGCATAGATCTTTGAAAATCACGCGTTTCTCTCCTGATTAGCATCTCTTCGGGGTGTTTGACGTTATCATTGTAGCGGTCCATCCACGTTGTTTTCCTCCCATTTCACGATCCCCCGAATCAAATCGCAGCACACAAAGATCCGTAATCTTCATCGTTTTACTGACCTGTAAGTCCCTGTCTGATCGACAAGACCGTTCAGGGCGCCACGGATTCACTTTTTCCAGCATAGCCCTCACGCGGATCCGTGGTTAAAACTGTATACACGAAACCTCGATCGGTATTTCCAGCTACCGACATTTTCTGTCGTTACAGTGTACTAATGGTGCTGATAGTGCTATGCTTTGTTATATTCTCCCGAACTCTACAGGATTGTGAACCTATGACTACATTGCCAACTACATGTGCATGTGCCGAGAGGACCATAAGGTACCTAAAAAATGCAACTTTGAAGACTATGCTTCGAGACTACACTCTCCACTATCTTGCATGGGGTCGAGCATAGTTACAATTTTGGGGACAAAAAGGAGATACAAAAATATGCATTATGCTAACTACACTTACTAAAAATGAGTTGGAGCTGAGTTGAGTGTTGGTGTTGCATTGTGGAGGCTGCTGGAAACTATTCTGGCTTACTACACTTGACTAAGCTTTGGACTGGGGGAAAGCGTATTCTCACACTTAGAAAAAATTACAACAAAAAATGGTTATGTGCTAACTACACTCTCCACTAGAGGCTAACTACACTTCAAACTAGGGTCAACCATAGTCTCAACACTTAGAGAAATATATGAAAACTATGCCTTTACGCTGACTATGCTCTCCACGAGAGGCTAACTACACTCTGAGGTAGTGGAGAGCATAGTCCCAACACTTAGAAAATTTTGTAGCAACTAGCTTCATGCTAACACTTATAAAAAATTGCAAACTAGCCTTTGTGTTGACTACACTCTCCATGAGAGGCTAACTATGCTCTCTACTGGGGTCGAGTGTAGTCTCAACACTTAGAAACATTTGCAAATATTGGCCTCTCATGCTGACTATGCTCTCCACTAGAGGCTAACTACACTCTAGGGTAGAGGAGAGTGTAGACCCAACACTTAGAAAAATCTATCGTTAGGATGCCATAGTTTGAATTTGGTGTTGTTTCATTAGTTCCTCTTTGTTGATGTCTAGAGGAGTGGCCCAAGAGACATTGACAAAGAACATCAAAACACCACAACAAGCTTGGCACCAATATTTCTCTTCCATGCATGGTTGGATGTCACTGCACCCTACTTAAGAGCATAGTGGATAGTGGTATGCTAAATGACAAGTGAAAGGTAGAAGTAAAAAGAGTAGGCAATGTGTCAAGGGTAAAAGGGAAGATGAAGTGCAAATAGGACATTATAATGCAAGGACTACACAGTTGATGGTGACCATAGCACCAAAGTGGCTTGCCCTTGAAAATCCCTTCCCAGTTGGTTAAGAATTTATCCACGCGTTTGCAAATGGCATTGAGGACTATGCCCCCATTCCTAACTGAACATTGATGATAGTTGTGATGATGCTTTTATTGTTGCCTTCATGATACCACTTGATGCAATCAAGTGTGTGCATTTGCTCCTCCTCTATTAAGTCAAGGTCTATGGTCCTCAACTCATTTTTTTGACCTTCATCAATGAAATCTAAGAGGCTCATAGCAGATGAATGCTATACTAGTTTAGTGTCATAGTAGATGAATTTTGTGTGTGTACCAGTTTAACATCATAGCGGATGACTGCTATACTAGTTTAGCATCATAGTGAACATGTGCTATATAACGTCATAGTGCACGATCTATGCTAGTTTAATGTTGTAGCAGACAAGCTATGCTAGTTTAGCATCATAGCAGACATATTGTGCTAGTTTAGCATCATAGCAAATGAGCTGTGCCAGTTTAGTATCGTAGTAGATGACTATGCTAGTTTAGCATCATAGCAGACAAATGCTTACCTTGCTTCATTGACATGCAATGTTGCATGTTAGACGTAATACGACTTCAAGTACGAATGGTTCACTAGATTGGCAAACTCATTTCCATCTTGATCAACAAGCTTGAATGCTCCATTTTTGTAGGCCTTGGTGACCAAGAAAATCCCTTCCCAGTTGGTTAAGAATTTATCCACGCGTTTGCAAATGGCATTGAGGACTATGCCCCCATTCCTAACTGAACATTGATGATAGTTGTGATGATGCTTTTATTGTTGCCTTCATGATACCACTTGATGCAATCAAGTGTGTGCATTTGCTCCTCCTCTATTAAGTCAAGGTCTATGGTCCTCAACTCATTGTTTTGACCTTCATCAATGAAATCTAAGAGGCTCACCTAGAGTAATGGAACTTATCATTCAAGCAGCAAAATTGCTTCAGACTCGTAAACGAGGAGGTAAGTTGTCATACCAATTGCTATTTAGCATGTTGTGCGATAGGCCTAAAGTGCGTAGACTAGTTGCTCATGCCATCGTTGTTTGCTATTGCTTAGCATTTTCTTCTTGAGAAGGCTGACAATGACCTTGTTAGTGGCCTCCACTTGGCCATTTCCTTGAGGGCAATATGGTGAAAAAAAATAATGTTTGATGTCAAAGTGCTCATAGAAGGCTTTAGTTTCAACATTGCTAAACTGTAGCCTATTGTCCATTACTATGATCATGGGTAAGCCGAAGTGAGCCACCATGTTATCCAACATGAATTTACAAACTTATTGCGATGTCATCTTCCTAAGGGGAATAGCCTCAACCCATTTGGTGAAATACTCAATCGTGGTTATTACAAAGCTATGCCCTACAAAGGACTTAGGAATTATGGGTTCGATGATGTCCAAGCCCCAATGTTAGAATGGCCATGTGATTTGCATTGTATCTAATTCAATTGGTGGCATGTGCATTAAGTTGTCATTCCATTGACAAACGTTGCATGTTTTAACCTTTGAGATGCAATGACTTTCCATGTAAGGCCAGTGGTATCCTAGTTGTCTGATTTTTCCTGCCATTGCCCTAAATGCTATGTGGCCTCTGCACAATCCCTCATGGACTTGCTCAATGATCATTTTCACTTCGCTATTGCCTACACAGGCTAGTAGTAGCCATCATAAGATCTACAACATAACTTGGTATTACCTACAGTGATGTACTACTACGAACTTTTGCGCACTGCATCTTTTTGAGTAGTAGTTAAATGTTGCAAAGGCTCACCTTGTAAGAGGTATGCCTTGATGTCATCATACCACTCTTTTGTGTGGGTGGTGCTAACTATGGCTATGGATCCATCTTTGATAGTTTTTGTGATAGGTGTAGTGCAATCCACCACCAAGGTGGGAAGTGCATCGAACATGCTAGGCATGATGCTAAGGGCTAATGTTGCTAGTGCATCAGCAATGGCATTTTCATTTTTGGGAATATATTAGACATTGGCAGTTGCAAAGTGTTGAAGTAGATGCTTTGCCAGGTCACAGTAAGGCTATAAATGTTATGCCTTATAGACATAAACCTTTGTTACCTCATTAACAACTAATTATGAGTCACCTCAAATCACTATGTGTTGGATCCCTAGGTCATGTGCTACAAGGATGTGTCGAAGGAGACCTTCATACTCTACCACATTATTAGTGTAAGAAAATGCAAAATGATATGTGAAGGATTAAATCTCCCTAGAGGGAAATGTGATAATAGCAACAGTGCTATCCCCTCGAGAGGTTGAAGCTCTATTGAAATAAAATACCTCATAGCTATCGGGAACTTGGCTATTGTTATTAACATGCTTGTATGGGAATTCAGGATCTATTGTTGCTCGATCATTTATAGGTCAAGCTGTGAGTTGTGCAGCTATAACTTGACCTTTTCTTGAGGCTTGTGTGATGTACTGTAGTTCAAACTCCACTGTTATTACTTTCCACCATGCACTGTGACTACTTGCATAGATATTTATCACTACAACTTAAAGTACGTTGTTTTTGCAAATCATATTAACTTGACTACGGAAGAGGTAATGCCTCCACTTCTTTAGTGAGAAGACTAGGCTGAGGTAGTGCTTTTTTACATCATTGTATTTCACCTTATAGGCTACTAATGCATGGCTTAGGTAGTAAACCAAGACCTTTGTGCCATAATCTCACTTTTGACAAAGCAAAGAAGTGATGAATGTGTCAAAAGTGATAAGGTAGATGTAGAAAGATTTATATCCTTATATGAGGATGAACCATAGGTAGTTGTGCTAGCTCTTACTTAAGGTTGTCAAATGCTTGTTGGCACTAAGCAATCTACTCGAATTCAACTTCCTTCTTAAGCAAATGTTGCATTGCCTTTAGCTTGTCAATTATCCAAGCAGTAAACCTGCGTAGAAATTGTAACCTACCTTTCAACCCTCATAGCTCCTTAAGGTTGGCCAGTAGTGCTAAGTTGGTTATGGCCTTAACCTTGTCAAGGTCTATGCGTATTCCTGCTTCAGATAGTATAAATTCAAGCATCCGACCCATTCAGATGCCAAAAACACACTTGTTAGGGTTTAACCTAAGCTAGTGTTTTACGCAGCATTTAAGCACTAGGTCTAGATCATTTTCATGGTTATGGACCACTTTAGACTTACAAAAATATCATCAATGTAGTCATTGAGCAAGCTTAGCATGTAGTCACTAAAGATATAGGTCATCACATGTTGATACATTTCTCTTGCGTTCTTGAGTCCAAAAGGCATCATGGTATAGCAAAACATACCCCAAGGGATCATGAAAGTTATAATGAGTTAGTGCTCAGGGTTGATCCTAATCTAGTTATAGCCTAAGAACCCATCCATGAAGGATAACAAGGCATGTCCAACCATGGTATCAATGACTTGATTGGTACTAGACAATGAGAAGTTGTCTTTGATGGCTGCCTTGTTTAGGTTCCAGAAGTCTATGCTAATGTGTATACTTCAATTTTTCATAGGCACAACTATGATGTTGGAGACCCAATCTGCATAGTCAATAGCCCCAATGAAACTAGCTTTGTAAAGCTTGGTGATCTCATTGCAGACTACCAACGCTACCTTAGGTCTAACCTTACATGCCTTTTGCCTAATGAGTTTAATGCAGGGATCAAGGATTATGTTGTGCTAGACTAGTTGAGGATCTAGGCCTAACATGTCCTCGTATAATCATGCAAATTCTTTGATGTTATTATTAAGCAATATAGCGATGTCTTGAGCATGTTGGGGCTTGAGCGAGGAGCTTAGTTTTAGTACTTTCACCTCACCATTAGGCGTTGCCACTGGAATCTCGATAAGGGGATCTTCTATGACATCCCCTACCTCTAGATCAAGAGCCTTAACTAGATGGTCAAACCAATCTAGTGGTTCCTCTACGAATTCTATGTAATCATTGTAGGTGATAGGCTGAAGGTCTAGGCAATGAAGGTCAATGCATTGCTGAATGTCGCCATCAAGACCAAAGGTAAGTAGATCTACTCATGCATAGCTATGGCATCTTCCTACAAAAATAAAAAAAAACATCAAGCGTCACCTATTTTAATGAAGTTAATATGCACAAAATGGAAAAAGCAATCCAATGAAATTTGCCTAAGTATGCATGCAAGTTGCTATGAAAGGTAAACATGTTTGTGATGGTTTTAGGCCTCAACAAGACATGGATGCTTCAAACATGTCATTCTGAGGAGGGCTGGCCATACTTGAGAGTGGAATTAACTTGCATGTTTGTAAGGTAGCGAAAGGTTGTGATTTCAAGCTAAGTATGGCTAACTACACTCTACATTGGGAATTTGGTGTGGAGCATAGTTCTAGATTGGTGGATCATTAAATGACCTCAAGAGGGTATATAGGCATGGTTTTACCAGGGTAAGTTGTCATTTTCTTGCTTTTTTACCATGACGTTGGGAGCCTAGTCTTGCTGTTGCTTCTAACATCATTGCTAGTGGAGAGTGTAGTTGGCGGAAAGATGATGCACCGAAGTTTATGCCTACACCCAGGACTAGTGAACATCACTAAGGGAGAGAGAGCACTAGGCCATCTACTATAGGCACACATGGAGGAGAGGAGGCTATCAACATTAGCCAAGTACATCGACTATGCTTCCTCTTTTCTACATAATTTTTATTTGTTTTTGCCATTGACAAACGGTTTGGGAGGATAGTCCCATGTGCATCGCCATCATGCCCTACCATGGTACTGGCTATCAAGATTGCAAGTAGTATGGCACGATAGGGTGGTAGGAGGGATGCCATAGGGAGAACTTTTGTTTAGTTTTTGCTATGCGTAGGTTTAAGCCATACTAGGTTTATGGCCTTGTGCAAGGCTAGGGTTGTGTGTGGGCTAGGGTTGCATGCAAGGGGGCTAGGTTGCATGCGAGTGTGGGCCTATTAGCGTGCATAGGAAGGTTTAAGGCAGGCACAGTGGGGATAGGGCTTACTATGTTCCCCCCTACCCCCCCCCCCCCCCCCAATCATGGCCACAAGGGTCATGGCCATTGTCGTGTTCCACTACGTGACGTAGGGGCTAGGCCATGATCAATAGTGGGGTGCACTTGTCTAGCATGTTATGTTTTATTTTTTTTCTATTTTGTGTTTTCTATTTTTTAATAGTAGCAGTGGAGGTGCAACTTGCTGTAGTGGTAGGGCAAGGTGGGTTGCTAGACGCAACACCATGAGGAGCCTCCACTCTCCATAGCCGTGGGTAGCCACTAGTGTTTGCCAAAATTCTGGTTGTCTAGACTATGCTCTCCATGAAGCTATGCTCTCCACATTCTAGAGCATAGTTGGGGGTAATCTAAGAGTTAGAAAACTTTTTTCCATTTTGGAACCATGCTCTTCATTAAGGTAGCCCAAAGTTAAAAAAATTCACCAAAACTTTGTTCACTATGTGATGAAGCATCCAATGGATAGCGTCGACTGGGCCATGTCGACAAAGCCCCATCAACATGGTTGCATCAACATGATCCCATCGATGCATCTTTCCATGCATTTATGTGACCTCATCAATGTAGAGTTCAATGATGAGTGGCAAGGTATCCCTACACTCAACCATATGAACATGAGTGTTCATGCACAATCCAGTCGAACTATGTGGATGGGCTAGTTGTGGTATCTAGATCATTACATGTTGATCGTAGTTCACTGTCTTAGATTTCACTTCTTATTGCCTATTAGCTTAAGTCAAGATTATTTTCCATTGTCAACACAGAGTTAATTTTCCACTATAAATATGCATGCACCTACCACATTTAGACATCTTATGTTCAAGTTGCAGCAAAGCTCTTGCAGTTTTTTTCTGTAGGAGTTAGACTATTTTCCCAAGTTCATGCTCGTAGTGTGATGCTTGTAATTGTATGAAACCTTTATTTGAGTGTGACGTACTTGGACACACACATGATCGACAATAAAGATTGAGATTACTCCATCATTGTAGCATTCACTTAGTTTTAATTGTTTAATTGTTATTGTTAATTGTTATTGTTATTTATTGTTTTCTTAGTTAATATTTCTTTACCATCATTTACTATTCATGTTGTTAAATGTGAAATGAGTACAACTTAATCACAAACATTGAAGTGTAACTACTTGGTAGCCCAATAGTGTATCTAGGAGCACTCAAGTAATATACGCTTGGTAAGCCCAAAAGTAGTACACGAGGTCCAAGATGTGTATGGATGATTAAGGAAGAATGCTCATCACACTTAGGTGAGCTTAGATTCTCTTCTCCCACTCCCTCTTAGCTAAAACAAAGTTATTTTCCATTGCCTCTACAAGTAGCACTAGTTTAGGCCCACATCATACACCTCACTCTGGACTAAACCATACGTCACAAAGCAAATACTAGTCCAGGTGGGAAGATAGCAAACTGCGATCAACGTGTTACGATCTAAATATCACAACTAGCCCGTCCATGAAGTTCGACTGAATCATGCATGAACGCCCGTATTCGTGGTTGAGTGTAGGGGTACTTCGCCACTCATCACTATGCATAATGCTAAACTTGCAAAACATAGTGCTAAACCTATGAAAAACATGCTATACCCCAATGAGTGCAGAGTATGTCAAACGAGTTAAGCAATGTCTTACACCCACAGGGCCCTAGAGTGTATTACCAAAATTGGAAATTTTTTCCTAGCCTATGTTGTATTTTGGTAGTTTTACTAATTTATCTTAGTAATTTAGTGCCAAAATTTGCATCTATGTATATGTACTAATGCTTTGCTTGTTGCTTACTCGCTACAGGGTGTTGCTAAAGCATGTGTTGATACTAGTTAAGCTCATGGGCATCCTATGTTGCATAAGCGAACATATCCCTACCATTCCTATGCTAGATATGTGAGTGGGCCATTAGGTGGTGTGGTTCCATCTAGGAGCTTCAGAGTTCCTAGAATACCTATTGTAGTAATTCAATGTGATCATGTGGTCACACTTGGTGGTGGAAGTTGCTAGTGCTATCACCAAGATGTTGTTGCCCAAGGCTAACTGAAACACCACCAGATTTAGATAACATCATCCTGACTACAAATTTGTCCAAGTGTCAGTACAAGACCAACTTTTGCAGAAGTTTTCTAAGTGTTAGGAATACGCTCTCCATTATCTCGGAGCCTAGTTAGCCTCTTGTGGAGAGCATACTTAGCACAAAAAGCCAATTTTTGCAATTTTGTCTAAGTGTGAAGACTACACTCTCCACTATCCTAGAGTGTAGTTAGCCTCTAGTAAAGAGCTTAGTCAGCAAAAGGGTAGGTTTTCACAAGTTTCAACAAGTGTTCGGACTACGCTCACCCCTACTTGGGAGTGTAGTTAGCCTCCTGTCTAAAGCGTAGTCAAGCGTAGTCAAAAAAAAATAGTCTCCAGCAATCTTCACAATGTAGCAATGCCACTCAGCTTAGCTCCAACCCATCTTTGGAAAGCATAGTTAGCAAAATGCATCTTTCTATATCCCCTTTTTAGCCTCGATATTATAACTATGCTTGACCCCATGCAAGAAAGTGGAGAGCGTAGTCTCCAAAGTTGCATTTTTTTTAGCTACCTTGTGGTCCCTTCAGCACACACATGCATTTGGCAATGTAGTCAGAGTCTTGTAGTCTTGTAGAGTCTAGCACAGCATAGTAGAGCACAACATCATCAACCTAGTGGAAAGCGTAGTTAGGTGATAGTGTAGTTCCAACCGTCCCCTTTACCACATGACAGTCACCCTGCATTTTGTGCTAAACCTAACCCTATAAATACTCACACCCTCAACATTTTTGGGGTTGGCAAATTTGAGATTCCACTCATTTTTGGCATTGGCAATCTAGGGAGTGCTTGGGAGAGAGAACCAAAGGCATATCAGCGAAGTTGCAAACCACCATAGCCCACCATTTGGGGTGGTATTCCACTTCTTTCTATCTCTCTCTACATTTTTTGCATTTTATTTGCATTTTTTCCTATTTTGATGCTTAGTCGCATCTATAACTACACTTGGGTGGCAATCTTTACATATTGGCACCTTGATTTTTATTGAAGATCTTGACTATACTTGACCCCAATGACACCATTGACACTGCTTGAGCACTTAGCACCATTTCACATCAACATCGTGGCTAACCATGCCATACCCTGGTTACATCTGGTAAGTCTCTATTCGATCAACAAGATTGTTCAGGGTGCCCTTTCTCTGCCTCCAGTAGGCCCTCACATGGATTTGGGGTTAGGTTATGCACCTGTGGACCTCAGTATTCTAGCCAACAACATTTTTGGTAGTTATAGTTTTTTGGCACTACAAGGAGAACCAAACCCCTTTTTCAAGCTCTATTGAGGTTGTTTCGTAAGTTCTCTACACTGTAGTTGTCCACTGGTCCATTGATGTAGATTGGACCTCATAATTGATCCCCTTAAGACCCCATGTAGCAACCCCAAAGCATGCTTCTCTCCACTATTTTGCTAAGTTCCCATTGTCCTTAGTTGGAGCATAGTCATCTCTAGCGTAGATAGCATAGTTAGCTCTCTATTGTGGAGAGCATAGTTGGCTCTTCGTAGTGGAGACCATAGTTAGTGTAGATAGCATAGTTAGCTCTCTATAATGGAGAGCATAGTTAGTGGTATCAGCTAAAATAGAGTTAGTTTCTAGTTCACTATATTTTATAGCTAGCAATCTTTGCAATTTCCCTTTATAACTCAACTTGCAACCATGAACCTAGATCAACCTCCAATGTTAGTTTCAAACATACTTGATATCTTACCTATCCAACAAGAGACCGGGATTGGAAACCCTATAAATCTAGTGATGGCCTAGCCAAGGCAATCCCTTAGGCTACACAACCAAGACCCAAAATACGTCATGCTCAGTAATGAGCAATACAACTTCATATGTGCAAACTTTCAAGCAAGGTTACCTATAGATCATCCTAACATGGAGGCAAAATGGGACTTTGAACTAATCCACTAGGACAAACAGGAGTATATTCCTTTCTCATTTGACATCGTCCTGCTTACAAAGTCCCACAACCAAATTCATCCGAGCAAGTAAGCATGACATGGGAATTAACTACGAGGAAGCCTTACAAAAGAAGGTAGATGAGTCTATAGCTCACTCTAAACATGAGGTCCCCTTTCCCATCATCTTCCAATAAGCAATCCCTAGTTTTTCCCCCTCTCAATTTAGTTCACCCATCATCCCTGAGATGGCCATAACATCGACATCACCTTCCCACTCTATCAATCTTAGATCTACACCTGTAGTGGCAACCCATCAGACATTATACATTCATTATGATGTAGCAACTTCCTTCAACTTGCCCTTCGTGGCATCATCTCAACCTACCCAACCATCTTTCTCAACAACAATCATGTCAACTCAGTCATATGTTCATGCAAGGCCCATCTCCAAGCCCCAAACAACTTAGGCATCCTATGTCCCACTTGTTTCATCAACATCCTTAGCATCGTTCCAATCCATGTGTGCATGGATTATCCTAATCACTGTCCCTATATCATAGTCAATGCATCAAGAACCCCATGTCATTCTACAACCTACAACGAGGTCATGGGTCACACAACTAGCATAGTGGATAGCACAACCAGCTAGAGCATCCCAAAATTTAAACTAGGAATTCTAACTAATCCAAACATTGACAAAAGAGGTGAAGTGACTCAAAGCTACCTCCTTTGAAACTGTCAAAGTGATGGACTTCTATCAAGATGACCCTATAAGTCCTACGATCCCACCTTTAACTCTACTAGTTGGGGTCCCACTACCTCAATTCACCAAATCGAATGATGAGGGGAATCCCAATGCTCATCTAGTCATATTCTTACTATTGCAAGCATGCCCACATGTCATTATATGTGTGTTTACCATATCATTGACTAGCACTAGATTGGTACCATGCACTACCCAAAGGCTCTATCTCCTCTCTAGAAGACCTCTTGAGCTAATTCGTGATACAATTTAAGTATAGCTTTAAGCTAGAAGCAACCTTTGACCAGCTAATGTAAGTCAAGTAGGGCCACTTAGAGCCCATGCAAAAAATCATCTCAAGATGGAGTGCCTTATTAAAAGAAATACAAGAGCCCATAGTTAAGGTAGATCTCTTAGCTATCTTCAAGGGCATAGTTAATGACTTTGTAAAGTTGAAGCTGTACTACTTAGGCCCACAATCCCTAAGCTAGGCCTTCAACCAAACCAAGAGCATAGAGGATGCGGCGAAAGCTAGTAAGGACCCAACCTATGCAGCCTACAAGAACCAACATATGAGGAGAGATAAGGACAAGGGAAAGTAAATTGCAATGATGGCAATGATAGCCAAAGAGGCCAAGGTAACCAACAGGGGGTAGGCAACTAGGCTACAAAAAGCCCCAGCCGACAACCAAGCTACCAACCTTCGTACCAAGGAGACCAACCCATCCACATTTGCAGTGGCCATGATGCAAGGCAATCCAAGGGCTAACTTTGAATGCAAGGATAGTTTCAAGTACACCCCATTGCCACTGAAGCCCTCAGAGCTGCTAGAACACCTATTAAAGGTCAAGCACATCCAATATAATCAAATGTTTGAGGATCCCATAAAAGGCATGATAGATACTATGAGTTACTTAGAAACCTCACTTTGGCAGCACCAACTGAACCCCTAGTTCCCAAACATTTCAGGCTAGATCAGTTCTGCCATTACCACTAGTTTTTTGGTCATAAATGATTTGTAGAAGATGATTGATAAAGGCAAGCTAGTTCTTAATGCTATAAACCTAGTCAGGCCATAGAACCAATCCATGAGGGTGTACAAAGATCCTCTAAATGTGGATGATGCTAGCTATGTCATAAATGCTATCATCGTTGATGACAACCCAAAACCGATGTGTTGGCACATTTGGCCATTCCATGGAATAGTTGAAATATTTTATTGGAAGAATATATGGTTGTAAATGCACAAGTAAATTTCAACTTTTGTGTTGAAGGTCGGGTGTTCTTAGGGAAGTAATTCACTAGTGAAGAATTTGAGATAAAGGTGTCAAATTATCTCTTTATTAAAATCAGAAATTAGTACTATGGCAAGGAAGGAAGTATGTGATTCATGTGAAATCATTAAGTTGCAGATCCCGGTTGTCAAAACCCGGATATATCCTTGCAAGACAAAATCAAAAATGTAACAAAACTAGCAATGCCTTCATTGTTTTAAGATTATGAAGAAAAAAGGCAAATCAACCTCCACCGTATACTACACCTGCTAAAGAGGAAAATAGTGGAGATAAGGAAAACAGCGAAGGTAAAGGAGACCGCGTTGCAAGAAAATGCGCAACACCACTCACCGCGATGTTCACCCTGGCACAAACTCAAAGACAATTTTTGAAACCCTCATTTACAAAACACATGAGGAAAGGGGTTATGCCCTATTAAAACCTGGATTTGTATTGCAGGCCATGGCATTTTTTTTTCTTTCTTTCTTTTCGTAATGCAGGCTGCAGATCCGCCGGACAAAGATCTACGAAATATTGGCCCGTAATTCGGCAAACAGAAAAACGCAGAAAGGCAAACAGAAAAAAGAGAGAACAAAAAACGCAGGAAGGCCTAAATTAATTTAGGAGGCAAAATAGAAATTGAAACCCTCTGTTTAGGGCGCGTTGTTCTCCTCCAGCGTGCGACGGCAAAATTAGATCGCGGTTGCAGAGCCTTCTCGTGCGGAAGCAGTTTGAATCTGCGGTTTTGATGACACTGCATATTGGATCTTGACGCAAACATGTGTCGGTTCTTATAGGTTCTGGGAAAAAATAAGAGAAAGATCGTTGCCCTGGAACTGTGAGGAAACCTCCACGCGATTTACAGGGAAGAGAAGGAAAATCGTTTGGCCGTTTCTTTTCCAAAAATTATTCAATTATTTCTACCGCTCAAGCATATGGTCAAATGGAGTATAAATTAACCAGTAATATATACATGTAGATACATATATATTCACAATATGAAGTACTCATCGTATGAAGTCTTAGAGACCTGCCATCATTTATCCCAAGTTATGAAATATATTATTTACTGCCCATTAAAAATTTGCAATATTGGTTATCCTATTCAATGTCACATTACATTAAAGTTAGCATAAAATGCTCCTCATTTCATGCATGACTTCCTAACTCCCTAACCACATAACCTTCTCCTAGCTTGTTGGACAAGTAATCTTCTGATTGGTTAGTCAAATTCCTTGAGAGAGAAGTTAGGAGAGATATTTTTGAGATATTTGGAAATTGTAACTTCCCTATACATCACTTAGAAGACTTGACATCTCATTTTGGAGAAGCAAAATACAAGGGATATATATGTATGGAGTAAGTTGCAACTATAGCTTGTATTCCTAAGTATCTTAAAGATTGTATATTGTAACTACCAAGGCCACTTGTCAACCTCTTTTTCTCTTTGGTGGTTGCAACCACCCAAAATTGTTGTAACTTACCTAACTTGTTGGGCAAGTAATCTTCCGATTGGTTGGCCAAGTTACTTGGGAGAGAAGTTAGGTGAGATATTTTCAATATGTAACTTCCCTACCTACCTTGGAACCCTATAAAAAGGCTTCAGGGGTCAAGGAGGAAAAAAAAAGTGGGGGGAGGGAATTGAAAAGGAAGGATACTGAGAGTCTCATATCATCATCACTTGAGCTCTTTCTTGGAGACACTTTGAGTCTTGGGAGAAGAGCATTTTGTAAAGAAGAAAGTGTGAACAATTGCTTGCAAGATGGCTTGCTAGAATAAAGATTTCAGCCTCTTTGTCATGGTCCTGTGAGTTATGCATTTCATTTTTTGTTTTGTTTAAATTGTTTAGCTAGTGGTTTAGATAGTATCATCCTTGGCAAGTAATTTTGGGATTTTTAGATTGCTCTTATTGTTCTTGTTGCCCGATAGAAATTTCTATTAAAATTTTGCCATAGAAGCGCTTGTGTTTAAAAGCCTTAAGAGCATTTTAGTAGTAAATTTCGTTATTGTGCAACGTGTGGGAACTGCTATTGGGATTGTTGTAAGAGAGCCTCTGTTTGTAGTCACGCCGTTGAACAATTCAGTAGTCGAGAGGGTTCAGAAAATCTTTGGTATTTTGATGGGACCAGAATAGCTTCTTTTTATCTTTAAAGTGAATTCCCGTGGTATTTCAATCAGAAATTGTCAAGTCTTTTAAAGGTTCTGTTTGAATGCAATCGTTGACATCTATTATCTAGTCAAAATGGAGTCTCGTACGTGGTAGTTTACGCAGCAATTTTTGGTAGCATAATAGGATTGTCTTGAAGATATTGCTTGTTTGAGCCTTGGAAGTTTGAACAATTCGTAGATATTGAATTTGGGATAGCTTTATTGCGAAGTGTTTACTCGTGTCATTTTACCTTGTTTAAATATTTGAGGTCTACACAAATCTGCTTTCTTTTCTTTTCTGCTTATTTCCATCGAATCTTGCTCTATTTCTAGTTTTCTTGTGGAACTATCTCTTTCTCTGGGGAAAATTAGGAGTAGATTGCGGAGTTGTGCTCAAATGTTTTTGCAAAATTTTATTTGTTACAAGTAGGTATTATAAGGACCGCGTAGACTAGGCAGTTGAACAAAATAGGAAATTTTCAAGAACTCACAGTACTTGGCAAAGTTGGCTGAATCTCTTTAAAGTAAGTCATTTGTAGTTCACACACAACGCAATTGTTACATTTTACACAACCACACGCCGCAACAGCACACACACATACTCACATTAACTACTGAGTTTATTTGGAGGTATCTGGGCCTTGGTGTTGCCAGAGACCAGCAGGCACCTAAATCCTGTTCGAGGACACTCGTTGGCGGTCGCGTCCCAAACGGTCGCCAACAGTTCTTTTGGCGCTAGAAGGAGGGCTGAAAATTAAGCCTCTAGGTTCATAAGCCTTATACTTTTAGTACATCAACAATTATTTGTAAGGCTTAAGAATTAGATACTATTTTCAGTTCATGACCAAGAAATTTCATAGTTTGGAAAGTTTCAAAGTTTCAAAGGATATTCTAGATTCTAAGACTGATTCTTCGTCAGAAGAAGTACGAAAGAAAGTTTCTGAATTGGGAACAAGTAGTGGAGTGAAAACTAGAAGATCAAGGAGATCACCCATTATATTTGGTTTATCAATTTGTAAGAGAATATCTAGAAAGTCTAAGAGTTCAACATTTCAAAGGAATAGGATGGCAAATCCTTGGCAAGGAGTTACACTATTAGGATTTCAAAACTACAATGATATTCCTAAGGTAGTTTACAAATATTTGCCTAAGCCTTTTATTCCTGGAAAAGCTTATTTAGCTGAAGAATATATTCACATGTTTGAGTTAGCTTTAGCTCATGCAAATATTCAACATGAAGATCAAGCTTGTAGGTTGTTTGTATCAAATCTAAAAGACATGGCTCAGATTTGGTATTCAAACTTACCAAGCAATAGTATTACAAGTTGGGATGACATGAAGAATCTTTTCTTGGCCCAGTTTGGTAATCAATTAGATTAACAACAACTATACTATGGGCTAGTACAAGCTAAGTAAGGAGTTAAAGAGTCAATTACAGATTTCAACATTAAGTTTCAACGAATTTGTGGACTCTTTCAAAGGCAATATAGGCCATCAGAAGAAATGCTTAAGGAAACTTACCTTAAGGCTGTCAACCCCAACATTTCAATTTGGTTAAGGAGAACTCCAAACTTAACTACACTAAATGACTACTTCAGTGAAGCTATACAGTTAGAAAAACAGTTGAACTTGAATCCTGAAGAAAATATTGCAATTCAAAAAAGAGAAGAAAGAGTTATGATTCCTATGCAAGATATAGCTCAATTTAAAGCTTTACCAGGTCCATCTCATGTTAAGATAGAGCAAGAACATGAAAGAGTAGGATCTGAAAAAGGACAATTAATGAGAGATATGTCTAACAAAATAGTGAAGCTTGAAAAAGCATTGGCAAGAGTTAATATCAAGGAAGAAAGGAAAAATAGAAAGCATAAACATCAAGACACTAAGTTAGTAGAAGATGAGGATGAAAGTGATCTTATTATGTCCAACTTTCTTGATATTGAATCTGATAATGAGTTATCTAGTGTTCATTATGCAAGTAAATCTTCTAGCAATGGATCTAGTGATACTTCTTCTCTATCAAGTTCTGAAGAAGATATGTCTTCAGATGAAGAATGTAATAACAATGAGGAAAATGGATATAGTCTTCGATCTAAGGAAAGACTAACTACTTCTAGACCCCCAAATGTTATTACTGATCCATCTACTAAGAGAAAAGCTTTTGAGCCAAGTAGAAGGGATAAGAATAAAGGTAAAGACAATCAAGTGGAGCAAAGCACTCCAAATCAGTCTTTTAATAAATGGATAAAGAGATCAAGCTTCATTGGTGATGGAGAATATGATTTGATAGAAGACCTTAAACATGTCAAAGCCAATATTAGCCTCTATCAGTTGCTTCAAATAGGAGATCAGCAAAGAAAGGCCATAGAATTCATTAAAGGCAAAAGGAGAGCTAGAGAATCAGAGTTAAGTTATGTATCTAGTAATGATGAGAAATTAAAGACTTCACATGATAAGGAAGCTCCTCCTTTTCTTTTGACAATCAAATTGAAGGATAAATTCTTACACAATTGTTTGGTTGATTCTGGAGCCACATCTACTATAATGCCATTGTCCATATGTAAGAAACTTGGTTTGATTCCTGAAAAATCAAATAGAAAGATTGTTCAAGTCGATAAAAGTAGAGTGAAGATTGTGGGTCAATTACCAAATATCCTATTGGAAATTGCTTCCGAACT
>MNCI01008066.1:758258-819175 GCA_015680685.1 Gnetum montanum | reverse complement strand
CGTTACATTTTTCACAACCACACGCCGCAACAGCACACACACATACTCACATTAACTACTGAGTTTATTTGGAGATATCTGGGCCTTGGTGTTGCCAGAGACCAACAGGCACCTAAATCCTGTTCGAGGACACTCGTTGGCGGTCGCGTCCCAAATGGTTGCCAACACGATGCAGTGGCCATTTGTGGTCCATGTGCCCTCTGGTAGTGCAAGGGTCTCCTTAGCCCCTATGGGTTTGAGGCTCCCTTTTGTCATTAGAGTGTCATTTCAAATGCCTACCACACCCTTCATGGTTAGGATCCACAGCATGTTGCAATAATAACTATTTAGCAACCCTTTGTCATCAGGGTGTCATAACATGCTAGTACCTCACCTACCCAAAGCCTGGTAGTAGGCAATGCATTGGTCCCTTCCTGTTCAAGGGCCAATCCTACCAACAACATCAATAGACTCTCTAAGTGGTAACCTACAAGACCCACTGAGCATCTCATGGATAGAATGATAAGGCAACATCAAGACCAACGAGCCCTTAGTCCACCGAATCTAGTCCCTATATCTGCCATCCCCATGACCAAAAACAACTGAGGAGGCCACAACCAACAACTCACAACCAAGCACTAAGGCCCCATCGTAGGCCAAGCCAACAAAGCCCAAGTCACCTCAATGAGAAATTTGTCTCTTGGGCCATATGGAAGAAGTCAAAGCCAGCAAAAATGCAATTGATGGCAAATACTTCGTGGATGCATTAGCACAAGTTAACCAAGCACTCAAATAAAACAATACAACATTAAGCTTGTATGACCTTATCATAACCTCATCTACCCACCACAAAGCACTGGTGTAGATTTTGACCTCCATTCCTATCATGGAGGAAATCCCTATAGATGATAACTCCATTCATGCAGTGATCTTAACTTCCACATCACAAGAATTGAGCTCCACATCCCTAGATTTTTTTTATGAGGCAATTAAAGTTAACCCTAAGAAGAGTGAGGTCATAGCAGCCCCCATGTTCATCACCATACATGTCAAGCAATGTAAGATTTGAAGAGTGCATGTTGATGATCGGGCAACAACAAACATTATCCCATACACCGTCATTGACAAACTAGGCCTCACATATCAAATCAAGCCAATGAAAATTGTGTGCCTAAAATCCTTTAACGGTTCACACGTCATCCTTAGGGGTATAGTCACCATAGCCTTTGTGGTAGGGGAGAAATTCCCCATCACAACTAAATTCATCATTATAAAAAAAATGTTGAGCTTTAACTTAATTTTGAGTAGGTCATGGCTGGCCCAATTACGAGCCGTTTCCTCTTTGATCCACCAAGAAATCCACCTTCCATATAAAGGAGGTGAAGTTATCATCCATGGTGATAATGTAGCCCCTCTAGCCATCAACAACATCGATACAGAGCAAGGGTCAGAGGTGAAGTTTCCTAATGATACATCCATAGTAAAGGATGAGAATGAAACGCATGAGATGAACACATCCGAAAAGGTAGAAGAAGTTGATGACCTACCAAAAGATGCCATGTGGGTAGAATTACCCTTCAACATAGCAAGCAAGGATCAAATAGACTACTAAATAATTCAATCTAGGCCCTATGCACCTCCTAACCCGCATTGAATTAGGTAGCAGCTGTGCAACTAAGGTACCCCCTTAGCCCAAAACGTGCTTGGTGCCTGCCCACTCTTCGTTTCCACCACCATGTATTTTACCTTTTCACCTACACTGCATTTATTTACACATTTACATCTAGCTTGATTACTTAGATTACACATTGTTTCTCTTTGTTTATGCATTTTTTTACTTTTTTTATGCATTCATCCACTTTGTTTATGCACTTGCATGGTTAGTTCATACTTTCGTAGTTATTAGGTTAATGCATAAAAACATCAAAATGCACAAAAATCATAAAAGAAAAAATTACAAAAAAGAGAGATAGCAATACATAGCTCACTATGGCCTTAAATTGGCAACATTGTAGCCTAAAATGGCCTAAAACTATTGCTTTTAGTCCCCTCACTATGGTCCAAAATGGCCTTAAACTATCACCTCAGCTTGAAATGGCCTTAAACTAGCAACACGTGGCCCGGAACAACCTTAAACTAACACTCTTAATTCCATCATTAGTGTCCCAAAATGGCCTTAAATTATCAACACATAGCCTATAACGGCCTTAAACTATCACACCAATCCCATCATCAATAGCTTGGAATGGCCTTACACTAGCAATCCATCTCCCGAAATGGCCTTAAACTAGCAATGCATGGCCCGAAATAACCAAAAACTAGCATCAACCCTCTTGCTATGGCCTTAAACTAGCATGGGGCCCATAAAGCTTTAGTAATATTATCGTTGCATAATCCTAAGTTAGCACATTAATTCATCACGTTATATTATAAGCATAGTAGATGACCCTGCAGGAAAAAGTTTACACATTACACATAGCAAATAATCATCCAGCAAATGTAATATACATATCAATACATTGCATGAATAGCATTGTATAGTAAAAAAGTAGCAAAAAAAAAATCCTAGTAGGAGGTATATCTAGTCATGCTCAACCAATGGTGCTAGGTGGGGGGTGGAAGTTCTTCTTCCTCCACTACGTTGTTGGGGCCTGCGGCATCACCTAGTACCTACCATAATCATTAATAAACATGCACAATTAGTAAGAAAACATGCACTATATGAGCTAACTTTAAACATGAAAAGCATAAAAACTAACTGAGAGAGTCCCACATCGGTGAGTTCTGGAGGTAACTTTTCTAGGCCAACCTCCAAGTGGCAAAGGATATTGGCTTTAAAAAGTTACTTCCAGTCCTCATGGCCAAAGTCAACCTACAAGGATCTTACCTTTGTTCATAGTGGTTCATATGGATGGCTCAATTAAAAATGTGGTAGAAGAGGCCTCTCCAGAGGGGGTGATGATCTGTCCCATAGGAGAGTCACTCACAATCATACTTTGCACGAACAATTCATATGCTTACTTCCCATTGATCACCTTAAGAAACATCTTGAGGTGATGGCCTTTGATAGACTCCTCCTTATACCATTTCCGGTACACATCGTGCCCTTGCTTGTACTAATGTTTGTGGTTCTTCTACGTCCATCCCCACTAATAAACCATTATGCTATAATTCTTTCAATCTTGCTTCTTCTAGATGAGCAAGTCCATCTAGAGCCACTCTTATATTAGAACCCATGTGGCCTCATTCTTACCTCTAATAGTTGTGTAATATCTAGCATACTTGATCTCAGAGGTACGCCATCTCCCTGTGATCTAGCTGCTATGAAGTTATATCTAGATTAAAGATCCTTGATCTTCTCATCCTAGCTAGTCACCCTCTCCTATAGTTTGTGCATACATTTTCACAAGTACTCATTTGAGCACCTGTAGACCTACAATGCCTTCACACATGAAAACACACACTTGTTCGATGTCTCATACATGTGATGAGGCACCTAATCAACTTCAGGAAGAAGGTCAAGGAGGACGTCCACCTTGGCCACCTTGCTTAGATCCCACTACAGCTTAGGACCTGTAGGCATACAATCGATAAATCTTTGCCAAAAACTAAGCATTTAAATAGTAAGAATCATAGCATAAAACAAAAACATTGCACACATACTGAGCTCAAGGTCTACTTGTCACAAGTAGTCCACCATGTCCTCAACGATGCCTTTCATGAAGGAAAATTTATCTAACATATCTACCCATGGCTCCATGTGGTAGGTAGATGTAGGACTGCTAGTGGGAATAGTTGATGCTCTAATGCAATGATATAATTAGCATATGGCCTAATAGCTAAAGATACTAGAGTAAACAAGGGAAGATAGATGGTAGTACAAGTTGATTACCTAGCAAGCCCTTAGGTGTGAGTGCAGGGAGTTCGCCTAGCTATGTACCATCAAACAGGCTATCAAAATCATCCCCATCAAGGTGGAGCAACCCCTCTTCCTCCAAATGTTGAAGGACCTCCATCACCTCATGAGGATCATCTCCCTAGGCATCCTTCTCCTTAGCTTGAGAAATTTCTTCATACACTACCTCATCAGCCGCTTCTCTTGCAACTCTCTCTTCTTTTTTTGTGATCAACACATATAGCACATTAGTACACGTAGCACATCATTAGCCAATTAATAGTATAGCACAATAGAAAAACATAAAAATAAAAACATATATATGAATATAACTCAGGAATCTAAGAAGTTACACGTACTAACCTACAACATCTACATGCAAGCTTTGAAGCTTGATGTAGATTCTTTCGCTGCTTGGCTTCCAAATCTCAAGGTCGGCTTCCTCCTAAGGATGCGGCCTCTTGATCTTGGCCTTAGATGGCCCCACCATCTCCGCCATATAGTGATCCACCTTTCTTACATCCCCAATTTCAATTAGAGGGCCCTCACCCACGTTGTCACATGGGTAATGAGAGTGCCCCATGGGATCCTTGGTCGTTATTGACAACGACTCATCGATCTCCTCTAGGGGAGGTTTTGCATATGTGTGGTTGAGAACATATGCTTGATCCACAACTTGGACAACTAAAAGCTCTACAAGCCTTTGTAGGTATCCTATGAAGAATACGAAATGGACATGGAACCTCGCATGGAGGTTGAACCATAGCCTAGAGATCTCTGCATGCAAGTTGATGGCTATATACACTACCCAGTTGAACCTCATACCCTCTAGAAACACCTCCTTCATCACTCATGCCTGTTCCACCCCTACGATCTTTTCTTGGGCAAGTAGCTTTGGAAAGGCATGAGCACAAAACATAAGGTAGAGCTTTGGCACCTCAAGCATTAGCACATCTTTGATAGGAATGCCTTTTAAGATCGAGTGGCCTCCAACTAGTCCTCGATCACCCCTCTGTGATCCACCTTCCTGGTGGCCTTATTGATGATCATTAGGCCACCAGTATGAATGCCAAAGAGGTTAATGAAGAAGTCCTTGCTAAGGTCCAACACCACTGTCACGTGGTACACCCGAGTGATGAACTGCCTAACATCACTGCTAAAGGAGTCGATGATGGAGACCATTTCAACCACTAGGATACTCGGGCTAAGGGCCAAGAATAGGTTTATCAACCCAACCCAACATGCATAAGCTGAGCCATCAGTACATTTGGCACTTTGTGGCGTAGCCAATGTTGTGCATCCTCCACATCATCATATTTCATGATGAGGGTGACCTCTATGCAACCTATGGTGGGTGTGAGATGGGGGTGGTGCTACTAGCATCTCCTCTATGCTAATCTCACTAGTAGCCCACTCCTCATCCAACTAGCCATGGATCCTGCACCACTCATATGCCTTCAGGTATCAAGAAGGGTAGGCCTCCAGATCATGCCCCACTTGCTTAATCATGGCTGCCCAAACATTTGTACATGATGAGAACACCTCTAGGGTAGTGTGAGTTAAGGCTAGAGCATCCACCTCATCATGCAGGCCTTCCTCATTAACTCTAAACTTGGCATTAACTAAGATCCATTAGCATTTTAACATGAGCTAATAGCAAAAAACATTGTGAGAACCATGAAAGCACTTATCATCCAGCACTGTAGATGGTTCCAGGTAGGTTCTAAAATAAGGTATGCACCTGCAACATGATAAAAAAAGTGTTGCTCTTGTTATAACAAGTAAACCCCATCATGTGTCATACCTTGGATAGCTGCTAAGCACTCCTAGGACCTCTGCCCAAACCACTTGCCCCATCAACATTAGTGGTAAACTCATTTGAGATGAACTTTAGGATGCTCTGATTAGCCCCAACTAGCAATGTCTTAGTGATGGCCCTAGTAGCCTCCACTACCAAGTGTGACCACATGATCACACTGAACTACTGTAGAAGGTATTCTAGGAACTCCTAAGCACTTGGCTAGAACCACACCACCTAATGATCCACCCGCATATCTAGTGTAGGCATGTTAGGGATAGGTTCTCTCATGCAACATAGGATGGATGCCCACGAGCTCAACTACTATCAAAACAGACTTTAGCAACACCTTGCAATTAACATGTAATAGGCAAAACATTAGTATACATGCATAGAGGCAAAATTTTGATACACATTAAAATTACTAACATAAATTAGCAGAAATGTAATTTTGGTAATACACTCTGGGACCCCGTGGATGTAGGACATCCTTAACTTATTTGATGCGCCTAAGATTCACTAGGGTATAGCACATTTTTCATAGGCTTAGTGCTAAATTTTGCAAGTTTAGCATCATGCATAGTTAACAATATTTTTGAAAAAAATTTCTAACTCTGGACTACCTTGATGAAGAAAGTAGTCTAAAAAGGGTAAAATTTTTCTAACTCTAGGACTACCCTGACTACACTCTAAAATGTGGAAAGCATAGTCCCAAAAAATGCACATTTTGGAAGACATATTTCAACACACACTTAGCAAAGCAAGCATTTTGGGGAAACACTTACCCTAAGAACCCACGAAAAATAGAAAACACAAAACAAAAAAAATAGACGCACAAACCCCATCAATCATAATCACAACCTTCTACAGCCATGTCATAGCATGCAACAGTGGTCGTAGTCCCAGTGGCCACACCCTAGCACAATGGTAGTCATGTCCCTTGCGGCCATGCCTAGGAGCAACCCTGACCTACCAACAAGAGAAAAAAGAGAAGAGGGACATTGCAAGCCATGGCAGTCACAACTCCTTGGGGTTGCGCAATAGTGCATGATGGTGGCCACAGCCCCCATAGTTATACCATGGTGCATAGTTCACAAGCTTCCAAACCTTGTACTACCTAAAACAAATAAGAACATAGAGCCAAAATGTAAATATGGATCCCCACCTTGCTCCTTTCCCCTATAATAGGCCACCCTTGAACACTGCCAGAACTCTGGTGTCTCCTACGACTATGCGACCAAATGCAATAGCTGTTGCAATAGCTTAGGGCCCCAAACCCTGCAACTCCCAAAACTTGTGAGTGCTAAAACCCTATGTTTAGCCCAAAACCCTGCATTTTCCCACACAAAAAAATAGAAAAAGATAAACAATATGATGTGAGATGGTGGCCACAACCTCCACCCCATGGTCGCGCAGTTGTGCGCAATGCATGGGACCCTAAGCCCCACAGCCCTAAGTCCTACACAGCCAAAAAAATCACAAAAATAATGGCATGAAAAAACCCTTCCCACCACCCTACACTTCCTACCATTGCTTTATCCCCAAAATGATGTGAAATGGCAACAACCATCACCATAGTAGGATGCCACGACAGGGTGTGCAAGGCTACATTCCTACCAAACTCCACCAACAAATAGATGAATAAAAATCAAGGTAAAAAAAGGAGAGCATAGTCAATACCTGGCTAATGTTGATGGCCTCCTCTCTTTCACACACACCTATGGTAGATGGCCTAGTTCTCTCTTTCCCTTAGCAACGTTCACCAATCCTGGGTGCAAGCATTCACTCCAATGCATCATCTTTGTTCCGACTACACCTTTCACTAATAATGATGGTAAAAGCAATAGTAAGACTATGCTCCCAACATTGTAATGAAGAAAATAAGAAAATGACAACTTACCATGGTGAAAATGTGCCTATATATCCTCCTAGGGTCATTTAATGACCCACCAACCTAGGACTATGCTCCACACCAAACGCCTAGTGGAGAGCAGAGTTGGGTGAGAGTCTAGTCAATTACACTTAACTTGAAATCATGATTATTTCACTATCCTACAAATACCTGAGTTAATTCCACTCCCCAAGCATGATAGCCCTCCTCGGAATGGCATGTTTGGTGCATCCGCAATCCACTAAGACCTAAAACTAGCACCAATATGTTTACCTCTCATTACTATTTACGTGCATAACTTTTTAGGAAAATTTTTACTCAAGTGCTTTTGTTCATTTGTGCATAATAATTGGGTCAAGCAAGTACTACTTGACATTTTTCTAGTTTATTTTTGTAGGAAGATGCCATGGTCATGCAGGAGCAGATCTTCTTACCTTTGTTCCTCACGATGATATTAAGTGATGCATTAACCTTCATTGCCTAGACTTTGAGCCTACCACCTACAATGAGTACATAGCATCCATAGAAGCACCACTAGGTTGGCTCAACCATTTAGTTAAGGCTCTTGATCTAGAGGCAGGGGATGTCACAGAGGATCCCCTTGTTGAGATTCCTATGGCTATGCCTAATGGTAAGGTGAGAACATTAAAATTAAGTTCCTCGCTCAAGACCCAACATGCTCAAGATATCACCAAAGTGATTAACGATAACATTAAAGCATTTGCATGGTCATACAAGGACATGTTGGGCATAGATCCTTGGCTAGTCCAACACAACATCATTCTCAATCCCTACATTAAACTAGTTAAGCAAAAAGCATGCAAGGTTAGACCTGAGGTGGCATTGGTAGTCTGTGATAAGATCACCAAGCTTTACAAAGTTGGTTTCATTCAAGATATTGACTATGTAGATTGGGTCTCCAACATCGTAGTTGTGCTTAAGAAAAATGAGAGTATACGCATTTGCATAGACTTCCGAGACCTAAACAAGATGATCATCAAAGATGACTTCCTATTGCCTAGTATTGATCAAATGATCGATGCCATGGCTAGGCATGCCTTGTTGTCTTTCATGGGTGGGTTCTCAAGCTACAACCATATTAGGATCAACCCTGTGCACCAACTTAGCACAACCTTCATGACCCCCTAGGGTACGTTTTGCTATACCATGATGCCTTTTGAACTCAAGAACATAGGAGCAACATATCAACGTGCGATGACATATATCTTTAGCAATTACATGCTTAGTTTGCTCAATGACTACGTCAATGACATTATTGTTAAGTCCAAAGTGGCCCACAACCACACAAATCATCTAGACTTGGTGCTTAAATGTTGATTAAAACACAAGCTTAGGTTAAATCCCAAGAAGTGTGTTTCTAGCATCAGAACAGGCCAGATGCTTAGCTTTGTAGTATCTGAAGTAAGCATATGTGTAGACATCGACAAGGTTAAGGTAATAACCAATTTAACAGCACCGACCAACCTTAAGGAGCTATAAGGGTTGCAAGGTAGGTTACAATTTATACATAGGTTTATCACTCAGATAACTAACAAGCTACAACCAATGTAACATCTGCTCAAGAAGGGAGCCCACTTTGAGTAGACAACTTAGTGCCAACAAGCATTTGACAACCTTAAGCAAGATCTAGCACAACTACTTATGGTTCACCCCCCATAAGGGGATAAACCTTTCTACATATACCTCGTTACTTCTAACATGTCCATTGCTTCTTTTCTTTGCCAAAAGCAAGATGATGGCCCAAAGGTCCCAGTTTGCTACCTGAGCCATGCATTAGTAACCTATGAGGTGAAATACAATAACATGAAAAAGCACAACCTTACCCTAGTCTTCCCATTGAAGAAGTGGAGGCATTACCTCTTTTGCAATTAGGTTAATGTCATTTGCACAAACAATGTACTTTGATCCATAACAACAAATATCTATGAAATTAGTCGCATTGCATAGTGGAAAGCAATAATAGCAGAGTTTGACCTACATTACATCATGCAAGCCTCAACAAAAGGTCAAGCTCTAGCTACACAACTTACGGCTTCACCCATAAATGATCAAGCAACCATAGACCCTGAATTCCTAAACGAGCATGTTAATAACATTAGCCAAGTCCCTCACAACTATGAGGCACTCTTGCATTTCAAGCTCCTAAGGGGGTAGCATTGTTGCTGTTATCATGTTCTCCTCTAGGGAGATCTAATTATTTGAATATCATTTCACATTTCTTTGCACTAACAATGTGGCAGAGTACAAAGGTCTCCTCTAAGGCCTCCTTGTAGCATGTGACCTAGGGATCCAATACATAGTGATCCAAGATGACTCATAATTGGTGGTCAACTAGGTAATAGAGGTTTATGCCTACAAGGCACAACATTTACAGCCTTACTATGGCCTAGCAAAGCACCTACTTCAACACTTTGCAACTACCGATTTCCAACATATTCCTTGAAAAAAATGCCATTTCCAATGCACTAGCAATGTTAGCCCTTAGCATCGCACCTAGCCTATTCAACGCATTGCCCACCTTAGTGGTGAATTGTACTACACCTATCATGCAAACCATCAAGATGCATCCATAGCCACAGTTAGCACCACCCATGCAAGAGAATGGTACAACAACATCAAGTTGTACCTTTTGTAAGGTGAGCCTTCACAACACTTAACCCCTACTCAAAAGGATATAGTACGTAAACGCTCATGGTAGTACATCATCATAGCTGATAACACGTTATGTTGAATATCCTATGATTGCATACTACTAACATGCGTAAGCAATAGCAAGGCACAAATGATCATTGAGCAAGTCCATGAGCAACTATGCGAAGGCCACATAGCACCTAGGACAATGGTAGAAAAAATCAAATAGCTAGGCTACTATTGGCCTTAAATGAAAAGAAATTGCATCTCAAAGGTCAAAACCTACAACATTTTTCAATGGCATGGAAACTTAATGTATGTGTCACCAACTGAATTACATACAATGCAAATCATGTGGCCATTCCAACATTAGAGCTTGAACATAATCGAAGCCTAAGTCCTCCATAGGGCATAGCTTCATAATAACCATAACGAAGTATTTCACCAAATGGATTGAAGCTATTCTCCTTAGGAAGACAACATCGTAGTAGGTTTGTAAATTTGTGTTAAATAACATAGTGACCCATTTTGGCTTACCCATGAACATAGTAATGGACAACGGATCGTAGTTTAGCAATGCCAAAAATAAAGCCTTTTGTGAATGCTTTGGTATTAAACATTCCTTCTCATCACCATACTACCCTCGGATGAATGGCCAAGTAGAGGCCACTAACAAGGTCATTATCAACCTTTTCAAGAAAATGTTAACCAATAGTAAACAACAATGGCATGGCCAACTAGTCTATGCACTTCGGGCCTACCACACAACACACCAAAAAATAATAGGCATGATGCCTTGCAACCTCGTTTACATGTTTGAAGCAATTTTGCTTCTTGAATTGTAGGTTTCATCACTCTGAGTGATCCTCTAGGATTTCATTAATGAAGGTCAAAATAATGAGTTGAGACCCATAGACCTCAACTCAATAAAGAAGGAGCGCATGCACACACTTGATCGCATTGAATGGTACCAAGAAAAAAAATCGCAAAAGAATCGTCACAACCAACATTAGCATACGATCAAGAAAGGGGACCTAGTCCTCAAGGCTATTTGCAAACCTACAAATAAATTCTCAGACAAATGGGAAGGGTATTTCCTAGTCACTATGGCCTATGACAATAAAGCATTCAAGCTTGCTAATCATGATGGAATTAAGTTTTCCAATCCAGTGAACCATTCGTACTTGAAGCTGTATTACATCTAACATGCAACATCACATATCAATGAAGCAAGGTAAGCAATTCACCCACTATTACACTAAACTAGCACAACAACACTTGTCTACTACAACACTAAAATGACAGAGCATTCATCTACTATGACACTAAACTGGCACAATATGTCTACTATGATGCTACACTGGCACAAATCATCCACTACGATGCTAAGCTAGCTTAGCATTTATCTACTACGATGTTAAAATGGCATAGTATTTGTCTACTACGATGTTAAACTAACACTCAATAATTTGCTAGGACTATAAACTAGCATAACATGGTTTGCCAAGACCTTGAACTCAGTTCACAATCTATTAGGACCTTAAACTAGTAAGGCCATAATTTATTAAGACCTTAAACTGGGTTCACGATCTGCTAGGAACTTAAACTAGTAAGTCCATGGTCTACCAAGATCTTAAACTGGGTTCATAGTTAGCCACTAATAATTCCTTCCATCCTCTTGCAATTGAGCAAGTGAGCATGACCCTTGCCCCCCTTCTACACCACGTGGGCAAGCATGCTACAATCCCAAAATGGAGCACTTACAATAGGCACAATCTTTGGAGCACTTGCAGCATCTTCACCCCCTACAATTTTACTAGCTTTTTAAGCACCTACAATGGATGCAACCTTTGGAGCACTTACAGCATCTTCACCCGTCACAATTTTGCCATTCTTCTGAGCACTTGTAATGGGCACAACCTTTGGAGCACTTGCAGCATCTTTGCCCCCCATAATTTTGCTATTCTTTTGAGAACTTACAACAGGCACAACCTTTGGAGCACCTGCAACATCTTTACCCCTTGCAATTTTATTGGCATTTATGTCTTGTGTGGTTTTCTTGTCTTCTTAGAGTTGTGTTTGCTAGATGAAGTCCTGAGCGGTCATGCAAACTTGCACCTCATCGTAGCAAAAAGTCACCACATAGCTCTAATGTGCATGATTGGACTAGCTAAGCCTCTCAAGAATGCACATCCCCATTATCCCATCATAGCCTACTCACATCTACTCCTACATTCCAATACCCTCTCATTGCCCACATAGCAAAGATTACAAACCTTTTGACACTCACATGTGATGACCACATGGCATCCTCTTTACCATCTCATATGAAATTTCAACCTCCCAATGTGGACATAACATAAGTCATCCTATGGGAAGCCTCTATCAACCAGTCAAATCCTAGGTAGATGTAACATAAGTCATCCTAGGGAGGAAACACCTATCATATAAACGCCATGCAGTTTCATCAATCACGAAGCAAAGCCAATGTAGTGATACGTAACTCACTTGATGAAAAGGATTTCATTCCATACCAAGCATTTAGTAATGTGTAGAGCCCAAAGAGGATTCATCCCACCAAAAAAATAAATGGGAGGAAAATCACATCACCAAGCAATCTAGCAACAAAGTAGTTTTGCAACTAACCTAGCCTTAAACCTACACCTTGACTCTCTCACAAGAACTTTGACCAAAGGTCAACATTTTCAAGGGCAAGCCACTCTAGTGCCATGGTCACCATTAGCCGTGATGTCCTTACATCATAACATCCTACTTGTATTTCATCTTCCCTTTTATCCCCAACACATTACCTACATCTTTTACTTCCATCTCTCACCTACCATTTAACATACCACTATTCACAACACTCTTGAGCATGATGCAACAACATCCAACCACGCATGGAAGAGTGATGTTGGTGCAAAGCTTGTTGTCTGTCAATGTCTCTTGAGCCACTCCTCCAGACGTCAACAAAGAGGGACCAATGAAACACCACCAAATCTAGATGATGGCATCTTGACTATAAATTTATCTAAGTGTCAACATGAGGCCAAATTTTGCAAAATTTCTCTAAGTGTCAAGACTACACTCTCCACTACCTCAGAGTGTAGTCAACACAAAAAGCCAATTTTTGCAATTTCGTTTAATTGTCATGAATACCCTCTCCACTATCTTGGAGCGTAGTAAACCTCTAGTGGAGAGTGTAGTCAACAAAAGGATAGGTTCTCACAAGTTTCAACAAGTGCTGGGGCTATGCTCATCCCTAGTTGGGAGTGTAGTCAGCCCCTAGTCTAGAGCATAGTCAAGTGTAGTTAGCAAAACACAATCTCCAGTAGCCTCCATAGCATAGCAACATCACTTAGCTCAGCTCCAACCCATCTTCAGTAAGGGTAGTTAGCAAAATGCATCTTTTTGTACCCCCTTTTTGGCTTCAAGAGTGTAACTATGCTTGACCCCATGCAAGACAATGAAGAGTGTAGTCCCAGAAAGTAGTCTCCAAAGATACAGTTTCTTTAGGTACCTTGTAGTCCCTTTGGCATACACATGCATTTGGTAGCATAGTCATAGTCTCATAATTTCACAGAGTTTGGCAAAGCATAGTAGAGAACAACACCATCAGCCTAGTGAAAAGTGTAGTTGGATGACAGCGTAGTCCCAACCATCCCCTCTACCATGTGGTAGTCACCCTGCATTTCATGTTAAACCTAACCCTATAAATACTCACACCCTCAACATTTTTGGGTTGGAAAATTTGAGAGTCAAATCATTTTTGGCATTAGCAATCTAGGAAGTGCTTGGGAGAGAGAACCAAAGGCATATCAGTGAAGTTACAGACCACCGCAGCCCATTGCAGTCCACCAGAACACTACAACCCAATGGTACACTACGGCAACCAACCTGGTAGACATAAACACCTTGGTGAAATGCTAGTCTTAATGGCCAAACATCCCTAAGACTATGACTACATTTTCCACTACACCTGTTGTGCATCATGTACCCTCTAACCCCTTTTGGTGTTAACCACACTTAAACCCATTTGGGGTGGTGTTCCGATTCTTTCTCTCTATATATATTTTTTGCATTTTATTTACATTTTTTGCTATTTTGACACTCAGCTGTGCCTAAAACTATGCTTGGATAATGGTCTCCACATATTGGCATCCTAATTTTTGTCAAAAATTTTGACTATGCTCGACCCCTGTGACACCATTGACATTGCTCAAGCACTTAGCACCATTTTGCATCAACATTGCAGCTAACCACGTTGCACCCTAGTTACATCGAATAAGTCCCTGTTTGATCAACGAGATCATTTAGAACACCTGGTCTCTACCTCTAGTAAGCCATCACATGGATTTGGGGTTAGGCTGTGTGCCCGTGGACCTCGATGTTCCAATCATTAATGTTTTTGGTTGTTACACTAACCAAGGCATCCTGAAGTTTATCTCAGATGAGTCCACTACTAATTTTGATGGGGCAAGTGGTTCAGGTAGAGGCCCTAGGAGCACTCGACAATTATCCAAGGTATGGCACATGATGGGGTTTGCTTGCTATAACAAGAGAAACATCCTTTTTATCATGCTACGGGTGCATACCCTATTCTAGAACCCACCTAGAACTATCTACTGCACTAGACAGTAAGTGCTTTGATGATTCTCATAGTGTTTTTCACTACTAGCTCATATTAAACTACTAACAGCTCATGGTTAATGCCAAGTTCAAAGTTGATGAGGAGGGCCTGCATGATGAAGTTGATGCTCTAGCCTTGATCCACACTACCCTAGAAGTGTTCTCATCATGCACAAATGTTTGGGTAGCAATGATTGAGCAGGTGAGGCATGATCTAGAGCCTACCCCATTCGATAACCTAAGGTATATGAGAGATGTAGGATCCACAGCTAGTTAGATGAGGAGTGGGCTACTAGTGAGATTAACACCAAGGAGATGCTTGTAATGCCACCCCCATCTGACACCTCGTTTGTACCACATATGTATCTATGTTTCGACTCATGTGGTTGTTTGTGTATGCCTTTGAATTTGCCTTGTTCGCATGATGCTAATGTTGATTTATGTTGTGTTGTTGTGGTGGTTGCCTTAGCCAAGGTGACAGTGATCATCACAAGCTGCACAGACACCACCCTCATCATGAAATATGGCGAGGTGAAGCGTGCACAACACTGATTATGCCACAAAGCACTAAATGTACTAATGACTCAGGTTACGCATGCTAGTTTAATGGACCTATTCTTGGCCCTAAGCCCAAGTATCTGGATGGCCAAAATGGTCATCATCATCAACTCCTTTAATAGCAACATCAAGTAGTTTACCACCTAGGTGCATGGTGCGGTAGTAATGCTGGACCTCAGCGAGGCCTTCTTTGCTGATCTTTTTGGCATCCCTACTAATGGCCCAATGATTGTCGATAAGGCCAATAGGGAAGTTGACTACAGAGGGGAGATCAATGATTGGTTGGGGGCCACTCAATCCCATAAGGGCTTCCAAATCAAAGATGTGCTAGTACCAGAGGTGTGAGAGCTTTACCCTCTATTCTATGCTCGTGCCTTCCCAAAGCTACTTTCTCAAGGAAAGATCCTTGAGATGGAGAAAGCACGAGTGATGAAGGAGGTGCTACTACAGGGTATGAGGTTCAACTAGGCTACATACATAGCCACTATCCTACATGCAGAGATCTCTAAGCTACAATTCAACCTCTAAGCAAGGTCCCACATCCACTTCGTGTTCTTCGTAGGATACCTGTGAAGGTTTGCATAGCTTTTGGTTGTGTGAGATAATGGACGATGGGTGCTGCAAGACCCTGAGCAACTATCCAAGTGATGGATCAAGCATATGTTCTTAACCACACCCACACAAGACCCTCTAGAGGGAACCGATGAGTCATTATTAGTAATGACCAAGGATCCTGTGGAGCACTTGCATTATTTGTATGATAGTGCAAGTGAGGGTCCTCCAATTGGCACCAGGGATGTGAGCAAGGCAAATCACTATATAGCTGAAATGATGGGGCCATCCAAGGCCAAGATCAAGAGGTTGCATCCTCAAGAGGAGGTTGTCCCTAAGATCAAGAAGCCAAGTAACAAAAAGATCTGCATCAAGCTTCAAAGCTTGCATGTAGAGGTTACAGGTTTGTATCCATAGATTCTTAGATGTATAAGTTGTATTCATGCATATGCTACCATTTTTATATTTTTCTATTTCATGTTACACTATTCTTTAACTAATGATGTGCTATGTGTACTAATGTGCTATATGTGTATATGTGTGAATTGTAGAAAAAGAAGAGAGGGCTACAAGAGCAATGATCAAGGTAGTAGCGAATGAAGCACTTCCTCAAGTTGAGGAGGATGCCCAGGGAGGTGATCCTCATGAGCCAATGGAGGTCCTCTAGTATTTGGAGGAAGAGGCATTGCTCCACCCTGATGTAGGTGATTTTGACATTTTTTTCGATGGTATGAAGCTAGGTGAGCCCCCTACTCTCATGCTTCAGGGCTTGCTAGGTAATCTACTTGTGTCACCATCTATCTTCCTTTGTTTGCTCTAGTATCTTTAACTGTTAGGCCATATGTTGATTGCATCATTGTATTACAGCATCAAATATTCCCACTAGTGGTCCCACATCTACTTACTACATGGAGCCATGGGTAGATATACTAGATAAATTCACCTTCATGAAAGGCATGATTGAGGACATGGTGGACCACTTACAACAAGTGGACCTTGAGCTCGATACATGTGTAATGTTTTTGTTTTATGCTATCTTGCTTACTACTTAAATGCTTAGTTCTTAGCTCAGATTATTTAGTTGTTGTATGCCTATAGGTCCTAAGCTACAATGGGATCCAAGTAAGGTGGCCAAGGTGGACACTCTCCTTTACCTTCCTCCTAAAATTGATTAGATGCCTCATAACATATATGAGACATCGAACAAGTGCACAATTTCCTATGCGAAGGCATTGTGGATCTACAGGCACTTGAATGAACACTTGTGGAAATGCGTGCATGAATTTCGAGGATGACTAGCCAAGATGAGAAGATCAAGGATCTTCAATTTAGATATGACTTCATAGCGGCTACATCATAAGGAGATGGCACCTTAGATACCTCTAAGATTAAGTATGCTAGATATTGGATTGCTCTCAGAGGTAAGAACAAGGCCACGCAAGATCCGATTGAGCAGTAGCTCTAGATGGACTTGCTTGCTCAGAAGAATCAGAATTGAAAGAATTATATCATGAAGGTTTATCAATGGGGGTAGATGCAAAAGAACCATAAGCATCAGTATAAATAAGAGTGTGATGTGTACCTATGATGGTACAAGAAGGAGTCTATCTAATGCCACCACTTCAAGATGTTTCTTAAGGTGACCGGTGAAAAGCAAGCATATGACTTGTTCATGCTAAGTATCATCGTGAGTGACTCTCCCATAAGGAAGATCATCATCCCCTTTGGAGAGGCCTCTTCTACTACATTTTCTATGGAACTACCTACATGGACCATCATGGACAAAGGTAAGACCCTTACGGGTGTTGACTTTGGCTAGGAGAATCGGACGTAGCTTTCTAAAGCTGAGATCCTCTGACGCTTGGAGGCTAGGCTTAGAAATTTACATCCAGAACTCACCGATGTGGAACCCTCTCAAGTTAGTTGGTTTTTATGTTTTTCATGTTTTAAGATAGTTCATATAGTGCATGTTTGCTTACTAATTGTGCATGTTTGTTAATGGTTGTAGCAGGTACCAGGTGATGCTACAAGCCCCAATGACATAGTGGAGGAAGAAGAACTTCCACCTTCACCTAGCACCACTGGTTGAGCATGACCAAATGTACCTCTCACCAGGCCTTTTTTTTCCTACTATGTGGTGCTATTCATGCTATTTATAGCTATAGATATTATAATTGATGGATGATTTATTTTTTGTATGTCATTTACTATGCAATTGCTATGCTTATAATGTAACGTGATGAATTAATGCGCTAACTTAGGATTATGCAATGATAGTTTTACTTAGCCATTGTGGGTCCCATGCTATTTTAAGGCCATAGTGGGAGGGATGATGCTAGTTTTTGGCCATTTCGAGCCATGGCATTACTAGTTTAAGGCCATTTCAAGCTGCTACAAGGTGATTGAAGTTGATAGTTTAAGGTCATTCTAGGCCATAGCAGTAGTTTAGGGCCATTTCGGGCCATAGAAATTGCTAATTTAGGGTCATTCTGAGCCACAGTGATTGCTAGTTTAGGGTCATTCCTAGCCAATGTGATAGTAGTAGTTTTAGGCCATTCCAGGCCATGTGTGTTAGTATTTTAAGGCCATTCCAAGGTGCAGGGACAGAATTAAAGCGATAGTTTTAGACCATTCCAAGCTATAGTGATAGTTTAAGGCCATTGCAAGCCCCTTGCTAACTCTCTCTTTGTAATTTTGTCTTTTATAATTTTTGTGCATTTTGATGTTTTTCATGCATTCATCTCATAACTCGAAAAGGGTAAACTAAACAAGCAAGTATGTAAACAAAGTGGATGAATTCATAAACAAAGTGAACAAATGCATAAGCAAAGCAAACTGATGCATAATCTAAGCAATCAAGCTAGATGTAAATGCATAAATAAATGCAATGTAGATGAAAGGTAAAATACATGGTGTGTGGAAGCAAAGGATAGGCAGGAACCTAGCACGTTCCGACTAAGGGGGTACATTAGTCGCGCAGTTGCTTCCTAATCTGGAGTGGATTAGGAGGTGCATAGGGCCTAGATTATA
This sequence comes from Gnetum montanum, assembly GCA_015680685.1. Taxonomy (NCBI): domain Eukaryota; kingdom Viridiplantae; phylum Streptophyta; class Gnetopsida; order Gnetales; family Gnetaceae; genus Gnetum; species Gnetum montanum. Next base: position 800,191 of record MNCI01008066.1, on the reverse strand, counting down.
CTCTTCAATAATCTTCTTAACCCTCGCTTACTATGTCGAAGTGAAATTCTACCCATAGGGCATCTTCCAGTAGGTCACAGACTTCTTCTTTCTTTTAAGGTGTGTCCACCTCATGCATTTCGTTCTTGCCCTTTGCTATAGACGCATCATCAAGAAACTCCACCTTCAACCCTTGTTTTGTATTATTGTTAATGGCCATACGGGCTGCGTTATCACCATGGATGAGAACTTCACCACCTTTGTATGGGAGGTGGATTTCTTGATGGATCAAAGAGGAAATAGCTCACAATTGGACCAACCACGGCCTGCCCAAAATTAAGTTAAAGCCCAACATTTTCTCTACGATGATGAATTCAACCATGGTGGGGAATTCTTCCCCTACTATAAAGGCTATGGTGATCATGTCCTTGACAATGACACATGACCCATTGAAGGATTTTAGACATGTGATTTTCGTTGGCTTGACCTAGTCTACGAGGCCTAACTTGTCAATGATAGTGTATGGAATTACATTTGTTGTAGCTCCATCATCGATGTGCACCCTGTGAATCTTGCATTACTTGACACGTATGGTGATGAACATTGAAACCATTATGACCTCACCCTTCTTAGGATTGACCTTAATTGCCTCATCATGAAACACTAGGGATGTGGAACTCAATTCCTATAGTGCAGGGGGCAACATCGCTGCATGGATGGAGTTTTCATCCATAAGGATGTCCTCCATGATAGGAATGAAGGTCAACATCTGCACTAGTGCTTCATGATGGGCAAATGAGGTCATGATTAGGTTATACAGGCTCAATGTTCTATTCTTCTATTTAAGTGTTTACTTAACTTGGGCCAATGCATCCGTGAATTCTTTGCCATCAGCCATGTTTTTATTGGCCTTGACTTCTTCCATATAGCCTAAGAGATGAATTTCATAGGGAGGCAACTTAGGTCTTATTTTCTCTACTTACCTAGGGGCCTCAGTGCTCCCTAGTGATTTGCTCATTATGGCCCATTTAGTTGCCTCAACCATGGGGACTACACATATGGGAACTAGTTTTGGTGGACCTAGCGCCCTTTGCTCTTGATGCTGCCTAACCATCTGGTCTACAAGATGCTCAATAGGCCTCTTGTATTGCCACCTAGAAAATCTAACCATGTTTCCAATGGAGTTAGCTCTTGGATGGGAAGGGACCAATGCATTGCCCACTACTAGACTTTGAGTAGGTGAGAAGCTAGCATGTTGTGGCACCTTAATGATAAAAGGTGGCTAAATAGTTATTGTTATGACATGTTTTGGGGTCCTAACCATGAAGGGCATTGTGGGTGCTTGAGGTGGTACTCTGAGAATGAAAAAGGGCCTCAAACCCGTAGGGGCTGAGGGGACTCTTGTGCTACTAGAGGGCACATAGACCATGAATGGCCACTACACTAGTTCCAAGTTGTCATTGATGTTGATAGTGTTTATGGCATAGCTAGCATCATACACATTTAAAGGGTCTTTGTACACCCTCATAGACTAGTTTTAAGGTCTAATTGGGTTAGTCATGTCAAGCACCAGCTCAACTCTATCAATGGAGATCATCCTGTACGGCTATGCAAAAATCGATGTTATGGCTAAGCAACTAGTGGTAGTGGCAGAACTGGTCTAGCCTAAAATGCTTTGGGACTAGGGGCTCATTTGGTGGCACCAAAGTGGGGTTTCTAAGTAGCTCGTAGTATTTGTTGTGCCTTTTACAAGCATCCTCAAACATTTCCTTATATTAGATGCATCTAGCTTTAACAGTTGTTCCAACAGCTCTAAGGGCTTCAATGGCAATGAGGTGTACTTGGAGCGATCCTTGTGCTCGAAGTTAGGCCTTGGAGTAGCTTACACTATGGCCACTGGTGATGTGGACTGGTTAGTTGTCATAGTGTTAGGGTTGGTAGCTTTGTTTTTAGCTGGGGCTCTGGGTTGCCTAGCCGTTGACCTCAGGTTAGTTGTTTTGGCCTCTTTGGCCATAGTCACCACCATTGTGTTTTTCTTCCCCTTATCCTTGTCTCTCTTTGCATGTAGGTTTTTGTAAGCAACATAGGCCAAGTCCTTACTGGCTTCTATCGCATCTTGTATGCTCTTGGTCTAGGCAAAGGCTTGGCTTAGGGACTGTGGACCCAAGTAGTACAAATTTGACTTTATGAAGTCATTGACTGCACCCTTAAAGATGGCCAAGAGGTGTGTCTCAGCTATCAGCTCTCATATCTCATTTAATGAGGAACTATAGAATTGAATGAATTTTTGCATAGGCTCTAGGTGGCCCTACTTGGTTTGCATCAATTGGTCCAATGTTGTCTTCAGCTTCAAGTTGTACTTGAAGCATGTCACAAATTGACTCAGAAGATCCTCCAAAGAGGAAATAAAGCTTTTAGAAAATGTGTAGTACTAGTCCAATGCCTTGCCAATGAATGACATGGCAAACATGCATATGATGGCATGTGGCCATGCTTGCAACAGTAAATACTCAAACATAAATGTGACTAGATGCATGTTGGGATCCCCCTCATCATTGTACTTTGTGAACTAAGGTAGCGAGACCCTAGCCAAAAGAGTTAGTGGTGGGACTGTAAGAGTTATCGAATCATCCTAGTAAAGTCCAACACTTTGATGATTTCAGAGGAGGTGACCTTGAGCCACTTCACCTCTTCTATTAGGCTTTGAATCATCTGGAATGCCTAGTCTAAGTTATGAGACATTCCAATTGGTTGTGCTAGTTGCACGACTTGTTGTTGGACTAATTGTGTGCTCCATGGCTTGGTTATGGATTGTGGAATCACCAAATAGGCGTGACATGTGGGCCAAGCTACAAGGATGTTGATCAAGGTAGGTAATGCATATGTGGATTAAACCAATGCCAGGGACACTAATAAAACAAGCAAATCATAGGATGCCTGAGCCACTTGGGGTGTGGAGACGAGCCTTGCGTGGAAATGTTGTTGAGCTGATGCAGATGCATCGGGCAATGATGGCTAAATGGATGGCAATGATGCCATGCATGACAAGCTAAAAGGGGCTAGTGCATCATGTTGGATCTAGTGCATTACTATAATGGGTGTTGACCTAGAACATGACGTTGGTGCTATGGCCATCTGAAGGAGAACGAGGGAATGAGACTGTAGAAGAGCCAGACCAAGGGTCACTCATTGGAAGATGGTATGAAAAGAGCCCTCATGCTTAAAGCAAGCTTCAAACTTGTCCTCCTCTTCTTGCAGGGGTTCTTCATAGTCTGTCCCTACTTCATGCTCACTTGTTTGGATGAGCTAGGCTAACATCCAACGGTAAGGCTCTATGAGTGGGATGATGTCAAGTGAGAAGGGAATATACTCCCATCTGCTCCAATGAATCAATTCATAGCCTTGTTTTGCTTCCATGTCTAAGTGGTCTATGAATAACCTTACTTGAATCTTTATACAAATGAAGTTGTATTATTCATCACTTAGCAAGGCATACTCTAGTTCTTGCCCACAAAACCTAAGGAATTACCTTGGCACTGCCATTACAGGGTTTCCAAGGTTATCAATCGTGGTCTCTTATTAAACGGGTAAGATGGCAAGTGTACTTGGGACTGATGTTGAAGGCTATTCTAAGTTCATAGATGCAGATTAAGTTGCAAAAGGGAAGGAAAAAGAGTTGTTGATTGCAAAAAATGGCTAACCCTACTGACTACAATGTCTATGCTAAGAGTTGACTATGCTCTCTATGCTAAGGACCAACTACTCTCTCTAAGCTAAGGGCCAACTACACTCTCTATGCTAAGAGCTAACTATGCTCTCACTGAAAGCATCAAGAATTTGACTAACTATGGAAATGTATGCTCAAGGTTGCTACATAGGGTTCCTGAGAAATTGACTACAGGGTCCAATCTACATCAACTGGTTAGTAGACAATGCCTGCACTAGCCTAAGATCTAGCTACTACTACATGTGCAACAAGTCCACAAGGGTGTTGGCTCTATGCTAGCCTGAAGCTAGCAATGGTAATGTAGAGAGCATGCAAGACAACCATCAACAAAGTCTAGAAAAGAAAATGGTTCTACCCTCCTTCTAGCACCAAAAATTAAAATGACCAAAAACATTGGTATTTAGAACACCAAGGTCGACAAGTGCACAACCTAACCCTAAATCTGTGCAAGGGCCTACTGGAGGTAGAGATGGGATGCCCTAAATGGTCTTGTCGATCAAATAGGAATTTATCGGATGCAACCAGGGTGCAGCGTGGTTAGTTATGATATTTGATGAAAAATGGTGCTAAGTGTTCAAGCAATGTTAACGGTGCCAATGGGGTCAAGTGTAGACAAGTTTTTTTGGTGAAAATAAGGATGTCAATCATGCAGAGACTACCTCCCAAGCATTTTTTACGTGTAGCTATGCGATGAAACAATAAAAAATGTAAATAAAATGCTAAAAATGCAAGGGGGGAGAGAGAGAGAGATAGATAGAACACCACACCAAATGAGGTTGAATATAGTTAACACCAAAAGGGATTAGAATGTACACTGTGTACAACAAGCATAGTGGACAACATAGTTATAGTCTCAGGGGTGTCTGGCCACGAAGATTGGCATTCTGTCGAGGTGTTTATGCCTACCAAGTTGGCCACCGTGGTGTATCATTGGTTATAGTATTTAGTTAGGCTATGGGGGTGTGTAGTTTTCTACAACTTTGCCTCTCTTTGGTTTACCAAGATGCCTTTGGTTTTTTCCCAAGTGCTTCTTAGATTTGCTAATGCCAAAAATTTGCCAACTTACCAATGCTTCAATTTTACCAACCCCTAAAAACATTGAGGGCAAGGATATTTATAGGGTTAGGTTTAGTCCAAAATGTAGGGTAACTGCCATGTGGCAGAGGGGATGGTTGGGACTACATTAAGTGTAGTCACTATTCATGTGATGTACTAATGGTGTTGATGGTGTTGTGCTTTACCATGCTTTGCTGGACTCTGCAAGACTTTGAGACTGTGACTATGCTGCCAACTACATGTGCGCATTCCAAGAGGACCACAAGGTACCTAAAAAATGCAACTTTGAAGACTATGCTCTCCACTGTCTTGCATGGGGTTCAGCATGGTTACAATTTTGGGAATAAAAAGGGAATACAAAAAAGATGCATTTTGCTAACTATGTTTGCTGAAGATGAGTTGGAGCTAAGCTAAGTGTCGATGCTATGTTGTGGAGGCTACTGGAGACTATTCTGGTTGACTACGCTTAACTACACTCTAGACTAGGGGAGAGCGTAGTTTCATACTTAGAAAAAATTACAAAAAGAAATGGCTATGTGCTGACTATGCTCCGAACTGGGGTCAAGCGTAGTCTCAACACTTAGAAAAATCTATGAAAACTAGGCCTTCATATTGACTATGCTTTCCATGAGAGGCTAACTACACTTTGAGGCAATGGAGAGCATAGTCCTAGCACTTAGAAAATTTTTTTGCAACCGGCTTCATGTTGACACTTAGAGAAATTTGTAAAACTATCCTTTGTGTTGACTATGCTCTCGACTAGGGTCGAGTGTAGTCTCAACACTTAGAAACATTTGCAAAAATTAGCCTCTCGTGCTAACTATGCTCTCCACTGGAGGCTAACTATGCTCTGGGATAGTGGAGTGCATAGTCCCAACACTTGGAAAAATTTGTGATCAAGATGCCGTAGTCCAAATTTGGTGTTGTTTCACCATTGATAAGGCCATGTCCACAAGGGCCTGTCGATGTGACACTTTGACACTTCATTAGCATGGTTCAACATGATTGGATCAAGCACAAAGAGGAAACATTAGTGGTGGACCCACTACGGTGTTTTGTATTCTTTATAGGTGCCTCTCAAGTCAATCCTCTAGACACCAAAAAAGAGGATCCATTAAAACACCACCAAAATTTGCATGTTGTAATCATTTTTCATCATGCAACCTTCACCCCATGAAACCCAAGGCAAAACTTCATTGTAAACATGAAGATTGTAACCCATGAGGGGCAATCTCACATATATTATACTTTTGGGGCTGAAAAATGCCTCCTAAGTGGTTAAAGCCTCATCCCCCAAGTGGAAAAAAGTCATGTACTATATATATTTGGTCTTGGAAGGTCAAAAATGTCATTTGGGATGTCAAAAATGGCAATTTGATGGGTTTTATGAGGGGTATAGCACTTTCTACGTTGGAAATGCATGGATGGGGGGTGTAGTTCACCTTACCCTAGTGTAGAGGGATAGATCTTACCTATCCAAGTGTGGAGGGGTACAGTCCACCTACCCCCAGTGTGGAAGGTGTGGTATGCATGCATAGTGTGGAGGGAGGTATGACCCTTCCCCCTAGTGTTGATACACCTTCCCCTAGTGTAGAAGCAACATGGACCAAATTTCAACACTCCATTGACTTCAACATTAACCATGAACTCTAGCAAGGATGGCAAAAGGCACAACATGGAAGAATAAAGCAAGTGTGGATAGTGTGCCCCCATTACTATTTATAGTAAATAGAATGGCCATGGGGGTATGACACTTTCCATATATAGTAACCCTCCAAATTGAGCACCCATCTCACCTATACATGGTAGAAATTTACAACAATTTGTTAGCCAATTTGCAACCATTTTGCAACCAAATTACAGCCATTTAGTAGCCAAAATCATGGCCCAAAACCTATAAGTACCAACCCCAAATACCATTTTGGGATTCCACATTTTTTTTAGCATACTTTAAGCATTGACATCTTGGCATTTGAGAGCTCTTGCACACCAACAAAAACACAACTTCTTAGACCCCTTCAGCATGGAACCATTGTAGCCTTGTGACCCCCTTTATTCCCTTGGGATTTGTGAAATTTGGACATCCATGCTACACTCCTAGGATCCTCAACTCCTAGTGTAGAGCATTCAGGTAGTCCAAATCCCTCACACTTCGCAACCCTTGAGCAATAGCCAATGTTGTAGATATAGAGCAGCAACAAAGAAAGTTTGATAGCATTAGAAGTGTAAAACATTCAGATCATGGAGTTGATCACATCTACTTCAACGGACTTTGAACCCCCACCCAAGTGAACCCCCCTACTCTCCTACAGGCACTTCTTATACACATCCCTCAAACTCATTCTTTATTGTTTTAATAAAGTCTAAAGTTTTAGTTGTGTGTGCAATGCGTATTTGCTTTTGGTTTTTAGATCTATATTCTTCTGTATGCATTATTCATTTTTCATTTTCTAAGTCCTTGGGTGATCTACTCGACCATCTAGGGCACCCTAAATCTCATTCTTTCAGAGGCCCTAGGGATTTGGGGTTGAGGTTGCTGCATCAGAACTTTTGATTTTCCAACGATTGAATTTTCTGATTGCAACAAACATGATAACAGTAAGATATAGGTTTCATATTTCAAAGATGGATGATATCCTTCATGTTGTTACCAATGCAAAGATTTTTAGTGAAATTGATTTGAAAAGTGGTTATCGTCATATTAGAATCAATCCTGGTGATGAATGGAAGATAACTTTCAAGACATCGAATAGATTATTTGAGTGGTTGGTGATGCTCTTTGGGGTCATGAATGCACTTACTACATTCATGAGATTGATGCATGATGTATTAAAGGACTTGATTGGTAAGTGTTGTATTATCTTTTTTGATGATATTTTGGTGTAGAGTGCTAATGAAGAAGAGCACTTGGATCACTTGAGAATGGTGTGTCTTAAGTTGGAGGAGGCATAGTTGGTGATCAATATGAAGAAAAGTCATTTCTTCAAGAGGAAAATCACATATTTAGGGCATGAAGTTTCTAAAAACCAAATTTGGATGGAAGCTACCAAGGTAGAGACTATTAGGAATTGCCCAGCTCCTAAAAATGTTGGGAAAGTAAGATCATTCCTTGATTTAGTACATTTTTATAGATAGATCTTTAAAAATTTTAGTGATATTTCATGACCTATGTTTTCTTTGTTGATGAAAAATAAAAATTTCAAGTGGGATAATAAAACCCAAGGAAGTTTTGACTTGTTGAAAGAAGAAATTACTAGTGAAACAATGCTTACAATTCCAGATTTTTAGATGCTTTTCATATGGAGGTGGATGCAAGTGAACTTGCCATTACTAGGGTACTTTCACAAGAAGGTGAACATGTTACTCTCTTTTAAGAAAAGTTGAATGAGTTAAGGAAAAAATATAGCACATAGAAAAAGGTGGTGTATGCTATTCTTTAAGCAATCAAACATTAGAGACATTATTTATTGTCCAAGGAGTTCACTTTGATCATAGACCATAAAGCACTTCAATTTCTAAACTCACAAAAGAAGTTGATTGCAAACCACGTGAAGTGAATTGCATAATTACAGGAGTTTAATTTTGGGTTGAAGCATAAAAGTAGAAAGCTAATGTGGTGGCTGATGCTTTATCTAGGGTGCTCGTGGCAAATTTCAATGAACCTAATGTAAAAGGTATGGATGATTTTACTAATTTGTATAAACATGAAATTACTTTTGTGTAGGTTCAGAGGAGCCTCAAAGAATGATTGTTGAGTAGGATAGACTATTGGAGGAACTACCATAGTCAAGATGAAATGTTATTTAAAAATGAAAAGGTATATGTTCCTAATTGTGATTTTCAGAAAATGATTTTGTTTGAAAAGCATTTTAGTGTCATGGCAAGTCACATGGGCAGGGATAAAACATTGGAACTTAAGGGTAGGCACTATTTTTGGCTTGGTCTAGTAACTAAAGTTTCAAAATTTGTCAGGAGTGTTTAACTTGTCAGAAATTTAAAGAAGATAAAGGCATGAATGATCATTATATGCCTTTACCAATTTCTAAGGGTCAATGGGAAAGTGTTTCTATGGATTTTGTTAATGGTATTCCAAAAACCAAAAGTGGAAATGATGCAATTTTTGTTGTTATGGATAGGTTCTCCAAGATGGCACATTTCATTCCATGCAAGAAGGTGAGTGTTACTTCTCATGTTACAAATTTGTCTTTCCAACATGTTGTCAAGTTGCATGGAATTCCTTTGAATATGGTTAGTGATAGAGACTCCAAATTCACAAGTCATTTTTGGAGGTCCCTTTGAAAAATTTTAAGGATAAAGTTGAATTTTTGTAATGCATATCATCCATAATCTGATGATCAAATAGAGGTGGCAAATAAATCCTTGCTAAACATATTAAGATTTTTATGTGATGGACAATCAAACAGATGGGAAAATGATGAGTCGTGTTAAGTTGGCTGCATTGATGAGGCCTCATCGACTAGGCCTCGTCAATAAGGCCCCATCAACATAGCATTGAAAATCAACTATAAAGACACATGTGCAGCCACATTTGTGGCAAGTAGAGATTGTAGTTGCAGCAGAGCTCTTGCAATTTTTCTATTTGAAAGTTAGAATTTTTCCCCAAGTGCCCGTAGTAGGAGTCATTGAGTGTACAAATCTTTTTTCAAGCATTGTTGTACCTGAACATGACAGTGCGTGCGGCAATAAAGACAAGCTTTCTGATAAACCCTACAACACTTTGGATAGATTAGCTATTTCATTTATGCAATTACTATTTTTAATTATTTATTAAATGTTTTTCATTAGTTATTAAATATTTCTAGTTATTACATTAATGAAGTAATTAAGCTAGATAGATTACACACATAAGTATGACTGCTTTGAGAATAACACATATTCACTTGGTAATCCCTATAGCGTTATTGCTTGGTACACCCAATAGCGTAGCCCAGCAGTGGATACATGGGTTCAAGACGTGTATGGAAAGTGGGATTAGATGCTTATGTCATAATTAGTTAAATGCTAGTTAATTAGTTAATTTAGATTAGTTAATCAAATTCCTTTCATCAACATTTTGAGCACCAAACCATAAAACACAAAATGATAAAAATCAGATGCCTCAGTTACACTTAACCATACCAATGAATGTCACAAGTGTAATTGGGAAGACAATGAATGACCTTAAGGCTAGATTCACTTTCTAAGGAACTAGTGCACCAGAAACAATAAAGTCTATGAAATTCGACTGGATCACACATGAACACTTTGTGATTCGTATGGTTAGGCGTAGGGGTACATCACTACTCATCAAAAAACTTGTTGTTTCATGCTGAGTTTTCATACAATAATGCTTTTCATGTTGCTATTGGAAAAAATCCATTTTGAGGTGAACTATGAGTTTTATCCAAAGATGGTGAACATTTGAAAAGCTTGGATGATGAAGCTCAACTTGGTGCTAATTTTGTGTAAGAGATGAGGAATCTCCATGTTCAAGTTAAATCAAATCTTAAGAAAAAGGTTGAAGAAAGAGTCCTTAAGAGGAATTAGAATAAATGGAAACCAATTTTGCTGTTGGTAACTTAGTTTGGGTGTACTTGAAGAAGAAACAACTGAGAGGTATTAACTTCTTCAAGTTAAAAGCCAAGAATATGGAACAACATTAAGACTAAGATTAGTGATAATGCTTTTGAGATTAACTTACCAAAATATGTTGGTATGTGTTTTGTATTTAATGTTTTAAATCTTGTGCACTATCATGGATAAGTTGATGAAGAGACTATACAGGGTAGCATTGATGAGTTGAAGGGGACTATTGATCAGTCCAAGGCTTCAATGGACAGGAAGGCAATTTCACTCAAGCAGAGAGAAGCTTCTAGCACTCAAGGAATCAAGAGGAACGAATATTTAATCCATTGGAAGGATCAGTCCATGGAAGATGTTGTATGGGTCAATGAAATCAAACTTCACAAGTGGGGAATCACTTCAACTCCTACTCTCTTGTTCACATGAGTTCACTTTTTAAAGGGTGGGAGATTTGGTGTAGGGACACCTCTTCTAATCCCCTTGTTCTTCCCTACATGTGTGTTTTGGCAAGTTTTAGGCTCTTTGGAGATGTTTTGGAGGTCAAGGGGACATCTTGCCCAAGAGATGAATTTGCATAGAAGACGTCTTCCGAATTATGGAGATGTCTTCCCAGAGAGGAGACATCTTAGAAAGGACCTCTCCTCAGAAGAGGAGACATCTTGGGGAAGACATCTTGTGATGGAGGAGACACCTCCCAAAAATAGTAGACATCTTGTGATAGAAAAGATGTCTCCCAAAAATAATAGATTTCTTGTCTAGAAGTTGTACAACTAGGAAACTTTTAGAATTGGCTATTCCAATTCGAAAAATAGTGGGAGAAGGCAAAAAAATGGGAAACAATGGAGCATTTTCAAGTAGAGCTTGAGGAAGGTTTCCTAGGATCTTCTTGTCTTGTTTTTTAACAAATATGTGGAATTTCATGCTTATACTTGAAAGAGATAGAGACTTGAAAGAGGAAATGTCATGAAGTTTATGTGTGAACTTTAGTATAACACCCCTATTAATTATCTATAAAATATCCTATAAATAACTAATAGAAATGCTACAAAATCCCAATGATGCAAATTTAACCTTGATTTACTAACTCAAAGAAAGTAGTAAAATAGATAAGAATTATTAATTAGGAGCATAAATACAATAGATTAATACAACATAGCTAAATTTTAAAATACTTGTATATATAATTAAATAAAATTTATTTAGAGAAAATTAGAGATTTGCACAATCATAAAAAGAAAGTTGTTTAAAAATTACACTAGTTACATCATAAAATAGTATGTAAAGCAACGATCCCAACAACACTTGTTTCACATTAATTGAACATCTAGAAATAAAGTTATTTGCATTTTAATTTTATTAAATTAAATAATAAAATATTAACATATAACAAGTAATATTATATTTTCTTGAACATATAGTGCATGTCAAAATGAAAAACGTTCCTTGCAATCTCACAATAGCAAGGACATAAATGAAAAATTCATATCTATCATACATTATTATTTATTCACAAAAATATGTACATAGCTCAAATATCCAAGAAGTGTACAAGGTTTCTATTTTACAAAAAATAAAAAATATACAAAAACCAGTTTTCAAGTTGGGAGGGTCCATCTTGTATAGAATTGGTCCATCGTCATCCTATGTCCCTCTTTTGATATTTCCTTGCCTACTTTGGGCTCTCTACATGGAAGTGCAAGAAGAGTTAGAACTCCTCAAATAAGAAAGGTGATTTTATTTCCTTCTTTATGGAGCATAAAGTTTCTGGGCTAGATGTCTTAGGTTATAGGCTAGACAAAGGTTTCCAATTAAATATTTAAAAATGTTTAAAGATCTAGAAATGTCTCAAATTTTCTAAAAATTCAAATAAAATCCAAAGAGTACATATTTTAATTATTTAATTATTTGGTGTTTAAAGATTCATAAATTGTTCATCAAAAACCCAAAGAACATATATTTTATTCAAGCATCTCCACAGGCTAGGTCTTTGTTAACCTCACTACCAAAGGGATTCATTGACAGATCCTGGAATAACCTCATTACTATCATCAAATTTGCCTTGTGACCCCAAATAAGTCACCCATGGTCAGGTCTTGGCAATAGCCTTACTACTAACATTTTCAATCACTAAGGCACATGTATCATTGGAAGGATAGGTCTTGACTATGCTTCATTGCACATCACTAGACTCAATTGCTCAGTGCCATAGTCTCGGCTAAACCCATAACCTCACATGAACTTACGAACCAAAACCTAGGGTCGGAAATCCATCCAACACGCTTGTTCCCGTAAGGTGGATCCCACTAAAGAACACTCCACCACTGCATGCAAAAGGGGGACATCTAAGAGATTCGCAGCTCCCACTACCAACTCAACAAAATCACCACACAAATATTATTATTTTATTCCAAAAATCCAAATGGTGCCCAAAATGACCAAAAATTCATAAAAAGCTCAAATTCCACAAAATTCTTGCAAATCATGTTTATGTCATGAGCAAATCCCAAATATCCATAAAATATCCAAAGGCAAGTTGGGCATAATTTTGTAATTTCCAAAATTCACCAAAAGACAGAAAATGGTGTGAACTGGATTAAAATATTGTTTTTCAAAAAAAAAAAACAAAATTACAAAAATCCTACAGAATCTCAACATATTAATTAAAATTGTAGAAAAATAACAAAAGACTAAGAAGCAAAGAGGAGAGATAGAAAAATCTCTTTCTCTTAATACCCTCATACTCAAATAGTCATAACATGTTACTGTGACACCAAATCAAATTTTTTTTGAACTTACGGGATCCTTATTTAAATATTCTATCTAATGGTATGCTAAAATCTTATCTAAACATTACTTACCATGGTTGCTTAGTTCAAATGCCAAAACTTTTACAGTATTTTAGCAAACTAGAAAATGTGGTATCTCGAAAACTATAACTTCGATTCTAGTGAACCAAGTATCAAAATCTACATTTTTGAATGTCCTGAACACATTGGTAAAGTTAGATTCTAGGTAGGACATCATTCTAAGGTACTTCCTTAAGAAATCTGATTTATGCAATATTTAATTATAATTAAAAATGAACTTCAAATCTTAGTTTAATGACAAAAAGGTAACAAAGAATATAGTCTAGGTGGGATCAAGGTCCATAATTGCTTCATAAAAAGAGTATTACATAAGCACATGTGCATAATAAAATAAAAGATACATAACTAGATGTGCATAATAAAGCATAAATGTGCATAAAAAAGTAGATATGGATAGCTAAAGACTTGTAAAGGTGATAAATCATGTTTTCATATACTTTGATATCAGAGTGGTCACGATATTGAGTACACGATATCGCGGTCCAAGATGCAATATTGTACATTCAATATCGCAGGGTTACTCCCAGGTCTATAAATACAACCCCTGGGCGCACAATTGAGGGTAATTTTTGGTAGTCAAGTAGTGAAATTCTTGTAGTTTGTCCATTTGAGAGTTAGAATATTTTCCAAGTGCCTACAGCAGAAGGTCTAAGTGTGAATGGATCTTTATTCAAGCATTAATGTACCTGAACACACCATTGTGTTGGCAATAAAGACAAACTCTTTGATTCATCCTTGTAGCGCTTGAGACTTTCTTTCTTATGCGTTTATATATTGTGATTTCATGTAATTTATATTAATGTTGTTCATGCAGTAATTAATTTTGATTAATCAAGTAACTCATTAAAATACACAAGCACAACCCCTTTGAACATAAGTGTGACACTTGGTAGCTCAGAAATGGTTAGCGTTTGACAACCCAGCAATGTTTACACAAAGTTTAGGATGTGTTCAGGAAGTGGGAAAGGTTACTTGTGCTAGGCTAGATTAGACCATAGTTTACTTAGCATTTAATTACTCTTACTTTTATTCTTGTTCTAGGCGAGTAACTTGATAAAACACAAAATAATAAAAATCTTACGCCTCAGTCACACTTAACCATACAATTGCATCTCACAAGTGGGACTGGAAAAACAATGAACAGACAACACGCACGCATTGTTTAGCTCTAGCGTACTTGGTAGCTAAAGTCTGCGAAATTCGACTAGATTGCACGTGAATGCCTATGATTTGTATAGTTGGGCATAGGGGTACCTCGCTGCTCATCAAAAGGTATGATAACTTACCAAAGAAAAACTTCTTGGGGGTAATGGTATTTCAACATTTAATCATAAAATATAAAGTAAACCTATGATTGAGCTCCAGCAATAGTAAAATAAAGGATACAAGATTTTAACAAAACATCATAGTAAGTGGATTGCATTCACTTATATGGAAAACTAGTGACAACAACAACAATAATAGTAATGGTAATAATAGTGATGATAGCAATGTAATTATATGATTTAATCAAAATTTATCATGATTTATTGGGCACAAGAATAGATACAGATCAAGATGCTTTGAAGAAAGTCCTAGGGGTGATTGAGGCCAAACTCATAGCCTATGACATTCAAATGCTTAATATAATCCCAATGATGGATGAGGTGTTGAACATCATCAAAAGCATGGCAAATAACAAAGCCCCTAGCTCAGATGGTTTTACAATTGAATTTTTTTAAAAATTGTCACACATTGTTGGTAAAAACATTTCCAATTTGGTGTTTGAATTTTGGAGGATAGATTGTATTCTAAGTGAATTTAATATCACTTGGATCTCCAGATTGCCAAAAAAAGCTGGGGCAAGCAACATCAAAGATTTTAGGCCAATTAGCTTATGCAACACCATTTATAAGATTATCTCCAAGTTTATGGCAAATCAAGTGCGTAAAGTTCTCCAATCAATTATTTTTCTAGAGTAAGCTAGTTTTGTTCCTAATAGGTATATTTTAGATCACATTCTTCTCAGTCAAGAGATTCTTCATTCCACTTCTCTCCAAAAGACCCCAAGTCTGAATCTAAAATTAGACATTAGCAAAACCTATGAAAAAATCTCTTGGGAATTTCTTGATGCAATGCTACTGAAGTTTGGTTTTGCAGATCATTGGATTTGTAAATTGGGATAATGTTATAAAGGTATCCATTTTTCTCTTGATTAATGCAGTGCGTACTAGTGATTTTTTATCCAGAAATGGGATTTGCCAAGGTGACCCAATTTCTCCTTATTTATTTCTTATGGCAATGGAATGGATTGATGCCATAATTAGAAAATTCAAAATGTAGCAATGTATCAAGGGCATTATCCTAGCTCATTGATGTTTTGATTTCACACACTCTTAGCTTGTTGATGATACTTTTATTTTTTTGTAGGGAACTGCTTTTGTGCTCACTCATGCTTTTGATTGTTTTCATGTTTTTTCCAAAGCTTCAGGACATCAAATCAATTTCACAAAAAGCAAGATTTTCAATTTTTGGACACCTGCAAATGTTTTTCAAGAGTATTGTTCTAAAGTCCAATGTCAAGAAGACAAACAACCTACTAAGTATTTGGGCATTCCTCTATTGTTATGATGGATGAGAATTAATTTGTGGGAGGAAGTGATTTAAAAAATAAATAAAAGATTGTCGGCTTGGAAATAGAAGCTTCTGACTTAAGCAGGGAGGCTATAGTTGCTTTGATGTTCTTTAGGAAACTCCTCTTTATTTTTTATCATGTTATAAAGCTCGTAAGCAGTGTTGTATCAATTGGAAAAGTTGGAAAGACATTTTCTTTGATCTCATGTTAAAGAACACAATTTCCACTCAATTAATTTGGATCATCTTTGTCATATAGTCTAGGAAGGAGGCTGGGGTATTAGACATTTACATCACATTAATTTCGCATTACTTGGAAAAGCTTATTTGGCAACTCTATATAGGTGACAAACCATGGGTTCAAGTAATGCAAGCCAAATATCTTTATAATAATACTTTGTTTCACAATGCTCCAACCATTATTAGGGCTAGTCCAACATGGCGAAGCTTCGAAAAATTAAGGCACTGGTTCTAGCAAAATATCAAAGTTCAAGATCAGGTTGTGCAATGGGGTCAACTGGCTCAATACAAGCTATGTGAGGCTTATCCAAGCCTTGCATCATGTATCAAAGATCACATAAAAGAGTCATGGTGGCATGATGTTATTATTCCTAAATGCAAAATTTTTATGTCAAAATGTTTACATGGCAGATTGCGTGTTGGCTCTGGTGATTCCTACATGATTTACTAACTCGCATCCCTTAAAATCAGGATAAATGGAAGAGGCGTAAACACAAAACCCTTAGAGCAGCAGCTTTGCACATAGTGTGGATATCTCGTAATCAATGGGTTTTCTAGAATGAATGGTGTCTACTTGTCATTTTTTAGCTGATTGCTCCATCATCCTTTGTTTTCATGGACATTCTTAGTTTTTTCTTGCATTTTAAGAGGTATCCTAGCCACTATAGAACTTGGTTTTTCTTCTCTTAAAAAAAAAGATTTAACCAAAAATATTAAAGCTAATTCATTGAAACACATTTGACAACATTAAAGAAATAATCATATGTATTAAATTAAATAACTAAACTTTGCAAATTTTTAGGCTGTGACATTGAGCAAGAGAAGCGAGAACACATTGAGTGAGTGCATAGAGGTTGCAGCTCTAAGGTCAATTGTGTAGGCTTATGTGTTCTAGTCTTGCTTATGTGATGAGATTTCAATTCTGGGTTGTGGAAGAAATTCTCTATTGATTGTGTCTTGCATGGAGAGCAATCATTGTGTGGTTGTGGAGCCTCTGCTTTGCAGCGTCGTTTGAGTGTTTTGAGAGGTTTTAAATGTTTTGTGGGTTGTGGAACATTGTTGTAATATTATCTTTTGAATAATTGAAGATAACTAGTTTTTTGTTTTCTAGCAAATAAATTACCTTTTCATAATATCTAGATTTAGTGTTAGAAGGTGATTTTTATATGGGAGTGAACCTACTCGAAACCACATCCTTGTCCTTGCCTTGTCAACTCAGAATTCCTCCTTTGCCTAGTTGAAGATGACATCATGCTTCCCGTGGGGATTCACAAGGTTACGATGTCCCAATGCACCCCCTTGCCACTACCAAGTTGTGCTTGCCAAGCTCTCTATTCCTCTAAAGGATGCTACCATTTCTTGTTTTTCTACTCAATATTAAATATATGATATACTCTGAATTTTTTTATTTAAACAATAAACAAAATATTACAAATTTTAAATTATAAACAAAACGTTAAGAAGTCTTCAACTTTTACTATAAGATACCTCAAAGTCCCTAAAAGGATACCAATAGTGCCCAAGCATTTTTCATTCTTCCGCATCTTTGGGGCCATCATGGCTACTCCATGTACGAGGTTCCAAGTTTGCCCTAGAATAAATAAAGGCTATAATCATTAATTACTTTATAACACCAAATTTCCATCCTTTATTATTTTAAACCTTTTGTGAGAACGGAAAAATGATGACGTGACAAAACACCTAGAACGCTGCGTTTTGCTTCCGCCCGCCAGGTACAGGGTTACGTATGCATGCCATGGAAAGCTTTTGGTTTCGATTTCGTATCTGAGTTCGTTCCTTAACGTCCCTCCATCTGGTTGAAGCTAAGCTTAAGCCTTATTCTTATTTGTTTAGATCCTGCATTGTAAGGTTTCAGAGGAAGAACATTCTACAGGAAGAACCTTCAATGGTGGAGAGAGCAAAGCAACAGAAGATCAAGAGCGAAACGGGCCAAAATCATGGAAATTCTTCATCGTTTACACCAGACGACAATATCTCGAAGAAGAAAAAGAGGAAGATCAAGCACGAGACGGGCGAATATCATGGAAATTCTTCGTGCCCGACACCGGACGACATGACCTCGAAGAAGAAAAAGAAGAAGATCAAGAGCGAAACGGGCGAAATGCGTGGAAATCTTTCGTCGCCAACACTTGACGACACGGCCTCGAAGAAGAAAAAGAAGAAACCGAGAGAGGAACATGTCAAGGTCGAAGAAGAAAGGAGTTCGAAGAAGAAGAAGAAAAGGAAACATAAGGATCCAGAAGACAACGATATCGGAGAATCTACAGAGGTGGATAAGGAGGGTTTTGAGAGTTCATACGCTGAAAGCTATTCCAAGAAGAAGAAGAAACACAAAAATAAGAAGAAAACGGGGTTAGAGGAAACGGCAGGTACTGCCGAAGCCGAATACTCTTCAAAATTGAAAGAAGCGATGGACACTGAAGAAGTAGGGAAATCTGGTGATCCGGAGAAACTGGAAGCGGACGTATATTCGCATGTGAGGAAGAAAATTAAGAAATCGCGGGAACATGTCAGGGAGGGTTCAGATGAACAAAAAGATTCCACTGACGTCTCAGAGAAACAAGAAGAAAAGAAGAGGAAGAAGAAAAGGAAGCGTTCGGGTTTCGGCGACAGCAAAGGTACTGAAATTTCAGAAGAAAGAGCCACCGAAGAAGAAAATGATATTTTAACTAAAGGACAAAGGGGTACCTATGTACCGTCTTCAGAAGAAAAGATCCCTGTATCTCATAACAAGAAAAAACGGGTATCCTTCTCGGATGTAATCGAAATCTTAGGTGCAGATTCAGAAAAGAAATCCCTACAGGATGCTGCACTGCAGAAGGCTATAAGTCTTGGCTGGCGGCATCAGGATGAGAATCCTGAACCTTTGAGAGGCAAGCGATTTACTCCTGAAGAGGACGAAGCTCTCAGGCTTTCTGTAGCTTTGTATGTCATGGTAAATATGTCTAGACCCGAATCTTGCTTCTTCGTATCCAGTATGCTCATTTGATTTAAATCATTTCTGTAAACATTTTTAGGGAGTCATTGAAATTCAGCAGAAAAGATTTGAGCTAGCACAGGCTCGAGAGTAACGAATATCCCATGGCCACTTTGTAACGATACGCCTGTAGATAGCGAAACCTTTGTTAAATTTTGCCAACAAGTATTTGTTTGGCATGCACAGTAGAATTCACCGAAGAACTTTTCTTAAAATGGAGACATGAGATATAAATTCTCACTCCTACCCATCTTGCACAGTGCTTCAGCTTTTCAATTCCGAGACTTTTGGCGGACCTTGATGTGTGCCACGGCCTCTTCAATTTTCCACTTTTTTCTAATATTCATTACTCCAAAAATATTTCTGTCATAGAAATTTCGTAACATACAAAGAAAATCGTAATTTTAACAGGAGAAGGGGTATGATATGCAAGATGGGATCCAGAAAGTTATGAACAGAAAACCATCAAGAGATCTTAGTCAGTGCTGGAAGGCAATTGGTACTTTCTGGGCTATTTTTGTCTTTTTGTCATTCTTGTTTATTTGACAAAGAAGAAAAAAGTACATTATATTTCTTATGCTTGCATAATTTATATGGGGACCTAGCAGAATGCTGATAAACAGTAGCCTAGATGGACTTATGTTATAAGATGCTGGTATTCTGTTCCTTCATTTGAATCTTTGTCTTTGATTTTAAATTTCAGCCAGTGTTTTACCCTGGAGGCCAGTTGACAGTATTAGATATCGTGCTCATATGTTGTATGAGAGGTCAGCAGAACGTGGTTGGACAAAAGACGAAATTGAGGCTCTTACAAGGTATATGAAGCATCTTTGTGATTATTAGATTTTTCCATCTGTAATTAGTAGTGCTTGTCAATTTAGAATTTTTCAACTTGTGAATGAATAATCAGTTTCTCATTTATGTTGTGTTTGTTTTGAGCATCGTAGATTGCAATCCATACATGGAAATAAGTGGAAGGTCATAGGGGATATTCTTGGGAAAAGCAGAGTTCATGTTAAGGATACGTGGCGGCGTTTCAAGAGGGAAAATGTGGCAAGAGGTTTTGCACTGTTTCCTTGATAAATGTTTTTTTAAAGTTAATTGTACATGCGTGGGTTTTATTTTCATTATGATATTCATGCTTTATATTCAAATGGTTGCATACTATTTATCTTATTAAAATTGGATAATTATTATAAAGGGAAGGTTTGTGAAAAAGTAAAACAGATTGGGAACATTTGGGCATATTAGAAAAAGAGAGATTTGGAAAGTAATGTTTTCCGTACTCAAGGTGTGAGGATATGAAAAATCAATTTGGAAATGCATGGAGACTTGGGGAAGAACTCTAAAATCAGACAGGCAAAAGCTTAGTTAGTCAAAAATGGAATAGAGGGACTAGGACTGCAATGTCAGTGGATACATGAGTAACAAAGATATGAAGATTCAAATCTAAAATGACTTGGTAATGCAAAGTAAATAGTTTAGATACATGGGATCATTTGGACAACTTGATGGTGAGATTAATAATAATGTGACAAACATAATTAAAATAGGATGGATGAAATGACAGGAAGCTAGTGTTGTGCTTTCTATAACAGAATTCCTATTAGATTAGAGGGAATGCTCTACAAAATTGTTATCAGATCTACAATTTTTTATGGTGCAGAATTTCAACAATTTAAAAAGTGACAGGAATAATGTGCAAATGTGGTAGAGATGAGAATGTTAAAGTAGATGTTAGGTATCACTAGAAAAGATAGAATTAAGAGCTATCTTACAAGCGGAAGTTTGGGGCTAGCACCCATAGGTCAAGATAAAGGAAAGCCATCTTGGATAGTTTGGAGTTGGGAAATGTTCAGAGAAGAATAGAGACTGCACCCATTTGAAGAGGCTACTTTATCACAGTAGAGGAGAAATAACAAAGAGGTAGATTAAAATATACTTGGGGTACGAAAATAAAATTGATATATGAGATTTAGATATTAATATTAATTTAGCTCTTAACAGAGGTAAATGACAGAGAGGAACTCATACAACAAAGGTGAATGGCAGAGAAGAACTCATACAACTAATCCCATATATTTGAGATAAGGTTAGGATGATGATGATGAGGAGGAGAATGAAAATTGGAAATAAGGATTGAAGAAGAAAATGTAGGAAAATTGGTTATAACTGATAACTATCCTGGTAGAATTGCCTAAAAGTACAATGGAAGTTCACAGATTTCTTTTTTCCTTCATTCTGAAATGACTTTGGCACTCCTGATCATGTAAATGTTAAGAACCTTTTTTCTGGATAAAGGAGAAACCCTGGTTCTATAGTAGTTGGGTGTGCATGTCCAAAGATCTTAAGAGCATAATATGCTTTATTTTACGTCATTCACGATTTTGAGGTTTTAGGGTTTCCTCACTTACATATAGCTTGTAATTGAATCTTTATGCTAGAAGTTCTAGTTTAGTTATGTTTAAAATTGTTAAGCATTTTTTCACCTGCTAATACTCTTTGGAAGCTTTGCAATTCTCATTTAAAAATTTTATATGCAGGGTCTTCCTGGACTCAAGAGGAGTATTCAAAGCTTTTCCATTTGGTATCCAAGTGTTTGAGACTAAAAAATCAATTAGGAGAGGAACAACCTACTTCTAGACGGGTTTGTTTTAAGTGTTTCACATGTTATGGGAATTAGCATGCATTTTGTAATTTTGGGGTTTTGTGCTTGATGTTTTAAAATGTTTGGTTTTATTGCTGACACTATTTAAATAAATACTCTGCAGCTACGTGACAACCTAAATTGGGAAGCAATTGCTGACTGCATGGGTACTCGAGATCATGTTGCATGCTGCAAGAAATGGTTTGTTTTTTCTTCAAAACTAATTATCTGATTGTCAATGATTTTACAAAATAAAACAATGGTTTACCCACATGAAAATTAGCATTATTACTCTCTCTATGCTATTTTGTGTGTAGCTTCTTGTCCTAACATTCACCATAATGAGTACTGTTGATTTCTGATCATGATTACGTTTACTATTTTATGCTCAAAGATTCCATCTATCTGTTTGTGAAGGTATTATTCCTTAGCATCTCCTATGATAGAAACTGGAGAGTGGGCAAATGAGGATGATTATACGCTTGTGAAGAGGTTAGTAGAATTTCAATCTGAACAAATATTTTGATGTCATTTTTCTATCTTTGATAGAATTTATATTCATATAGAAGCTGTTGGTGCAATTTAGTTTCATTTTCTATAAACATTAAGCTCATTTTGAAAACACAGCCATTTGAAACATCACAATAAATGAACATAGTAATTTATGACAAGGTGACAGGGCTGCTTTTAGCTTGTTGAATCTTTTACAAGTGTCCTTTATTAATCTACCACTCATGATTCTGTTTTGATGGTGGTCATGGTAAGTCTGCCTTAGAAGATGCAATGTGTCATAGTCAATTTAAAATATAATCCATTGGAAGCAGAGAAACAAGACGTTTGACACTCATCTGACTCTTTTTTTGGTTAAGGGAAAATTACTAAATGGCTTGAAACTTGGAACATACTATTTTGTAACAATTTGAAAATTAAATTAAAAAAAATTGATCATTTCAAATCTAAAAAGTTGACCATTTCACTTATGCTTTTATTTAGCTGCACTATTATATTCTTTTGTTCATGTGACTTTGTGATGCACATTTTTCATTCGTTACTAAAGGAAATTTGAATTTACAATTTACTGTCCACAAATGTTCAGTACATTAGCTATGTATAATAAGATCTGCATGTTGGGAGCTCAGTTTAGTTTTTGTTGTTGCTGTTGCTGCTTGACATGTGTGTGCGTGTATGGATAAGATGATCCAAGTTTCTTCTAAGATAGATAACTAAGGTAATAATCTTTATGGCCAGGCGGGAATGCTTAGCTCTTGGGTTTTCTTGGTTAATAATTTTATAGTCCGATATATGAAGTGCTTGGACCCCTTTGCTTACCTTAACTGTATCACATGTATGGTTTAGTTTAATTTCTAAGTTCTTTCTAGAGTTTGTTTAATTTCTAGGTGCGTTCTATAGTTTGTTGACACATATAAAGTATATCATTAAGGTTGATGGTTTGAGTGGGTTCCATTTTGCAATTACCATGGAAACCCTAACTTTAGAATAACTTGTAAAGAGATGCTTCCTCTTTCCATGTAAGATGTACCAGATATATCAGTTGAATGCATTACTTTTGAGTTGTTTCTATTGCATTCTATTCCAGTGTTTCTCATTTGTTAGCTTTAAGCAGTCACATCTTGTAGGCTAGCTTCGTATCAAAATGTGTTGGCTACCGCTGAAGTTTGGAGCATGTGAAGAGATATGCATGGGATGTGCAAGGAGCATGTAGATGGAACATGTGAGAGTAAGATTACATGATCAAAATGAACGATCGCTTGCCCAAGTTTAGCAGCCAGAACAATAGGAGTTGTAGGATCCCATTTAGATTTCAATAAACTGAGAAGTGTGAGACATGATTATGAGAATGTGAGAATTAAGATCAGATTGAGAGAACTTGTGAAAACATTGTAAGAATTGGATGAGATAATTGCAAGGATCTTAGCTTATTGTGAGAACATAATGTTGCAAGAATGTGAGAATCAAAAGAAAAGAAGTGCACACAAAAACTTAAGGAATCTCCAGCACACTTCTTCTCTTCTGTTCACCTTCAAAATGAAACAAAGTGCTCTCATCAAGTTTACAATGAAGGAGAGGACTCATTCTTATAGTTTTTGTGGATGTCTCACTTTGATGAGGATTACATGTGGGATCAATGATCCATTACAGAAAGTGAAGTGTGCACATGCACTTACATCAAATAAAACATAAACTTCAAACTTTAGAAATTAAATGCTAACTCTTATGACTTCTTATGACTTGTAACCTTGAAAACTAAAAACATTACATGACTCTAAATTAAACATGATATGAAATGTAAAATTGAGAGCAGAATTGATGGTCTACATGAGGACACATCTCACACTATCTCCAATAACTTGGTAGGAAAGTGGTAAGAAACAAGTGGGTCTTTTGAGACAAATTTCACTTAGATGGAACACTTAATACCTGTAAATTTCACAAGTCAAGCATGACATTGACTACAAACAAGTTTTTCCATTGAAAGCTAAATGTAGACCATTCAAACTATTGTTGCATTGGCTGCATCAAAAGGTGGAAGATACAAAACCTTGAGATAAAGACAACATTCTATAATGGATATCTACATGTCTTAGCCAAAGGGATTTGATGTTGAAAGACAAAAGCATGTATGTAAAGTGACAAAGTTATTATATGGCCTAAAGAAGGCACCTTGTCTTTTGTATGCTAAGTGAAGTCAATTCAGTTTAACTCATTTAGATAATGTTTGGGTTGTCTCAAATTTTGATGTGATGAATTTGGGGAATAGGGCTTCTTTTGGGGAAACTTTGAAATAAGTTCCATGATTTGTTCATGGGTCTTTAGTTGCAGTGTACGATATCTGACATTCTGACCACAGTATTGATTCTTAGACTTGCTGGAGTGATTTTGTTGCACCTTTTAACTCCTTGATCTGTTACAAAATTCTGAAGATTGTCCAACTTATCCCCCTTTTTGTGTAGCATATACATGGTGTATTCTAGGCGATGGTCTACCAGAGGACTTTGTCTTTGATTGGCAGACGCTTCCTGATATTTCGTGAGATGTAAGAGGGCTTCATCAATTGTACTTCTGGAACTTATCAATTCCTCATGAATCTTCTCCATTCTCTAGAGTTATATCGTCTCTCATCTTTTTGTTCAACCTGGATCTTCTCTGTTGCCCTGATCAACTCCATACTTTGTTCTCTATTTATCATTCCACTCAGCGATTACAATTGATGAGGTAACGTCATTTCAGTTTAACTATTTCTTCCCAACTGAGTTTCTTCTCCAACTGTTATTCAGTTATGTCTTTGATCACTACTTTCCTTAACCACAACCTTGCTCTGATACCATGTTAGAGTTTGATCTTATGTCTCTTGACAACTTTAATTACCCAAGAATTTTGTGGTTAGGAACATAACTTCATGATTAGTCAACTTGTTCTTTTTGTAACAAATCTTATAACTAAAAAGTGCTTTATGAACAATATATATTTAAATTACAATTTTTTATTGTGATGATTGTTGTTCTTACAATGAAGATTGTAGTCATCCTTGGCCAACTTATAAATATATGAATTTTGGGTATGACTTAGCTACACTTCTTTGTAGCTTCATTTTACTCCAATGGAGCCTTCTGGGTGATCTTCTATTCTTATTTAAGAAACTGGATTAGGCTTACGCTTGGCTTAACTCTGGATCTTCTCTTCCTATTTAGGAAACTGGATCCCAACTCACTCATGAGTTGACTTAGCACCTTTACTTCTTTGGTAAAGGTGCTTGTATGACATCTTCGACTATTGGGTCTACAATATTTGTCATAAGTTACGAAGATGGTTCATTGTAACCTCCATGAACTATTCTTATCCATGTTCAACTTTCTCACGATGTTTGTTCACTACTTACTTCATTTTCTTCTTCATATGTCTCTCATTTTCATAGTTTCACTTCTTATCTTCTTTCTCACTTCCTCCTTCACCATAACACAATGTTCTTCTCTTTGATTTGTAGGAGAACTATGACGTTTCAAGGCTTAACGTTATGATCTTCCACTATGGATGATTACAAATCGTCACATATGGTTATGAAACTAATGGTTGTAAGTAATAATTTACATGAAGCTTAACAGATGCAAAACAATGCTGAAACAAAACTGCAAAAAAGAAATTAAAAGAAAAAATGAGAATCAAAACATTAAGATTTACGTTGAAAACCTTGAAGGGAAAAACTGCTGGAAAATAATTTAGAGCTCTCCAGGGCAGATCAATCTTCAAGTACAGTATGCATTCAAACCCCAACAAGCATACTGAACACATACCACCAATCTTCCTTTTGGATAAATTCTAATTTAATTTTTAATATTTATTTTGGAATCTTCTAGATTCCCCTTTATATCATAGAATTTAACATTACAAAAATAACATAATGTATTACAAGGGACATGACCTTTTAAAAACAACAAAAGGGCCTTTTCAGTCTTCATGAACAAGAACTGCATTGCTTTTCAATTTCAATTAAACTCATGTTTCTGCAAGTTGGAGCTGCTTTCTGCAGAAAACTTGTTTCTAAATTGTCACTGTCTTTGTCAGGCTGTTTCTGCCGGCTGGCAACAATTTTCATGGTGTGAATTTTTTGCACATTCACCATCAATTTTCAATGATATCTTTAATGAAATGATACTTTATATCTATGTGTTTTGTCCTAACAAGATAAGCTAGATTTTTGGGCACCAAGATTGCTCTTTGTCTGTCATGAAATGCATGATAATTCTTTTGTTTAATAATGGCCAAAAGAGGTTAGAAAACTATAAAGTTACAGCATCTCTTTAAAAGCTTCTGCCAGTGATACATATTCAGCCTCTGTAGTGGACAAATTATTATTGTTTATAACCTTGACAACAAGCAAATAACTCTACCAAAGATAAATGTATAACTTGTGGTAGACCACCTAGTTCCCAAATTACCAGCAAAATTTACATCAATAAAACCTGTTAGATGTAGCTCTTGTACTCAAAACTGTAGCTTGTAAGGCTGAGTTTCCTTTAAATATTGCAAAATCCATTTTGCTGCAGTCCCATGTGTCCAATTTGGATTACTCATGAATCTGCTTACAACTCCAATAGCTTGATCTATATCAGGCCTCATTCAGACAATAGCATACATTTTTGAACCAACTGCAGGGTTATAAGTTATAGCTTCCATTTGTGCCTTTTCTACTGATGTTTTGGGAGAATAATTTTTGCATAACTTGAAATGATGGGCAAAAGGGGATGACGTATACCAAATCTGTCTAATTCTCTGGAAATGCATTCTTCTTGACTTAACACAAGAAGTTGCTCTTTCTATCCCTTTTGATTTTCATGCCAAAAATTTTCCTTGCTGATTCTAGTTCTTTCAATGCAAATCTTTTTTTCCCATTTCTAATTTGTTATTGTTGATGGGCCCTAATAGGATGTGGATGCAACCTTGTTCATCAAATGCACAAATCGAAGAAACACATTTCTCCTTGCATATGTGGACTTCTTTGTCACAGGTAATAGTAAAATAAGTATTGAAGAGGTGAAGAGGAAGAATTTGAGATCATTAATTTAGGGCTGATGAGATATTACCTAGGATTTGCTGTACTTTAAAATGAAAACCGAATCATACTCAAGCAGAAGAAGTACATTAGTTATTTTTCAGAGAAACTTGAAATGAAGAAACTAAAACAGTCTCAACTCCAATGGAACAAAATTTAAGATTAAAAGGCAATGCTGACTCTTCAAATGCAGATGCAGCATATTGGAAGCCTAATCTGTTTCATTAACACCAGGTCTGACATATCATATGTCATTGGAATACTTGCAAGATGCATGGCTAGACCCAAGACAAGTCATTCTAATGCAATGTTACATATGCTAAGACATCTCAAGAAGACAAAGGGTTTTGGACTAGTATTCAAGAGAAACAATGACCTAATATTGCAACAATATTTAGACTCAGACTATACTGGATGTTTGGACACAAATCAATCAATATTAGGTTACTTGACTTTCTTGGGATCTTTCAGAGTCTTTTGGAGATCCAGGAGTTAGAAGACAGTTGCAGATTCCTCAGTAGAAGCAGAATACAAAGCTTGCTCAAAAGCAAGGAAAGAATTAGAGCGTATAGGGAGGTTACTAGCTTTCCTTGACTTCATGCATAAGGGGCCAATGAACCAAGAACCTTGTTGGTCACGATCATACAAGACACATTGACATGAAGATCTACAAGATACATGAACTGGTTCACAACCAGGTGATTGAACTGCAATACATCCCAACAGCTGAGCAGGTCATATACATCCTCTTAAAGCCACTTGGCAAAGTGAAGTTTGAATAGGTAAGAGATCAACTGGGATTAAGCAGCAACTCATTTAGCTTAAGCAACAACTCATCTGGATGATTGTCTACATGGTAGAATCCAGGCCACACAAGTCATCATTGTGAGTTTTAGGATGTATTTGCATTTTGCATAGGGTTTTCCTTCGGGCATTCCGATTTCCCTCAAAAATATATATGTTCATGTCATGTAGCTGTAGTTTGCCTTTTGAAATTTGGTATGGATGTAATTTAATGTTATAAACTTGCGTTCATACATTTGTCGTAGAAAAAGCACGTCCACTTCAAAATGTTATGGATATTGGTCTTTTATTACCAGGGGAGTGTACAACTCTATTAAGGACATTATGCTAATTCAAAGAAAGGAAAGCATGCCAAGGATATATTGACAAATTTGTAAGATTTTGCCCTGCCGGGTCATCTAGTCCCTGGACACAAATTGTACCTTGGAAACAGTAAGTGACTGTTGTTTGGCCAATGCCACTAAGCACAGAAGACTCAGCAGTAGTCTCATAAATTTTTCTTCTATGCCATCTGATATTGGTTACAGTACGGGTGTTCTTGATAGATTCACGCACAGCAATGGGGAAACTCACGTATCAATGTCACCTGCAAAGTAAAAGTTATTTTCCCATGTGATTACNATCTCCTAAATTTGTGGAATGTCTACTCATCATTTTCCACAATTACTGTATTTATTTTCAATTCCTCTGAATTCTGTATGCCCAGCATACTGCATTAGTTTGTGTTCTCACAGTTTAAAAAGTCAGATGGAATTGTTTTAATCATTTCTCATTTCTTTTGATATTTTATATTTAGAAGGATGCTGATTGTTTTCCCGCACTGTTTAGAGGCAGTTTGCTAGTCAATTCTAGTTGTTTAACAAGTGCATTCATATAAAGTCTTGAGAATTTACTTGCACAGCCAATGTTATTTAGATTACTGTAACACTGGCAAATGCGTAATTGCTAATGTCATTTCCAGTTGTTTAACAAGTGCGTTCATATCAAGTCTTGAGAATTTACATGCACACCAAATTTTATTTAAATTGCTGTAACATTGGCAAATGCATAATTGGTACCGGTCATGTTTCATATGTACATCTTCGTAGAGGCTAATGGTGAAAGAGAACTCGTGTAACTTATCTCATTTTGTTGAGACAATGCTAGGATGATGATGATGATCTTTTATGTCTATAAATTCATAGATAGTACCCTTATACCTAAATTCTTGCTTTATATTCATTGAAAATAATACATTGGTCATTTTGTTAAAAAATAACATATATTCAATTCCCTCTTGTTTGCAGTGGGGTTTCTCTGTTTCCCCCTTTTCCTATTTTGAGAGGCTTTGACTGAATATTATTTTAAATAGATTCAAAGAGAATTAACTGTGGAGGCTAATGAGAGCTAAATAAAATTGCAGTTTAGGTGAGGCAGGTGCGTCTGATGCGGAAGCAGTTGACTGGAACAGGCTGGTGGCAGGGAGGTAGGAGTGAACTTCATTTATATTAAATAATACATGCATACATAGGCTATGACTATTTGAGATTTTGACATATTTGCCTTTTTGTACAGATCTGGTGGTACGTGCCGGAAACGTTGGTCACAGATGGTCAAGCATTTGGGAGAGCAGCGGACAAAACCGTTTCCAGAACAACTAGAAACTATTGCGAGACGCTATGCACCTGATTTGATAGAGTAGTCAGTATGAAGTAGTTCTCTTTGTGATCTGTTTTGCCTCAAACGTTCTGATTAAGACATTAGTAGTGGTTACCTCATCATGAAATAGTTTACGATAGTAGTATTTGAATATTTGTTTAACTCGGTCAAATAAGTTTAGACGATTATGTTCAAGGAACAACTATAGAGATATTCAAAAAATACCATTAATAGCGATATAGATGTTGGCACCTACTAAGTGTTCTACATAAATTTGTATACAAGTCTTTTTGGATTTTTCTTTTTGTTTTTTGTTTTTTGTTTTTGTATTGGTTGCTTTTTGGGTAAGTATAACTTGAACGGGTACTATTTGTGATTATAAGAATATGGAGTTTTTACACTGCATTTTGCATCATGTTTGCCCTCTTTGAAATTGATTAATGTTATGTTAAAAGTTCACTCAAGCCTGGTTCAAATAAATTAATGATTATTTTGTGAAGAGAGGATATAATTCATGTATTGTTGAGCCCACACTAAATGTTAAATATGTTGGACCAGATTTTATTTTGATTCTACTCTATGAAGTTGACTTGGTATTTTTACAATGGATAAGCCGATTGATGACTTAAGGAGATGCTATCCGAGTTTGAGGACCGGGGCATCCTAAAATGTTTTTTTGGCACACAAGTTGAGCAAGAGGAAAAACACAGGATGGTGTATCAAACCAAGTTTGCAGAGGTTATAGTTGAGAAAACATGGACTCCTAAATTCGAAGGTTATGCCTATACCTTTGCCTTACAAATTCAAATTGGAGAATAAAGGTTATTTAAGAAGGATTGATGCTTTACTTTACAAGTCCATGATTGGTGTACTGAAATTCCTGTAACAAGGCCTAACATTGAGTTTGCTACTTCTATGAGCATATTTATTACAGAATCTAAGAAGATCACTCAATTGTTAAGCATATAGTCAAATATGTCTATGATAACATGAATTATGGTTTTAAATTCACCAAAGAAAATGATGATCTACATTGTTATTATGATGCTAACTGGAGAGGCAGCATTTACATTGGGATGATCATCTTTATGGAGAAAATCCTGGTTATTGGAAGTCCAAAAAATAGACAGCAATCCCTCTTTCATCTATGAGGCTGAGTGCATTTCCATGGTAGGTATATTGCAACACATTTTATGGCTTCTCAAATTATTTGATTAGTTTCAACTTAATGTGGACAGTTGAGTTGAGATGATGGTGGATAGTGACTTAGCGTGAATAGTTGAGTTGAGATAATGGTGGTTAGCATGTTAAGTATACTTATAGCACAACAACACATGTTGCATGGTATGTCAAAGCATATTGAGGTTAAGTATTAGTTTGGAAAGGACAAAGTTAAAAAGGAATTATCATGTTCAAGTGTGTTTCTATGAATAGAGGTTGCTAATTGAATGACAGAGGCTTTATCAAACCATGCTTGAAGGATTTTTATGCAAGTTCAAACATGATGGCCACAACTCAATGATCTCATCATCTTAAAAGGAGAAATTATCAATAAAATTATCAATAAATATGGTTTGACGAGATCATTTTATTCTTTGTTTAATAAAGTTTTAAGGTGAAAAATCTTTTTATTTTGGTTGGGAGGCCAACTACGAACCTTGTCCAAGAGTCTTTCTATCACGGTAAAATAATTTTATCATCGTAATAGTGAGGTAGCTTTCTTGGTCATGGGTTTTTTTC
The DNA here is from genome assembly GCA_015680685.1 of Gnetum montanum. NCBI lineage: Eukaryota > Viridiplantae > Streptophyta > Gnetopsida > Gnetales > Gnetaceae > Gnetum > Gnetum montanum. Next base: position 768,730 of record MNCI01008066.1, on the reverse strand, counting down.
ATTGTAATAACTAAGGAAGAGGGTTATGGTCAAGGGGTCAATTACGAGATAGCTAAATTGTCATTGGTCTTGATTTTAGATTTCTTAATTTGAAAAATATAAAACATGCTCTTGGCCAAATAATATATATATATATCTTAAATATATCTAAACTAGTTACTTCTTAGCTTTGTGTTTTAATTATATTAAGCCCATTATCTCTGTGAGAAGGAATGCCTTATATCTAAATGTATATATAAATGAGGTGTCATCTTAGTGGTAAGAGTTTTGGGTTGGTAACCCTAAGTCACACGTTCAATTCCATTGGGTTGCAATGAATTATAAATTTTAAAAAAATTATCGTAAGTGAAAAATTTCAGTTTCATATATAGGAGTAAATTGTTAGAAGTTGCATTAAATTGAAGGAGTCAAGTCAAGGGCACCCATGAATCCATAAGTGCTTTCAAGGGAGTTGAATTTTAATGAAGTATTTGCTCAAAAGTTTCCTTTATTTTGCCCTTTTCCATATTCTATGTTCCTTTTCAACCTTTATGGCTTCATGGCTTCTTTCACACGAACCCCTCACCTCTAGTTCACTTCATTCTCGTACTCTAATTCCCTAGTAGCTTCACCTTTCCCATTTAGATATGCTTACATCAATCAATTATTTCTGAATACAAAGCCATTCAGAAATTACCCAATGAATGCTTACATGTACATAACACCATGTAAAATCAAACTAAAGAATATGAAGCTAACGGAAAATTGAAATGTGTTTGCACGAACTACACTGACATTGTTTTGCTGATAATCCACATGACCAGAGAAAATTCGAAGGCAAACAGAGCATAAAGCAATCCACGGTCTAACACAAAGCCAAACAATGTGATTCCACCTCTGTTGTGCTGAATATATGTAACTGCACATGAACAGCAGCAAAACACACAGGGTTTGTCAGAAATTATATTCATTTTCATAAGAAAACTACCCTTTTTACAGATTCAAGTTTTTGAATTGCAAACTAAACTGACCGAAAGATTGGCGCATCTGGAAGTCGGCCAATGCCTCCTTGGAAGGGATCATATAGAAAACCTCTGATGAGTTTGAGTCTGAATCAGAGTCGTCTAATGCTGGTATTGAAAAAGGGTTGATGCTGCTGGGATCCTCATTTTCTTCTTCTGCCGATGCCAAAAAGTGGGGTAGCTTAGCCTTGGATGAGTAATATGCTCCATGAGTGGTGCAGGTGCGTAGAGAATGCCATGTGCTTGCAACTGATACCACTGCCTGAGCCCTGTGTGTGATTTTGGCTGCCCACACCAAGCACAGCAAGCAGCCTGTCACCTCAACTGCTGAACATACCTGTTCACTCATCACCATCACCATAATCACTTAAGAGGTAGATTAATGAAACTGAATTTTTACTTTTCCTCATTGAGACTTTTTTGGACCATATACCACCTTTAGACATCTTTATAGGTAATTTTTTTGGTTCATAACTCAATTCGACCATATACCACCTTTAGACATCTTTATAGGTAATTTTTTGGTTCATAACTCAATTCGGCGGTGCCACTAGAATCAGACCTCGTTATAGGTAATTTGTTTTGGTTCATAACTCAATTCAGCGGTGCCACTAGAATCAGACCTGTGACTTAGGTTCTTATCAATAGTAAATATTCTTTTTTATGGATATTTTTCTCCAAAATGACATTTGATCATACTGCAAATTTATTTATTAATCATAACTTAATCCTGTGTCTACCTTACCAGGTTACCTTATGTTATGAGATAAAAGCGCCAAGATCAGGACTACAATTTTATTTCTTTATACTTAGTACTCTTCCTTCTGTGTTTCCTGAAAACTCATTAGCTAGGAATCTGAGCTTCATTTGCTATACTTTCTTTTCTTATGCTGATTTGGGATACGTTTGGTTTTGCTAAGGTTGAAGGTTCTAAGTAAACATCATGGGTTCTACATTTTCAACCCTCTTAATGCTTTTAAGTGAAAATGAGATTTTTGATAAATTAAATATCTTAAGGACTAAGATGAGAGTTTGGATAAGCCGTCTACCAAAGCACATGTGCCTTTGCCTTTAAAACGGTGAAAATATTAAATGCCCAAAAAGAAAGAAATTCTACCGTGCTCCAGCCATCCTAGTGAAGACAACGTTGAATGAATTATCAATTACTAACAGGCTATTTAATATATTCTTACGTTCTTATCCCTTACCAACCATAGTGATGTACATTGATCACCCAGAAAAATAGAAAGAGTTCCACTATTTAAAAAAGAAAATACCCTGCCAATTCAAAACAGATCAACTGATTCCAAGTCATACCATGCAAAACCTTCTGCCAAGAAGCCATTAAAACAAAAAAATTTATAACTTAATACCTACCACCAAATCGCCAGCATTGAAAAAGTTCATTACTGTTTTGGTAGACAGTATCAGAACAAGTGCAATCAATTGGCTCAGAGTTATTGTGAGCAGGGACGCCACCATGAACATGCGGAAGCGATGACTGGTCAGAAATAACTGGTGCCTGATTCTCATGTGTTCCTTCAATAATCTGACTACATCAGACTCATGTTCCTCTAAAAGAGTTTTATATCCCTCGAATCTCAGGATCTGGAGATGACATGTCAACCGGAAAAGAAGAGAGACCAACAAGAACACCCCTGTTCTGTAAATCCATGAAAGCATAATTGCGACAAATATTATTGCATTCCCAATCATTCTGTTATGTACGTACGGGATATTTACTGTCACCGACTGCAACCATATAGATTTGTGAACCAGCTCTAAAACGAAGGAAGGCAGTAGAATCCATGATAGTAATTTGAATGACCTCTGCCATAGAAACAACAGAAAAAAAGGGAAGAACTAAGAAAAAATAATTAACCTTTCTTGAATCATTTCAAAATTTATCTCCTCATTATCATTGTAGTCTTGTCCCAGCAAAATGGGGCATTCTAGTGTCTTCCCAACAAAAATGGAATAGGGTCCATGAGTTCTTACATCTGTCCTTTACGAAAAACTACATCCCTATCTATCTGCACAAAATGTAACTCTGAATCATAAACAAAATTTAATTATCACCGCCCTATGGAATTGGTCTTGACAAAGTACAAGCAACTTTTGTGATTTAATGATAGTTTTTACAATGGACTGTGTAGCTGCTTTTATCCTCATAGTTATTAACAGAACACTCTAACCAGTACATCAGAGGTTCACAGACCCACCCAAATAAGAAGCTGTGCTGACCAGTGAAAAATGATTTCACACCCACTGTACAAGTCAACGTACCAAACGAAATTTTTGGCAATTGGGAATTTGGATCCAAATGTACAAGACTGGAGAGCTGTTACTAAATCAGGTACAAATGTTGTAATTCGGGCATTTAGTATATACAATATTTTCTTCTCTGCATACGACAAATAGACACCTAATTTCAATCACCAAGAAAAAGGAAAGAGAATGATCCAAATAACAGCATAGACAAAGTTGAAAACTCAATGCACCTTCAAAGGTTTCCTTACACTAGTACTCGATTTGGCTATGGGGGTTGAAAAAATTAATTAATGTAATGTTGACATAGAAACCTACTTCGCCCCTAAGTTATGATATATTCTGCGAGAGAAATTCTGTGAAAGGATTTTTAAAAGTGGTGTTGTGTAATAAATCTAAAAAATATCGATAAAAGTAATTAAATGCATTTAGTTTCAAATATTATTAAAAGATTATACCATAAAAGTTCGAAAAACTAGATACTACAACTGCTTAAAAATTAGATAACAGGAATGTCTAATTTATTTATTTTAAATCAAATGTACTTCACAGCAGTAATCCAAGGAGGAAGAACAAAAACAAACAAATTACGGTGCTTACATCAAGTTCAATAACATATCCCTTTTGGACAGTAGGCATGTCATCAGAGAGCTGATCCAAGAACAAGAACTGCCGAAGACCATATCTTCCGACTTTGCGAGAAAAGCAGAGGAAGGCAATGGCAGCCAGAACAGTCTCTGGCACCTGAACCAGCTTATCAAAAGAAGAGTATCTGTGCTCCACATTGCAGTTCACAAACACACAAATTAGCAGAGGTAATGCCAGGGCAAGAATTACAAACACAAGCCATGCAATCACAATCCTTGGCGTAGATGACTGGTCAAGCCCCCAGCACAGCAAAATTGTCCTGAACTTCCTGAGCTCGTCTTTTCTGCTGGATTTCAATCTCTTGTAATGCTTCTGCAGCAATGATGGCTGTTTTAGAGAATTATGGCCGTTTTCTTCCTTGCTAATAAAGCTTCCTGTTGTTGGTGCTTCTTCAAAAGTAGCATGTCTTGCAGAAAATGCTGAATCCCTGTAATCTCCATTAGGCCCATCCATTTTGCAGCAGCATCAGCAGGAGCTTGAGGATGAGGATCTTTTGTTGCCATTGCAGGTATTTGTATGTGTCTGAAATTGCCAAATCTACCTCCGCGAACTTTAGAATTGGGGCAAATCAATGTACCCAGAACATCAAAATCGCTCGAGGAATCTACACTTGAGCGGAAAGTTCAATACTTTACAGCCCTACACAGAAAGTGGACATTCAAATGTGTTCATGTTTTTCGATTCCCAATCTTGTGTATGGTGTCTGTTGTTTAGGATTCCAGCGGCGATGTGAATGCGCTAAACGCAAAAGACCGCCATGAACAACTAATAAGGTTAGAGCTCTGTTGTGCTGTCCGTCTGTCTGTCTATATAGAAAAAAAGACATCTCTAAATTGGGGCAAATTTTTAATGGTCAAGGCGGACAAGGATGCATGAAAAGTATTATTGGTATTTACAGAATCTGGAGGCAAAGAAGGGACAACGGCACTGTATTACATTCGCGTTGATTCCTTGGAAGAAGTGGGTGGCAATTTTCTTTGTTTCGCTGGAAATCAGGGCAAACTTTCGGTCAGTGATAAAGCTGACTGATGCTCCCTTCCATCAACTTTCGGTCAATGATAAATAAATAAACATCCATCCATCATGCTAATTGCCATGTGTAATTAGCTTATACATGTGTGTGTATATATATATATGAATTGGCTAAGCACATATTCTAAATTTTTTGCCTTGTTTTAAAAACTTATATATATATATATTTATTTATGAATTGGGTGAGAGGATTTTTTATATTTTCATGCTCTCTTAAAAGCCCAACTTATGGACAAGGTAACAAGTTTGATGAAAACTAAATCACTCATTTATCCTTTCTTCGTTTGTTCCTTTCCTATTTTCTTTGCATGGTCCAATTTGTTCTTTCAATGTTTGTTTAGGGTGGTTTTACAATGCCAATCTTGTAGTGATTGGAAAATTCAATCATTAGAAAACTAAAAATCCTAGTGCAACAACTTTAACCCTGAATCCCTAGGGCCTTCGAAAAATGGGATTCGAGGTGCCTTCGATGATTCGACAGATCACCCAGGGACTTACGAAATGCAAAATGGTAGAAAAAATAAAAAGATGTAGATCTGTAAATAATACAAAAAATGAAATAAATAAATGAAACTTGTACCCAAACTGCAAACTTTATTTCATTCAAAATAAAGGGGGATATAGAAAATGTGTACAAGATGGCTTGATAGAGTAGGGGGATTCACTTGGGCGGGGGCTCAGAATTTGTTGAAGTTGATGCAATTAACTCTATGATTTGGATGCTTGGCCACTCTCGATGTTATCCAAGCTTTGCTACTTTTTCAGATTTGCAACGCTGGCTATGTTTTGTTTTTTTTTGGGGTGGGGGTTGATGCAGGGAAAGGGGGAAGAGAGGGGTAAAGGGGTGAGAAACGTTAGAGATCTAGGTCTCCAAGGTAGGCAACGTTGGGAGTGGAGGTTCCCAAGAGCACAACATAGACACAAGATCTCACAAATCTCAAGGAGGTTACAAGGGGGTAACAAGGCCACAAGGGTTCCATGTTGAGAAGAATCCAAGGAGCTGTGTAGATGCAAGGGTTGTAAGAGCTCTTAGGTACCAAAAATGCCAAACTCTCCTAATGCTAAGGGGGTGGAACCTCAAAATGGTGTTTGGGGTTGATTTATACAGGGTTCTAGCGTTAATTTTTTCAACAAATTGGGTTGCAAATTCCTGTTATGTTTCAGGTGGGGTAGGTGCCAAAATTTGGGGGTTTATCATATATAGTAAGTGTCATACCCCTATGGCCATTCCGTTTACTAAAAATAGTAATGGGAGAATGACATTCACACTGGGAGTAGATCTTTCATGCTAGGGGCAAGTCTTCCATGTTGGGGGGAGATCTTCCACTCTGGGAGTAGATCTTCCACACTGGAGGGAGATCTTCCAAGTTGGGGGAAGATCTTCCACGTTAGAGGTAGGTGAGTCACACCTCCATGCATCCTTGATAGAAGTAGGTGAGTTATACCCCATGTATTCTCATTGGAGGTAGGCTTCTATGCTAGGGGGATGAAGGATCAACATTGGGGGGATGAAGGATCAACACTGGGGGAAAAGGTTATACCCCTCAACGCTGAGCATTGGTGATCCCACACTCCTCCACATTGGGAGTAGGTGAGATCTACCCCCATGTAAGTATCTCTAGCGTCAAAAATGATATACCTCCCATAAAATCCATCAAAATGCTAATTTTGGCATTCCAAAAGGCATTTTTAACCCTCCAAGCCCAAATATAGATACTATGTGACTCTTTTCACTTGGAGGACAAGGCTTTGACCACTTATGAGACATTTTTTGGTCCCAAAAGTATAAAGTATGTGAGATTACACCTATTGGGTTGTAGTCTTCACATTTACAATGAAGTTTAGCCTTAGGTTTCATGGGATGAGGTTACAAAAGTTACAACATGCAAATTTAGTGGTGTTTCATTGGTTCCTCTTTGTTGGTGTTTGGAGGATTGACTTGAGAGAAATTGATAAAGAATACAAAACACCATCGTAGATCCATCACCAATGCTCCCTCTCTGTGCTTGATTCAGTCATGTCAAACCTTGCCAAAGAGTGCTTGTGATGAAGGGATAAGGCTATCATGAGGGAATGGTAATGGTAATGGGATTATAGGGAGTCGGTTATGAAGGTTGACAATGCATTCCATAGTTGACATCATGGTTATAGTGTGGTGTGAACATTTTGGTCAAATAGTGGTCTTGGCACTTCATGTTTTGAAGTGTGGTTCACTCAGCAAGTGCATTTGAGGAACCATCACCTTGCTCCAATGTTTCTTTTGGCCATTAGGCTCCTCCCTTTACATGTTTGGAGTCGTTGATTTGGACTTTTGGTCTTCATTGGCCATTTCGATTTCTTGGCAATTTGCTTCCCCTTTGTTTTTTCTCTTTTTGGGATGAAACCTTCATTGGGTTTCTTTGCCAAGGTTAGTTTGATTTTTTTTTCTTATTGAGTGAGGCGTGTTACATCCAGTAGATTGAATGGTGGAGCATGACCGAGGAGATGCTACATGGCCATAATACATGAGTGTCCAACATAGGTTAACATTACTGTTTAGGGTAAGGAAGGTTATATTTAGGCTACGGGGTTGGGCTCAAGGGAATGGAAATGGGATGAAAATGATATAAGCACTCTTGACACAGCAGGAAAAACTCACCAAATCTTGCACATCGAGGTCATGTGGTGACTTGTTGCCATGATGAGTTGCACCTCCGCAATGACTTCAGGCTTTGCCTTGCAAGCACAACTCCAAGAGGGTAAGAAAACCAAGCAAAGAAAGCACCTTGTCATGCTACAATTCATAAGGCCATGTAAAATGATGAAGAAAACCAAGCTTCCTAGGTCACCAATGTTGCTAGTTTAAGGCCATGGTGGGTCATGTTAGGCCGTGGTCCCAGTTTAAAGTCTTAGCAGACATTGTTACTAGTTTAAGGTCTTAGCAGATTGTGGTAATGCTTCTTTGTCATGCGAAAGATGTTATATAGGTCACTTGTTGTAGATCATCAAAGTTGCCAACATTAGTCATTCATTGCAACCTGTCCACAATGATAAACAATACTACATGCAAACATGTGAGTGTTAGATATAAATGGGGCTATATGATGGCTTTAACGTTGCATAATAAGGGTTTGATGAGGACTTGAGCAGGTTTAAGTTGTGGTGACAAACTTGGTTTCATGTGTTTTCTTCTTACCATCTTGGTTTAGATGGGGAATTTTGACTAAGGGACCCTCTATGATGTTTCTGACTTCAAGGTCAATGGTCATAAGGCTACTTTAGGGTGTTATGGCTATATAATAGAATGGTTTCAGTGCCTAAAGTTTGGATATTTGGTTTAACAACATCATAAGAGGGGTTTATTTAGGTTTTAAGTTTAGTCAAGTTTGCTTCCTCTTCCTCCTAGCTCATCCTTGTGTGATAACATAAGCACATCAAGTGGTACTTGTGTAACAAAATGATAAAAACTGATAAAACCAGTAAAATAATGCTAACTATAATGCAAAATACTATGGTAATAATGCGTAAATGAGATAAACCGTTGAAACAAAGGCCATACAATTATCCAAGTAATGTCATCAAAGGTTATAGGGAAATACCAGGTAATATAGGGTCAATCATGGTTAAATATGGTTACACTTTTGCCAGTTTTAGGCCTTAGTGAGCCATGGTACCAGTTTAAGGCCTTCATATGACATAGTTACATGGTGTCAAATGATGGCCAAGAATGGTCAAGCCCCATCATCTAGCACCAATCAAAGGCTAAACAAAGGTTAAACAAGGTTATAATATAGAGAATTAAGGTACACACATTGAAATTGAAGTAGTATTGAGGCTAAACAAGGTCAACAATGCAATAATGGTCAAAACAAGTTGTAACATGATGAAACAAGGCTAAATGAGGCAAAGTAGAACACACATGGTAAAACTTGATCAAAACATGATAAAAAAGGATTATATTTTGCTATTTTTAGGCCTTAGCGGGCTATGGTTTAAGGCTACAAGGTTGTTGGATACGTTTGGACATCAACAGAGGCTGCTTCTAGGTTGTATAGACTAAAAAAGCAAGGATTTTGAGGCTTTCATGTTGGATCCACACTAGCCAACATGAAGACCAATGGAAGTATGTTGTATGACATCCAGAGGATTAAAAGTGAGGTTCCAAGGCCTTTCCAAGGAAGCATAGGGCTAGATCTATCAAAATTAATCATTTTGGATGTTGAAAATGGTCAAAGTGTAGGTTTTGAAGTTACACCTCCCTACCTCCATGATGGCCAGCATGGATGTGAGGAGGCTTAGTGTAGAGGATCCAAATCTAGGCCAAAATAGGGTCAAACAAGGTTGGATGGGTAGCTGGGACCAAGATTTGATAGTGGTGTATCCCCTAGCTACATTTTAAGGCTATTTTAGATGGGTTTTGAGGGTTATATTTGGTTTGGGGTAGTCTCTATGCTAGATCCACATTGGTCAGTGTGGAGTAGAGGAGGTGCCCTTGCTTTTTGATCCTAGGATGATCTTAGGAGCAAATCAACAAATTTTTAGGCTCCTAGGACTACATACCATGATTTCTCAAGTTTTTGATTGATTTTGGCTAAGTTTAGGGGCTGTTTAAGGCCATGCAAGCTTATACCCCCCTTGATCCATGCTAGGTAGGGTTTCTTAGCATGGAGGATGGGATTTGATGAGATTTAAGGGCTAAAATGAGGTCTAACAAGCATAAAATTGAGGCTATGAGGTCGTAGGCTTTGCTTGTGTAAGTTTTTGGTCTCCTGGAGTGTCGATTAATCATTGGAGAAAAAAGGAAACTCACGAACATTGGCCAACATGGAAGAGGGGGTTCCTAGCATGGATAGATCATAAAATTTAGATCTAGACTAGTTTTAACCACAATCAACCATGCATGTTAGCTTCTAGGGTTTTTGATGTCAAGGGCTTGGGTTTAGGATCAAAATCTAGTAATTTTGAGGGGTTTTAGATGGTTTTTGAGCTTACTCTTATTCCACACTGGCTCCATGGTAGCTAGTGAGGAACCAACATGGAGGACCTTAGAAGGTTGATTTTTGGCTATATTTGGATGATTTTTGGAAGTTTGGTGGCTTTTGGAAGGGTTAATAGGGTTTTGGTATAAGTACAAGGTAATTTGGTGTTGTTTTGATGTTTGTAATCCCCATGAACCTTCCTAGCTACATCCACATTAGCTCCATGCTAGCGAGTGTGGAAGAAGAGGGTGCTTAGTGTGGAAGCTACAAAAATCCTGAAATGAGATGATTTTTGGTAAGTTTTATTTGTTGGAGCCCCTAGGAGGATGGGGTTGTCAACTGGAGCTAGTTTTAGGGTTAATCTTGGAAGTTTTAGCTATCCCCCCTCCATCCACATTAGGCAACGTGGACAAGGTCCCCCGTAGTGTGGATGAACTTGGAGTCAAGTTTTAGGCCACTTTTGACAAGATTTGATAGGGTTTCGAAGTTGTTGGGTCTGCAGGGGATCAAGGGTTAAGATTTGACATTGAAATCCATCAATTTGGAGGCTTCTAGGTGTCCATGA
>MNCI01008066.1:739460-757889 GCA_015680685.1 Gnetum montanum | reverse complement strand
GGGGGGGTGATGGCTTTTTTCCAATTATGATCAGCTTTGTAGCTTCTGAAGGCTCTGGTAGGGTCTAGAGGCTACTAGGGTAGGTTATTAGACTACTTTTGGCTATGAACTTAGTTTTAATGCATATTCCTAGGGCATCCACATTGGCTCCATGCTAGCCAGCATGGATGGTGCTTCACCAACATGGAGAAGGTTTTAAGAGCAAAAATCGACTCAAGTTCAACAACTATTGATTACCAGAGGTCATGGAGGGGTATCTAGGCTATCAAAATGGAAACTATGGTAATTTGAGGTCTTGAAAATGGTTTTATGTCATACCCCATAATCTTTTATGTTGGGTAGTGTGTAGGGGAGGGGGGTTTACCATTCTGGATATGGGTATAGGTGTGAAAATCAGCTTACTTTAAAGTAAAATTAGGCTATCAAAGGTTGTCAAGGAGTGTTAGAGTTGAAAAATGGTAACTAGGTGGTCAATTTTGGCTATTTGAGGTCACCCCACCCATCCACTTTGGCTCCATGCTAGGCAATGTGGAGGGAGTCCCCTAGTGTTGATTAATCAAATCTAAGAGTTTTAGCACTTTTGACTAGGTTTGATGGAATTTTGGGGTTGTTGGGGACGACTGGAGGGGTTATAGGTCATGTGGGTTCACTCCAAAGATCAAATCTAGGCTTGATGGGCACTAGGAGATAAGTATGGGTGTTACCCCCTTGGTCCACATTGGGATCCATGCTGGGTAATGTGGCCCCTGTGTGGATGCCCAACATGGCAAGTTTCATTAAGATTTAACCCCTTTCAAGAGTCCAGGGCTTGATGGTGTAGGTCACTGCTACTAAAAATGACAAGAAGGTTGATGTGGGAGTGTTGTTGGACAAAGATGACCAAGATCGATGTTGGATCCATGCTACCCAACATGGATACAGGAAGGGATAGGTTGTAATATGGTTATATGGGTTTTAAGGGATGGAAAACTTAGTGTAGAGGAAGTTTTGAGGCTTAAAACACACTTTTCATGGGAGGCGTATGGTGGGGTCCACCACAAGAAATTCAAAAATTTGAACTTAGTGTTTCATCCCACCATTTCTAGTGTAGAGAAGACTTTCCCCCCCTTACACTTCAGTTCACCTTGAGTTCTAGTGCACAAAATTGGCAATGAAGGTAGAAATAATGAGTCATTATGTTCATTGGTTTAAAGTTTTGGTAGGTCATGGCTTCGTTAGTTTTAAGCCCTACTAGGGCATGTGTTGCTAGTTTAAGGCCATAGCCTGCCATGGTTCATACTTTCCTAGCAAGCATGGGATTTTCTCCAAAGAGCATATAAGGATAAAACCAATAGTAAAGCATGATAAAATGTTACAAAAGTAAACAAAAAATCCTTAACAAAAGAGAGAATAAGGTGTTTGATAAATCATGTTTTTCATATGCTTCAATATCAGGGTGGTCACGATATCAGGTACACAATATTGGGTACGCAATATTGTAGCCCAAGATGCGATATCGTACATTTGATATCATAGGGTTACTCTTAGGTCTAGAAATATGATGCCTAGGCACAAAATTGGGAGTAAGTTTTTGGCAATCAAGTAGCAAAACTCTTGTAGTTTGTTCATTTGAGAGTTAGAATATTTTTCAAGTACCCACAGTAGGATGTCTAAGTGTGAACAAATCTTTATTCAAGCATTGATGTACCTGAACACACCATTGTGTTGGCAATAAAGATGAACTCTTTGATCTATTCCTTGTAGCACTTGAGACTTTCTTTCTTATGCATTTATATTTCATGCAATTTACATAAATATTATTAATGCAATAATTAATTTTGATCAATCAAGTAAATCATTAAAATAGACAAGCATGACCCCTTTGAACATACATGTGACACTTGGTAGCTTAGAAATGGTTAGTGTTTGATAGCCCAGTAGTATTTACACAAAGTTTAGGATGTGTTGTGACCAAGGACGTGGGCAATTCAGAGAGGCCCATCATCAAGAAATAAGGGCTAGTAGAGAACATCATGGGCATTGCCATCATGGCCTTGATGAACCTCTACTTGCTACTTGAGGCATGTTAAATATTGTAGAGGCTGCGAGGATTCCAACAAGGCATGTGAAGGATAGTAGAATAAAGAGGTTGGATATGAACAACATCCCTCGGTTCGAGGGAGGATACGATGTTGATCCACAAAATAATCTTCAAGCCTTTCAAGATGCATGTGCCTTGAAGAATATTGAGAATGAATGGCAAAAGCTAAAATTATTTTCAAGGACACTTATAAAGGAAGCAAAAAATTGGTACCAATCCTTGGAACCAGAATCAATTAGGCAGTGGAGTACAATGTTGGAATTATTCAATGAAAAATATCAAACGTACTCTCAAGTATCCAATGTAAGGAAACAAATTCAAGGGTGGAAACAAGGGAATCATAAGCCTTTGGATGCTGCTATTGGTCGATACTACTCTCTATTGCATAGGTGTCCTGGCCATGGATACTCTTAGCTTGATCAGCTTTGCCATATCATAGACGGGTTGCAGTCTGAAACCAAGAAAACCCTTTGCGTCTATGCCCAAGGAATATTGATAGAGTTAAGCACTTGTTGGGTTCAAAAATTAATTGATCAAGTAGCCAAGGAGGAGGGAGAGCTAAGAAAACATGAAAGTGTAGAAGAATATAATAGAGATCCTTCTATTCAAAAGAAGGGGGTTTGATTTTGTGACAGTGAGGATGAATTCACTGGAGATGAGCTGGTTAATCAGAAAACCTTGTGATTCAAAAAATTACAATAAGAAATTATGGCTAAGGTTGATCAATTATGGGACTCCATGGATAATAGGTTTCAAACTATCTTAAAAATTATTGAAGAGTCCAAGGAGCAAATTCGTGAAAGTGAGCGTTGGAGGCGTAAGGAGGTTAAACATGCCATATCTAAGGGTAAAGGTAAAATGGATGTGATAGAGATGGTTGTAGATAGCAACTCAAATGATACTGGTGGATGTGATTTTTATCAATATGAACATCCTAATGGATGTTGTCCAATTGTATCAAACTTGCAGGAATCTAGGGTGTATGCCTTACATCCATGACTTGCACAAAGACAAATGCCCAAAAGATTGCCTTATCCACAAGGCAAACCTTGACAATTCCACCGACCATAGTAGTACTACCTAAGTGAAACTCCTTTGCAACCCTATGAATTATACTAGTAGTGGTAGCAACCACAATCGTGGGTGTTACCACCTCCAAGACAGCAATACCCTTACTAGCAACTAGATTCCTATGGTTACTATGTTCAACAACCTTCATCTTTGCGGGACTCCTTTGGTCATGTTGCTACTTACCAACCTCACCACTACCTTCCTGAAACATATCAATTACCCTATCCAAGGAGGGATGCCACCTACTATCCTCATGTACCTCCTGTCCTTGTACCTACTCCTCCACCTCACGCACAACTACCACCTACTCTGTCCATGCAGGGTGAATTTCCTACACAACCACAACAAAGGAACACTACGAGGATAGTTAACCTGTAATCAGTTAATCCATATAGCAGGTTAGAACCACAAACAAAGAAAAGACCCTTCTTCTAACCTTGTAGTCCACCAAAGCCCTTAGACACATCAGTGGTTGGTAACCCTACTCCTCTACCTTTCTTTATTTCCTCTTTATCCGAGTCCGTCCACCAAAGCCCTTAGACACATCAATGGTTGGTAACCTTACTCCTCTACCTTTCTTTATTTCCTCTTTATCCGAGTCCCCTTCAAACCAAAATCCTTCTTGAATCCATACTATAATGCTAATACATGTTGTATCTAATTGGATTTGAGCTGGCAACTTGCCCAAAAAATTAGTTGATCTTGAGAGTCCCCTAATTTACTTGCAAATTACTAAGAATGAGCCTTGTAAAGCTCTTCTTGACTCTGGTTCTGGTGTTAATTTGATCTCGCATGAGATATACACAATGTGGAACCTTCCTCCCTTGAAGAAGAGCAACATCTAGCTGGAACTAGTGGACCAGTCATCACTGTTCCATTGGGACTAGTTGAGGACATCATCACCACCATTTGTGGGTGGTCATATCCTACTGATTTCTTAGTAATCAAAGTGGAGAATTGCAAGGGAGACTTTTCAATCATTATGGGAAGGGTATGGTTAAGTACTGTTGATGCCAAAAATGGGCATTAGAGATCTTTCCTTAGAGATATTAAAAGAAAATGAGTTTGAAAAGATTAAGAAGAAGAGAGTTCCATGTATCATGTACAACGATTTAGGGTGTCATTGTGTGCAGAAGTTATAGTCAGTAAAGCAAACATCTATCTCTGCATGCAAGTACTATACACCAGAAGCTAATATTCAAAGATGTCTATATGTAGCATCCACAAAACAAGAGGGCACCTAGTGGATGACAGCTAATGCTAGTAGCAGTACATTATGCATAGAACCTACTGAGGACCTAATGTATGAATATGTTGCAAGTATGGATGAACTCGAGTAAGTTCATCACCAGCTCTCCAAAGGAGTGAATGATGAAGTTAATTGGGGTGAGCTAGAAATTTCTAATAATTTTAAACAAGAGCCCCTTGAATTGAAGACGCTACTAGTTGAAATGGAGTACGTATTTTTGAAAAATGGGAGGCTGGTTGTTATTACTGCCAAGATTGCTACATAACAGAAGAAAAAGTTGATAAAAGTTGTGGAAAAGTGGTCAACAACCTTTGCTTGCTCATATTTTGAATTCACTGGGATAGAGCCAAGAATATGCCAACACTGGATATACATCAACCCTGTCATTAAGCCAAAATGACAATCGCAGCAGTGTTTGAATCCCAAATTAAAGCAAATTTTCAAAGAGGAGATTGAACAAATCCTCAAGGCAGGATTCATCTACTTTGTCGTAGATAGTGAGTGGGTCAATCCACTCATGATCATACCCAAAGAAGAAGGCAAATGGTGGGTGTGCATTGATTTTCAGATGCTCAACATGGCAACTTTCAAGAATCATTTTCCATTGTCTTTCATTGATTAAGTGCTGGACACCATTTTTGGCACTACTATTACAGCTTTCTGGATGGTTATAGTGGTTATAACCAAATTCAGATTGCACTAGAGGACTAGGCAAAGAAAACTTTTACAAGTCCTTGGGGGACTTTTGCTTACTGTCAGATGCCATTTGGTTTATGTAATGCCCTAGCCAAATTTTAATGATTAGTTTTCAGCATTTTCCAACAATAGATTGGTAGTGGGGTAGAATTTTTTATGGATAATTTTTCTACCTATGGAGCTACATTCGAGCAAGCCTTAGACTATCTTTAGCAAGTATTAAAGAGGTGTGTTGAAACAAACCTTCGACTTAATTGGCAAAAAAGCCATCTTATGGTCCAGGAAGGCATAGTCTTGGGGCATTGCATTTCAAAAGTAGGAATCGAGGTGGACCTTGAAAAAATAAGGGTCATCCAAGGAATAACCTATCAACCCGAAACAGTCAAAGAAGTACCGTCATTTCTTGGTCGTACTAGCTACTACTGGTGCTTCATCAAGAATTTTTCCAAAATTGCCAAGCCGTTGGTAGAATTGACAAAGAAGGATGCATCGTTCATCTAAACCCCTACATGTGAAGTAGCATTTTAACAATTGAAGAAAAAGCTTATTGAAACCCCCATTCTTCAAGCACCAGATTGGTCCAGATCATTTCACATTATGACTGATGCATTGAATTATGCTATGGGGGCAATGCTTATGCAAATGGATGATCAAAAATGTCCATATTACATTCACTGTGCAAGCCAGAGCATTATAGGTGCACAATTGAACTACACCACCATAGAAAAGGAGTTAATGGTAGTGGTGTTTGCCTTAGAGAAGTTCAGGCACTATGTGCTTGGCTACAAAGTATTCATGCACATAGATCATAGCACCATTCGATTTTTGATGAATAAACCAACAGTGAGCCCCTATGTCATATGGTGGCTCATGATTTTGCAAGAGTTCGATCTCACAATGGTAGATCGAAAAGGTATGGAGAATTTGGTTGTAGATCACTTATCGCAACTAAGATGGGATGACAAGGAGAAAGAGAGTCCTTTATCTCATCAATTCCCTGATGAATCTCTTCTTGCAGGTGTTATTAATGCACAAATGCCCAATGAAAAAAAATGGTATGACACCATCCTCACTTATCTACTCAAGAAAGAATTGCTACAAGGGCTGGACATTAGAAAAAAATAACAATTTCTTTATCGGGTCAAGTATTTCATGGAAATTAAGGGAAGCCTTTACAAAATTTGTCTTGATGACTTGGTTTGTTGGTGTGTTGCTAATACAGATCAATTACACATTCTCTAGTATGCTCATGAAGGTCATTATGGGGGCCATTATGCTAGGAGATGCATGGCCATAAAAATCCTCATGGTAGGGTATTAGTGGCCAACAATCTTCAGGGATGCACATCAATTTGTCTGCACTTGTGATCTTTGCTAGAGGGATGGTGGAATGATAGCTCGAATGGAGGGGCCATAGTAATGGATTCAACCTCTTGAACCATTCGATATTTGGGGCATTTACTTTATGGGTCCCATCACACCTTTATCAAATGAAAAGACATATATAATAGTCGTAGTTGACTATTGTACCAAGTGGGTAAAAGCAGTAGCCGTCACTGACTGTATATCTATCAATGTTGCTTGGTTTGTACAAAAAAACATTGTAAACATGTTTAGTATACCTCATGCGTTAATTTCTAGTAATGGAACTCATTTTACAGGTGCCACTTTCTGGAAACTGATGCAATGCTTGGGGTTTGAGCATAAACTCACAACTCCATATCATCTCCAAGCCAATGGTTAAGCTGAGGTCACTAATTAGGAGATTACAAAAATTTTAACGTGTACCATTAGTAAGCACCGAAGGGACTGGAGCATTAAATTAAATGATGCCCTTTGGGCCTATCACTCCACATGGAAGCTTCTCATAGGTTATTCTCCTTATGAGCTCTTGTACAGAAAACTACCAACATTGCCTATCCAATCCAAACTTTGTACACTCTCTATAGCCTATGATCTCAACTTAAATTTAAGTCTAGCACAAAAATAATGGTTAATGAGTATTAACTTGCTAGATGAAAATTAGTTAATGGCCTTGTCATCCAATGAAACACATAAGGCATTCAACAAGAAACACCATGACCTCAAAATAAGAAAAGTTAGGTTTCAACCAGGAGACAAGAGAAATTGGAATCCTGCACATGTACCCCAACAAACCAAATTTCAAACATTGTGGAAAGGACCTTACATTATTGATGAGACTTTTCCATCTGGGGCCATGATCATCTACAAACCTGATAGCCCAGACAAGAAACAACTAGTCAATATTCAACAAATGAAACCTTTCCATGAGCCCAAACCAACCAATGCAACAAACACCTCATTAGATGGACAAACATACTCAATCTTTCAGATATCTCCCTTCCAACTTAGTCATGGGGGAGATGGCCACCCATACTAACACCTTAGGTGACTCCTCAGTTTTTGACTTTTTTTTTTGTTTTACACATTTTTGGTTTTACAACTTTTTGTTTTCATCTTCTTTGTTTTACATTTTTGTTTTACATATTTGTATTTTTAAGGTTATTGATCTTCTCTTAGTTTTTGTTTTACACCATCATTAATATATTCAATATTTATTAGATACTTTTTTACTTTCTTTTATGGTTATGTTCGCTTGTGTTTGATATGTTTCTCTACTTTTTCTACTAATAAGGTGGCAGGTACAATGGTAATGCACTACTTAATGATGGTATGTTTCATTTGTAATTTGATTCTTGATGTTTAGTTTCTAACTTTGAATGTCGTTATTGATGACTAGGATGTGGTTTCTTTTCATGTAACAGGCAGTGAGTCCACATCATCCACCCATCCACATACTCTATGGTTTTCCTTGTTTTGGAAGCGTGTAGTCTCTTTTTCATTAATGCAACTTTAATAAATTGGTGACTTCTATTGTTTCTAGAATTGGGAAGGAATCAAAGGTTTGGACAGGGTGCGGCTTCAAAGGGAAGCAATATTCTTTGTGCTTTTCTATTTTCCTATGTGTAGAAGTGTTCTCGTAAGCTTCTCATCATTGCATGTCATTTCAAAATAGGAAGTCAAATAAGTCCTTGCATGGTGTGGTCCTCATTACAAAAAAGAAAAAAAAGAAAAAAAATATGAGAATTCAAAGCACACCCCTTGGACAAAATAAATGCAAAAAATGCATGGGTCTTTGCATGGTGTGGTTCCTATTCAAAAAAAAAAAAACATGGGAATTCAAAGCACATCCCTTAGACCAAATAAAAGGGCTACAAGAACTAGTTATGAGACTTGTCTTGTCTCCTCTAACTAAGGCCCTTTCTCACTTCCTACCTTCTCTCCAATTTGGAATAGTGGTTGTTTTGTGGGAGCATTCTTGTGTCTCATGGGATGGACTTTTCTTAGAATGTCAATGTGAAGTTACTAAAAGTGGTTGGTTTTGATCTGGACCGAGGATGGATCCTACCAAGTCATTTAATCACAAACTCTACAAGGGACTATATGTGACCATAATTAGGAACTCTATTCCACTGTCTCTATCATTCATCTATGCTTTTCATCCTCACCTCATTGCTGGTTTTATGTTTTGATTCAATGTTTTGGTTTGATGTGTTGGATTTCTTAGTTAGTTGCTTTTGGATTTTTGTACTTAACTTTCCATAATCATTAATCATCCATGGAGTCCATGGACTCCCTGGTTTGAAGTTATGCAAGGGCATAAAAGGCCTATGCCTACTTTGGGAAGGACCCACTTGCATATCTTTTGGGTTGGTTAAGTTAAGTCCTTTATCCTTAGACATTGTTATAATTAAATTCTTTTTATTTACTCCATCCAAGTCATCCAATTGTATGCACCTTCACAACTATTTATAATGAAATCTTTTTTATTATTGTGAATACCCTCTTTTCAGTATTTCTTGTGTTAAGCTTTTTCTAAATTGTATGGATCGCTTCTCTTACTTAACCCATTCATTAGTCTTTCTACTAACAATATCAAGCAACCAATCTATCACAATCACAACTTGGCTAAATAAAATCACCGATGAGACAAGGTATTTAGCCATTGTCTGTTGCACTATATATACTAATCCTTTGTTTTGTTGTGATTGCATTGGGAAGCGTGGACTGAAAGCAGGATTGTCTTCACCAAGGAGATGCAACCATATCACTTGTGGGAGATTGTTCATGATCGCTGGATCTCTTCTACCTCTCCCTCATTCTTCTATTGCCAAGGGGGGTTGGATGTTCTTTGGATCCATTGGTATTCTTTTCTATTGTCATGAACACCCAATATCATACATAATTGTAATATTGTATGCTTAGGCACTTCTGTATTTGTCTATTTTCTTTGTATCACTCTGCATGTCAGTCAAATAAGTCCACACTCCCTAATGTCTTTTGTTAAGAACTTGTTCCTCTTGTTTTGTACTAGAGGACGAGTTTTCATTTAGTCGTGGGGGTATGATAAATCATGTTTTTCATATACTCTGATATTGGGGTGGTCACGATATCAGGTACACAATATCGGGTACGTGATATCGTGGCCCAAGATGTGATATTGTACATTTGATATCATAGGGTTACTCTTAGGTCTAGAAATACGATGCCTAGGCACAAAATTGGGAGTAAGTTTTTGGCAACAAGTAGCAAAACTCTTGCAGTTTGTTCATTTGAGAGTTAGAATATTTTTCAAGTACCCACAATAGGATGTCTAAGTGTGAACAAATCTTTATTCAAGCATTGATGTACCTGAACACACCATTGTGTTGGTAGTAAAGACGAACTCTTTAATCTATTCTTTGTAGCACTTGAGACTTTCTTTCTTATGCATTTATATTTCATGCAATTTACATAAATATTATTAATGTAGTAATTAATTTTGATCAATCAAGAAAATCATTAAAATACATAAGCACGACCCCTTTAAACATATGTGTGACACTTGGTAGCGTAGAAACAGTTAATGTTTGATAGCCCAACAGTGTTTATGCAAAGTTTAGGATGTGTCCGGGAAGTGGGAATGGTTACTTGTGTTAGGCTAGATTAGACCATAGTATATTTAGCAATTAATCACTCTTACTTTTACTTTCATCTTTGTTCTAGGCGAGTAATTTCATAAAAACACAAAATAATAAAAATATTATGCCTCAGTCACACTTAACCATACAACTGCATTCTACAAGTGGGATTGGGAAGATAACAAATGGACAACATGCACACACTATTTGGCTCTAGCATACTTAGTAGTTATAGTCTATGGAATTCAACCGGATCACATGTGAATGCCTGTGATTCATATGGTTGGGTGTAGGGGTACCTTGCCACTCATCAGTGTTTATTCTAAATTTGTTATTTGATCTTTGACAGATCAACAAATATTTTTCACACAATCCTATGCTTACCAACACTCTTATTTTGCATGACCACTTGCATGCATTTTCATTGGTCATTTACTGTCACGGAGTTGGTGCTATTAGCATCATTATTTTCCTTACCGATGGCCCTAGTTTGAGTATCGGTAGTTTCCTCTTGAAATTCTACCTTTGAACCTCGGTTAATGTTGACATAGTTAACCAATGGTATTGACACATTGTCTTCATAGATTATAATTTCCCCAACCTTGTATAGCAAGTGAGTCTCCTAATGTATAGGAGATGAAACTGCTTGAAACTTCACAAACCATGGCCTTCCTAGGATTAAGTTGAAACTAGGTGTCTCTTCAACCACTAGGAAGTTGGTCGATGTAGGAATTTGCTCATTGTCCATGAAATCTAAAGTGAGGGAACCTCACATTTCTACTCATAAGTCATTAAATGACTTGAGTGCTGAGGTAGTAGTTTCTTGGATATTCTTAGTTAAGCCTAGTTTATCAAGAATAGAAAATGGTATCACATTAGTTGCTACTCCATCATCCACATGAACATGGTGAATCTTGTACTTGCCCATACATATAGTAATAAGAAGAGGAGTAGATAGCACTTCTTTGTTTTGAGAGTCAATTTTGACTTCACTGTCATGAAATTTAAGCATTGGTTGATGCTCGTTTTCTCTAAGTGAAGCTCACTCAATAATAGAGTGAATCAAAACTTTTTTGGTAGGAATGTCTCTACTCATAGGGATAGATGTTAACACTTGAGAGCTAGTGCTTCCCTATGTGTAGGAGAGGCCATGAACAAGTTGTACAACATGTTCTTTTGCTTTAGTGAATATTTGGCTTGATCCATTATTGCATGAAAATTATTTATATTGGCTTGTGATGTTTCAGCCTTAGTGGTTTTAACCTCCTCCATTCTCCTTAAAGTTTGTGATTTGGGTTGCAATGTATTTGCCTTGGACCCCTTGTCCATGGATGTAGTTGATCTTGATGTAGCTTGTTTCGAAGCCTTTTGTTGTTGGAAATCCTTAGTGGGATTTGTTGTTGGTTTGGAAATAAGTTGCTTTTGCCATCATTGTGATGATTAATTCTTGCCAACCTCTGAGCTATTGGGCACTAGAGGTGGCCTTTGGTCATGGGTTGTTGTAGTCTTACTTGTTAAAGGTGGAGAGACCCAGATAATGAATGGTTCCCTAGGCTTTAGAGGATTAGAAACTCATTGATTATGTTATGATGTTGAAGCCACTAAAGGGGGTATATGTATGATGAAAGGCTCCTTAGGAACAAAGTAGGTATTACCAGTATAATGAAGGGCTTCCTAGGCTTTGTGCTTTGGGATTGTGATGATACACTGATAAGAAATGGTTTCCTAGGAGGCTTAGACCATTTGGTTTCTATGAATGAGGCCATTATTCACTACCAACTCTTCATGGTTTATCATCTTCTAGAGGGAATCCTATAATTCTAGGCAAAAATGAGTATCATGACCAGCCATTTGATCATAATCACAATAACTATCCAATTTGAAGTACCTTGGTAGCTTGGGATTGTCTTTGGTAGCTATTGTTGGATTTCTAGCCATGTTACAAAGATGATTGTACCTCTTATGAGCCTCTTTAGATAGCTTCTTATGTTGTATATGGTTGTTTTTAAGCAATTGTTCTAGAAGCTCAGAGGGCTTCATAGGCAACCTTTTGTACTTAGACCTATCCTTCTACCTAAAATATTGTCTTGGTCGATTTGGAGCATAGGAACTGGATGATTGTGATGAGTCAACACATGTGTTGTGTGGTGGTGATCCCCTCCTCTCTCCTTGGTTTGTTTGTTTGTTTTTACTATTTTAGCCATGGTTGTATGTTGTGTTTTATCCCTATTCATTCTTGCATGTTGATTTTTACAGGTAATGTAGGCTAGGTCATTGCTTGCCTTAGCTACCTTCTTAATGTTCTTGGTTTGTGAGAATGCTTGGCTTAGTGACTGGGGTTCTAGGTAGTATAGCTTTGACTTGATAAAGTTATTTACTACTCCCTTGTAGATGGACAAAAGGTGAGTTTCATCAATAGGCTCTGGAATCTCGTTGAGAGTTGAGTTTCACCTTTGAATGAATCTTTTAACTAGTTCAAGTGGACCTTGCCTCACCTTCATCAGTTAATCTAATGTGGCATCTGACTTTAAGTTGTATTTGAAGTAATTGAAAAATTGGTTGATCAAGTCCTCAAGGAAAGAGATGGAACCCCTAGGCAAGGTTCAATACCAATCTAGAGCCTTTCCCTTGAGAGATAGGGGAAAAATTCTCAATATTGTATGAGGCCAAGGTTGTAAGAAAAGGAACTCAAACTAGAAGGTTACTAGATTGGCATTGGGATCTAGATTTGCATTGGGATCCTATTCATCATTGTATTTGGTGAAGTTTGGAATAGGCAAGCTGGCAGGCAAGCTTATTTGAGGCACCATAGGGCTTATAGACTCATCTTGCTAGAAATCTAGAACCTTGATTGTATGAGTTGTATTGACCTTACGTTTTCCTAGATCTTCATTAGGTCTTGGATCATTTGGAATGCTTGATCCAAGCCTTAGAGAATCCCCATGGGTTGTGGTGCTGGTATTAATGGTTGCAAAGGGATTTGAGAGGCTTGTGGCCTCACGATAGGCTATGGTATTAATGGGAGAGGCTATGTTATTATGGTTATAGGTAGGCTAAATAAGGAGAAAGATGTTTATGTTGGAACTTAAGGCACAAAGGGGATGAAAGGAGTATGAAAGACTCATGTTTCTTGGGATCCCAATGAGGGTTCCACTGGTATGTCAAAGGATGATGATGAGGTAGACATCACTGAGGATGGATGAATGGAATTAGGTTATGTGGCAAAGGGCACTGATGAGAATAAGGAGGTGGACTAAGACATAGGTTGTGTCTACTATGTGGCGATGATGGGTGTGGACCCAATCATGGTAGAATTTATAGGAGGAAAGTTGGGTTGAGGGATCTCTTCCATCGATGAGGTAAGAAATGTGGAGTTGGATGTGGTTGTTTGGAGAGTGGAAGATTGGAAAAGAATTTTAATGAAGATGTCCTACTCCAGTTTAGCCTCAAACTCATCTTCCTCTTCTTGCTGATCCTTTAAGCTAATTCCCTCACTAAACTCATCAATCTCTATGAGTTGTATGATCATTTGTGTGTAGAAATTAGTGAGGGGGATTTGGTCATAAGGGGATGGGATGTATTCTTTTCCATCGTAGTGTATGATTTCAAATTGATGCTTTGAATTAGATTCAAAATGTGGTATTAATATATTACCTTGCATGTTAGAACAAAGGAAGTTGTAGAATTTCTCATTGATAACCATGAAACCTAGGTTTTTTCCTCTTTGCCTAAGTGATTGCCTTCGTTCTATGACCATAGGATCTTTTGGGTCATAGATACAAATTGCATCTTGGTTGGATACCATGTTTGTGAGATTAAGGGACAGTACAGTTGATTGATTAAAAGACATAGTAAAAAGGTGCTAATAATGGCTAAACAAGGTCATAAAAGGTAAAATAAAGTGCAAATTCCAACAAGTGGAATTTAAAAACAATTGAAAGAAGCAAAAATACCTGAAAAAGGATTACTTTAAATAGTAAGTGGCTACCAAAGGGTGTATACTGGAAAATAGGTGGTATCGCACTCTATCCACTCCTAGCTTCTAAGCTACACCTACACTGGAGTGTAGCAAGGGGGAAAGAAAGGGGAAACAAGGTTAAAAATGATAAACATGGCTAAAGAAAGTTACTTACTATAAATAGTAAGGTTGGTGTCAAACCCCACCCATGCTAGGCTTCCTAGCTACACCCATGTTGGGAGAAAAAAGGGGGAAGAAAGGGGGTAAGATTTAAAATCTTAAATTTTTCTACACAATGTCGGGGAAGGGGGATTTACTTTTGGCAATTAAAGCAAAGTGGAAACTTTGGTTTTTTCAAAAGTGAGCTTCTAGTATTTTTTTTTTGTTTTTAGAAAAATACCAATGCTAGTTTTAATAATTCCATTGTCAAATTTTCAAAACCCAAACACCCATGTTGAGGGGGGTATTACACACACATGTTCATGCTAGCTTTAAAATTTCTAGTAATTGATGTGAAGGTTTTGCCAAAACCCACATGCCCATGCTAGGTTTTGGTGGTAGGGGAATGGGTGGTAATGTTGGGTTTTGATAGCAGAAATAGGGATTAATAAAATTTGAAAAAAAAAAAAATTTGTTTCAGAGATCTCAAAATTTTCAAGTTGTAGGCAATGTTAGCACATTGACAATAGGTTTGATAGTAGAATTTGGACGAAGGCCCTCTTTCTAGCACCAGAAAATTGTAGCAATTGGAAAATTTGGTTGCTAGAAAACTGAAAATCCTAGCACAAAAGCTTTAACCATGAATCTCCAGGGCCTTTAAAAAATAGGATGCAAGATGCCTTGGATAGTCCAACAAATCACTTAGGGACTTATGAAATGCAAAATAGGGGTAGAAAAAAATAAAAAGATGCAAATCTGAATGTAAATGATACAAAAAATGAAACGAATAAATGAAACTTGCACATAGACTACAAACTTTATTTCATTTAAAATAAATGGAGGTACAAAAAATGTGTACAAGATGGCTTGATGGAGTAGGGGGGTTCACTTGGGTGGGGGATTAGAATTCATTGAAGTCGATGCGATCAACTCCATGATTCAAATGCTCTACCACCTTGATGCTATTAAACCTTTGCTACTTCTTTAGATTTGCAATGTTTGCTATGTCAGGGAGGGGGTGGTGGAGGGTGGGGTGGTGGGCAGATGAGAAACGTGCGAGATTTGGCTCACCAAGGTAGGAAATGCTGGGAGTGGAGTTTCTAGGAGCACAATGTAGACACCAAGATCTCACAAACCTTAAGGGAGTTAAAGGGGCGTAACAAGGCCATAGGCATTCCACACTAAGAAGAATCCAAGGAGCAACATAGATGCAAGGGTTGTAAGAGCTCTTGGGTACTAAAAATGCCAAAGTATCCCAATGCTAAGGGCATGGAACCTCAAAATGATATTTGGAGTTGGTTTATATAAGGTTTTGACCTTAATTTTTGGTACAAATTGGCCTACAAAACTACTGCAAATTGGCTATAGATTCGTGTTATGTTTCAGGTGGGGTAGGTGCCAAAATTTGGGGGATTACCATATATAGTAAGTGTGATACCTCCATGGTCATTCCATTTACTAAAAATAGTAATGGAAGAATGGCATCCATGGGAGGAGCAGATCTTCCATGTTGGGGACAAGTCTTCCATGTTGGAGGTAGGTGAGTCACACCCCCATGCATCCTCATTAGAGGTAGGTGAGTTATACCCCTATGAATCCTCATTGGAGATAGGATTCTACATTAGGGTGATGAAGGATCAATGCTAGGGGGATGAAGGATCAATGTTTGGGGGGGGTGTGTGTGTGTGTGTGTGTGTGGAAAAGGTTATAACTCTCCACACAATGAGCATTGGTGATCCCACACTCCTTCACACTAGGTGTAGGTGAGATCTACCTCTATGCAAGTATCTCTAGCGTTGAAAATGCTATACCCTTTGTAAAACCCATAAAAATGCTAATTTTAGCATCCCAAAAGGCATTTTAACCCTCCCAAGCCTAAATATATTTACTATGTAACTCTTTTTACTTGAAGTATGAGGCTTTGTCCACTTATGATGCATTTTCAACCTCGAAAGTATAAAGTATGTGAGATTATACCTCTTAGGTTGCAATATTCACATTTACAATGAAGTTTAGCCTTAGGTTTTATGGGATGGGGTTACAAAGGTGACAACATTTAAATTTAGTGGTGTTTCAAATCTCAAGAACAAATAAGAACTCAAAAACACCCTAAACAAACATAAAAAAGTTAAATTTGACTAAGAAGGTGTGCAAAGAAAATAGAAAAGAGGCAAAGGAAGAGAGAATGGATGAGTGATTTAGTTTTCATTAAACTTATTACCTTGTCTAGCAATTGGGCTTCTAAGAGAGAATAAAAATTTAGAAGATCCTCTCAACCAATTCATAATTTGAAAAGATATCCATTATCATTGTTAAGAACATTATTTAAAAAGCTAAGTTATTAATATATTATATAAAATAATTTAATAACATCATAATTGAAAAACAAATTAATATTAAATAGTAACATTAATACATCTAATGAGATGTCTAGTGGTAATTTGTAAGTTAATTATAAGCCCTAGATTTGGAAAGTGTTTCATGTGCCCTATGTTTGTAGTCTAGTGTGCTCAATCAAGGTTTTTGGTCTTTCAGGATGCACCCTAGCCCCCTATGTCATACTTTGAGGTTGTGTGCATTATTTCAAGTTCCTTACAATGATTCTAGATTCATTTGAATGTCCTATGGTCCCTCCAACATGCTTCCTTGAGTTCTAGACTTTACCTAGGATCCATTATATAAAGTGTGATTTTGGAGGGTGTTTAAATTTGGGTCAAAATGTTGACAGTGCATTCTAATTAGCTAGGGTTTCATTGATGGATGTCCATTGATGCCTAGGTGTTGATGAACCTCATCCATTTCCATAAAAAAGCTATAAATACTCAGGATGAAGTCTAACACAAATCATAAATATTACTTTGATTTCATTTGAGCTCTCAATGTCTAGTTTATGTGAGGGGCTCTCCATCCATTGGGTAAGTTGTTTCCTTTCCTAGTCTTATGTATGTTTTGAGTCATCACTTTCACAAGTTTAGCTAGACTTTGTTAGAGTGCTATCTTGCTTAAATAGCTTGAAACCATTTGGTCGAGACCGAGTCCAGTGTTTACGTGATGAATAAAGCTTATGGTTTTCCTTGTTCCACCATTGATATCTTAAACATTTAAAATACCAAAAACATTATAAAATATTAAACTTCTAAAAATATTTATTTAATTCTCATTTTCATAAGTTGTGATGATTTATCCTTACCCAAGGAGGTCATAACTATATGACATGGTGCTGGGCCATCAAGGTTGTGACTAAGAGCCATTTTATTATATTTCCTGTATGGTGTTGCATGTATCCCCTAGAAGGATTGCAACATAAGCATTATGCATGTGTATTTATAGCATCCATAAAAATTATAAAACGTAAAATTATAAATATCTTTATTCTTACCTCTCACTGTGGCAACATAGGTTGCGTTGTAGTATATGTATCATATTATCTTTTATATTCATTAAATGCAACAATATACATGAGTGTTCTTGGAAATCCACTCAACAATATCTTCAAAGCTTATGGGTAGATCACACTATGTTCTGTATGATAAATTCCATTGATCAAAATTGACAAGACCCTTATCAACATCAAATTTTAAAAACAAGCCCCATAGAAATAAAATCATGTATATTTCAAATATGTTGATGCAAGAATACATTACACAATTGCTGCAATGAACTTTATAGAGGTGTGGAATAGGAGCCTAAACTCAAGATGTCTAATCTTCTGAATTAGCAAAATATTTTTGCTTTGTAAATTTACTATGAAGGTGTTTCGAATTTAAAATATTTCTATGTGTTTGCAAAGAGAATGGAGGATGAATCTTCAAAGAGTCAATGTTCTTAACTATAGATAATGTAACAAAGGTTAGTCCTATGACTTCTTTTGATCCTATATTAATAGTAGCCTTATCTAGAGTCATTCCTCAAAATTTATGGATTGTCATGGTCCATGTCAATTATAATTGATAAGTGGCGAGGTACCCCTACACTCCACCATATGAATACGAGCGTGCACGCGCGATCCGGTCGAACTCTGCAGACTAAATGCCTTAACACCACAAGAAACACTTGGGGTTAATCGTTCGTTGTCTTCCCAGGCTTGCTTGTATGTGTCATGGTGTATGGTTAAGCAAGTCTGAGGTATGTGATTTTTTTGGTATTTTCGGCTTATCTTCTATGCTACCAGGAGGAAAGAGTTGAGAAACTAAACTAACTCTAACTAAGATCTAAGTCTAAATTAACTAGCGTCA
>MNCI01008066.1:724738-734900 GCA_015680685.1 Gnetum montanum | reverse complement strand
GTTGTATCCCCCTTCAAAACGTGGGATATTATTTATATCCAAACGATTGATCCTACTGTCTTTTAAATGCCTTGTGGGAATCCTAACTGCCTCTCTAATATCAAGCATACTTCGGGTTGCAAATAGGGGTTCGTCATGATCGTCTCTCTCATGACGTCTGTGATGCCTACGTGGTGATTCCCTATTCTACCTACGTCCTTGCCCTTGTCCTAACTCCTCTCGACCTTCCTGTCGAGGCATTTCATCTCTTTTACCTTTACTCTCTCCGTTATGCTCATGGTGGCTGCGCCCAGATGTGGAAGGAGAGGGTGAATGATGTGATGAAGGGGAAGAAGAAGGGGATCCATCACCATGGTGATGTTTCATGCCTTCTCTTCGGCTGCTTTGGCCCCGATCGTTGTGACGATCAACGAGTCCGTCATTAGTGCAAGTAGTTGTTCCTGTCGTGAACAGCTGGTCCTCACGGGGATCAGAGCCTGGAATGTGTATCGTTGATCTAAGGCCCTGATGCCTAACCTCTTCACTAGAGTGAGGAGGAGGAACATCATTTTCTAAGAAACCCATCGTGAGGGGTTCCTCTTCTCCTATTTCACTAATGACGTGGGGAACCTTGCCCTTCAATAGTGAATGTTGGCTCTCCTGCCTTGCATCCCGAATACGTTGGGCATTTGTGGGACGATAATCCCTTGTGTCATAATCATCCAAAACGTATTCAGCAAGCAGCTCATGCATGCCATACTGTACCAAAGCACGGGAAAGCATGTTGGGAGCGGATCGATCTGGGGGTAACACGATGTTACCTTGCATGTCTCTCCACCGCAGTTGCTCATCTTGATGGAAAACAAAGGTAAAATCCGGCACATACTCATCGGGATGAGTATATGTGACCTTGGATTGTTGAGGACATGGTTGATTTCGGTTATGCGTATGATCCTGACTTTCTCCTGTATTGTCCTTAGGTGAGTTGATTTCATGAGAAGAAGCCATTTCGAATGGTGTGCCAACTTCACCGTTATTTAATGTTCTTGATGAACTGATTAATCCTAAGGTTCGTTTTAAGCTCACAATGATGTGAGTGATATCCCTTATGTTAAATTGGTGAACAAAACACTTAGTCCCCAGCAACGGTGCTAATGATGAGTGGCGAGGTACCCCTGCACTCCACCATACGAATACGAGCGTGCACGTGCGATCCGGTCGAACTCCGCAGACTAAATGCCTTAACGCCACAAGAAACACTTGGGGTTAATCGTTCGTTGTCTTCCCAGGCTTGCTTGTATGTGTCACGGTGTATGGTTAAGCAAGTCTGAGGTATGTGATTTTTTTGGTGTTTTCAGCTTATCTTCTATGCTACCAGGAGAAAGGGTTGAGAAACTAAGCTAACTCTAACTAAAGATCTAAGTCTAAATTAACTAGGATCAGCATCCGTTCCCACTTGTCGGACACACCCTGAACTATGCAACTGCAGCTTACCAAACTGTAATCGTTACTGGGATCACCACACGTAACGCAAGTGCTCGAAGTGGTCGTACTGAGGCACCTATTTAGCTTATGTGTGATAAGCAGCCAATTCCTTAGCCAGCCGTACACACCCGTGGGTGCTCATAACTAAGTCGTACTTATCACACGTTCTAGCCTAGCAATGAGCAGCCGATTCCTCAACTAGCCGTACACATTGGACCCTGGAGTTACCAAGCGCAGAATCCTGGAATACGCTACTGGGTTACCAAGCAACCAATGCTCGTAATTGAGTCGTACTCATGCATTGCGTTAAGCAGCCAATTCCTTGCCTAGCCGTACACGTCCGTAGACGCTCGTAATGAAGTCGTACTTGAACGCACTAGGAAAGTAGTAAATGAAAGCAATAAATGAAACCATGTGCTGCAAGGTTTATCTAATCAAGTTCATCTGTATTGCCATACACAACTTGGGTTTAGGTTACAAGCTGCTCGAATAAAGAGCCGTTCACTCTAGGACTCCTACTGCGGGCACATGGGGAAAAAATTCTAACTCTGGAGTGATCAATCTGCCAGAGCTTCGCTACACTAGCCAGGATTGGGAAATGAAGGGAGTGCCACCTCTTATTTATAGAAATGGCGGCGGGACGCGATATCGCGTACACGATATCGCAGGAGAAGACGCGATATCGCGTACGCGATATCGCAGCCTAGTGCAATTCACGTCTCATCAATAATAGTAACTAATGTGATGCTCCTCAAACTACAAATACAATTAATACATCATAAGGATTATGATTATCGAATAGGCATTCGATGTAGGCATTAAAATTGACAAAAATATAAGATGGAAATGTAGGTGGCTATTTCCTAGGATGATAGATAATACTATGAACTATGTTAAGTGCACCATTCACTAATATTACTTCTAGCTAAAGGTTAACTATGAGCATAATCCATGCACCTTCACATATAAGTAAAGATTGTTCCTTATCATCTTCATCATCATTCAAAATTGTAAATCCATGGAAATCTCTATTTGCAACCCACACTGCAATGGGTCTATGCATTTTCTACAACATCTCCTTATTTTGTTGTTGTACTTTCTCCTTTGTATCATACAAATGCATTAAGTATTCAAAATCATCTAGTCCATATGAAGTTAATGGAAGACTTATTTGAGCATCTAAGAATTAATAATCTTTATACTAAATTTTCCCCTCTTTGACATGCATTAATACTTCCCTGAATCTTTTTTATTTACGATTATTTCTAAATTAACAATAAACTACATCTAATATAACAAATGCATGAAAGGATTTTCAAACTCCTATGATATTTGGATTCCTAGATTCATAAGGTATAACATCAAGCATAGAAGGAAGCTAACCCAAGTCTCCTATAAGTATAATTGATCTTCCTCCAAAAAATTCATTATGATGTTCTAAAAGGTTTTCTCTTAATCTTTTATCAATGCTCTATAATAGTTTTTTCCTTATAAAATTCATTTCATCAATGATTATATATCTCACATGTACTATGGCTCAAACTAGAATGAATGGTAGCTATATTAATATTATATGTAGTAGCTTGTATGGATTCCATGATAATAAGACACTATGCTTTTCATGATAGTACTTTATGAAAGCATTATGAATTGTATTTAGAAGAAAAGACTTTCCTATAGTGGTTGTTCCTTGGATAATCATTTGTAAAGGAACAAAAACTTCATCTATTGATTATGAAAATAACATGTGACCTACAATTTTTTTGTAGCATTTCTTTTGCTTAGAACCTAGCTTATTAGAATCATAGGTACCATAGTTACGGTTCATGAAAATCATGGATCGAGATGATTTATTACTAGCAATAAAGATTATGGTGAACTTTGCAACATTCTCTTATGGAAACTAGAATGTCTAGTCATACATCCTATCAACATTTTGTAAGCCAAACATCTCTAATTCTATTCTTTGAAAATGATCTATTGATAACAAATGGTAGTTAAGTATTTCAAAATCATACTCCTCATGATCCTAAACCTGTGGAGTTACATATATGAATTGTCATTCTTCTACTAATACTTCTTGAAATTCCTTTTTAGTATCATTCTTTGATCCTTTATACAGATTTTGAATAGAGAGCCACTTCATTTCAATTCCCTGATCATTACAATGAAGATCTTTCTTCACATCTTTAAAAGGATAATGCAATAACAACATTGTTCAAAAATATTCAATTCATCTTTGATTCCCTTGTCTTAGTGGAATGAAAGATATGGGATAATATCTTATAATAGTATCTAGTTCCAAGTGATACATATTTCAAGTTGGATTCTCCTTATTCTTCATGTTGTAATTATACCCTCCAAAAGTTTGTATTGATGATACTTCCTCTACTAGAAGTAATTATGTTTGATAAAAATTAATAATAGCTGTATAGTTTTCACCTTCATTCATTTCCTCTACATTAATAAGAAATTTCTTGTATACCTCCTATGAAATATTGATGATGTGAAAAAACGTGACTGCACCCATCAAAGAAAGCTCATACATGTGATAAACCTCCATAGAATCTATGTCTTTGTCTACAGAAACATCAATCATGATCCCTCTGTAGAGATATAAAGCATCTTTATGGAGATTTCTTGACTCTAGAATTTGTAACAACATGTCATAAAAAGATTTTTATTTTTTCTTAGATTTAGCTACATATTTTGCAATATATTTTATGACAACATATCACGACATGACAAGCTAAAAATTTGTATTTATCCTTAATGTCTTAAGCAACATTATGTTATGAACACTAAACATCAAATCATTTCTTCAAGGAACATGAGTAATTTCATTATTGTTTTCTGGATCTCTATAAAGACTTAATTCTAGAGATAATTACCAGGGAGCATTATACTTAGAAAGTAAAGAAAAGGAAGATAAATATCTATAGAGTTTTTATAAAAAGATAAAATAAACTTTCATTGCTAATAGAAAATAATGAAATGGTGAGGAAAAAGTAAGGAAATAAGAATTTAATATAAATGTGATACCCACAAACTTCTTTGCCATTACATTTTTTAAAGCGTACACCTAGTTTGTAGATAGTATGTCTTTGAACAACATTAAGTAGATCAACATAATTAGTTTCTAGTTCCATAACTTATGGTTGTCTAGTTGATGAGACGCGATTCGCATGAGCCGCGATATTGCATCCCATGCGATATTGCGTATGCGATATCACATCGTCCCCTGTNAGGAGTTGAGGGTGAGAGAATCTAATCATGATGAGTAGCCGATTCCTTGATTAGCCGTACACATCTGTAAATGCTCGTAATCAAGTCGTACTCATGTCGCGCTACTGCTNCTACCTGTTATTTATTACCCAGCAGTAGCGCGACATGAGTACGACTTGATTACGAGCATTTACAGATGTGTACGGCTAATCAAGGAATCGGCTACTCATCATGATTAGATTCTCTCACCCTCAACTCCTAGAATGCAGAATGAGTACGACTTGATTATGAGCATCTAAGGATGTGTATGGCTAGTTAAGGAATGGATGCTCATTATGTTTAGGCTAGTTAAGTGCTTTAGTACGATGACTTCGAGCACGTGCGTTACGCGTGGTGATCCCAGTAACGATTAGCGTTTGGTAGCTGCGGTTGCATAGTTCAGGGTGTGTACGGTAAGTGGGAACTGATGCTAACGCTAGTTAATTTAGACTTAGTTCATTAGTTAGAGTTATTTAGTTTCAAAACCCTTCACCTCGATAGCATAGAAGAAAAACATTAAAAGACTATAAAAATCATATACCTTGAACTTACTTAACCATACACCGTGAAAACTACAAGTAAGTCTGGGAAGACAATGAATGATTAACCCCAAGTGTTCCATGGGGCGTGTAGGCATTTAGTGTGCAAAGTTTGACTGGATCGTGCATGCTACGCTCGTTTCATATGGTTGAGTTTAGGGGTACCTTGCCACTCATTATTGGCACCGTCGTCAAGGACTAAGTGTTTGTGCGCTGAATAGAACATAAGGATATCATTCACATCGTTGTGAGCCTTAACGAACCTTTGGGTTAATCAAAAGAAAAATTTATATAATGGTGAAATAGCACACCGATAACAATGTCTTCTTCTCATAAGAGCAATTCACTACCTAAGGACCATACACGAGATAGTCGGCAACATAAAACACATAACCAAAATCAGCCAAGTCGTAAACAATACAAGATAGTTTATACTCATCCCAATGAGTATATTCCAGACTTCACGTTTATCCTCCATCAAGATAAATAGCTACGATGAAGAGATTTGCAAGGTAACATCGTGTTACCCCTAGATTGATTAGTCTCTCGCATGCTTTTCCGTGCCTTGGCACAGATTAGCATGGCAAAATTATACGCTAAATACATTGTGGAAGACTTTAATTCAAGGGATTACTATCCCACAAAAGCACAACGTATTCAGGACTTAGATAAGAGAGCCAACATACACTATTGAAGGGAAAAGGTCCGCACGTCCTTAGTGAAATAGGAGATGAGGAACCCCTTATAATGGGTTCTTTAGCAAATGATTTTCCCCCTCCTAACGATGATGAGGAGGTTGGGTATCAGAACCTACGATCAATGATACATAACCATGGTTCTGATGCCCGTGAACACCAAATATTCACAGAGGGAACAACCACTCATGCTAAGGACGGGCACTTAGATTGTCACCACAATCAGTGCTGTAGCAGCCGAAGAGAAGGCAAGGAACATCGTC
The DNA here is from genome assembly GCA_015680685.1 of Gnetum montanum. Classification (NCBI taxonomy): domain Eukaryota; kingdom Viridiplantae; phylum Streptophyta; class Gnetopsida; order Gnetales; family Gnetaceae; genus Gnetum; species Gnetum montanum. Next base: position 728,675 of record MNCI01008066.1, on the reverse strand, counting down.
ATGGCGATGGTTCCCCTTCTTCTTCCCCTTCTGCACATCACTCACCCTCTCCTTCCACATCTGGGCATAGCCATCATGAACACAATGGAGAGGATAAAGGTAGACAAAATGAGAGACCTTGACGGGAAAGTCAAGAGAGAGGATAAGGGCAAGGATGTAGGGAGAGTAGGGAACAACGCAGACATCACAAGCATCATGAAAGAGATGATCATGACGAGCCCCTACTCACAACCTGAAGTGTGCTTGACATAACGGAGGTAGTTAGGATTCCCACAAGGCATTTAAAAGATAGTTAGATCAAACGATTAGACATGAAAAATATTCCACGATTTGAAGGGGGAGACAATGTTGATCCGCAAAATCATTTACAGGCATTCCATGATGCCTGTGCCTTGAAAAATATAGAAAATGAGTGGAAAAAACTTAAGTTGTTCCCAAGGACACTCACCAAAGAAGTAGAGAGTTGGTATCGGTCCCAAGAACTGAAAACCATCAGGAGGTAGAGTACGATGCTAGAATTGTTCAACGAGAAGTATCAAATGTACTCCAGAGTGTCCAATTTGCGTAAGAAGATCCAAGGCTGGAAGCAAGGTACTCATGAACCCTTGGATGCTGCCATGGCCCACTACTACATATTGTTACATCCTTGCCCGAGCCATGAATACGCTCAGCGGGATCAACTTCACCACATCGTGGATGGGCTAAGGCATGAAACTAGAAGAACCCTTGGGACTTACGCCCAAGGGAGACTATCACAACTTAGAGCCCATGAAGTACATAGCTTGTTGGAACAAGTAGCAAAAGAAGAAGGTGAGCTAGGAAAAAGGGAAAGTGCAGAAGAATACAACCGTGATCCCTCCCTTTGAAAAAAGGAAGTGAAATTTTGTGATCAAGAGGATGAGTCACCAATCAAAGAGTTGGTGAACAGAAAGACCTTATTGCTTTAAAAGCTCACAATAGAAATAGCGGCTAAGGTAGATGATGTATGGAGTTCCTTAGACTCTAAAATTGAAACTATCTTAAAAATTGTAGAAGAGTCTAAGGTAGAACAAAGTAGTGACAAAGGTAAGAAAAAGTGGAGAGATTTAGGCCCTGCACATAACAAGGGTAAGGAAAAAATCACTAACTTTGATGTGGTTGTGGATTCGGATTCAAATGATGATGGTGGATGTGAGATCTGCCACTATGACCATCCTAAGGGATGTTGCCCCATCATCTCACATCTATAGGAGTCTGGGGTGTATGCACTTAATCCAAGACTTAATCAATGGCAAACAGCCCGTAGGTTACCTTATCCCCAAGGTAACCCAAGGCAGTTCCACCAACCCTGAACGTATTATCCAAGTGGAACTCCACCACAACCCATCGGAAAACATCAGTAGTGGCAATACCCACAGTCATGGGGGATGCCATTGTTGAAACATCAGTACCCTTACCGGTAGCCTAACCCTTATGGATATTATGTGCAAGAACTAATTTCTCCAAGTGACTCTATGAGTCACTCAACTCCCCACTGTCACTACCAAGTTCGGGAGTACTTTAGAAAGACTCCTTCTCCTCTGGGAGACACTCCATACCCACACCATCCTCCTAATCTATCTTCACCTCTTCCACTAGTAGTAGTTCCCATAACACCTCCTTCTCCAACAATGCAAGGGGAACTTCCTCCTCAACCGCAGCAACGTCACGTTGCAAGAGCTATAAATATTCAACATGTTGCTGGTTCTAAAAACTGTAAAAAGAGAAGACCCTTCTTCAGATCCAAAAGCCCAGACAAACTCTCGTAACAACAAGCGGTTGGGCCCATGTACACTCCTCCACCATCTAACACTTCGGAGTACCCTTTAGTCCAACGGAGCTTAATGCATATGGTTATGTTAACGCATACCATAACCGACTGGATCAAGGTAGGCCACCTTCCTAGGAAACTAACTAATCTTGGAAGTCCCTTAATCTACCTTCAAGTTGCCAAAAATGAACCACATAGGGCTCTTCTTGACTCAGGTTTTGGAGTCAACTTAATTTCACAAGAGATGTATCACGCCTGGAACCTACCACAACTTAAGAAGAGCAACATCTAACTAGAGTTGGTAGACCAGTCCATCACCATTCCCTTGGGATTGATGGAGGACGTTATTACCATTGTGTGTGGTTGGTCTTACCCAGCTGATTTCCTGGTGATTGAAGTCAACAACAACTAAGGAGACTTTCCAATTATAATGGGAAGGGCATGGCTGAGTATAGTAGACGCATGCCTTAGTGTTGGCACAATTGGCCATTTCATGGAGCAGGCTAGTAAGGTTAAATTGGTTAAAAGTTCTTGGAGAAGTGGCTAAAATTTGGGTTTAAGAGGAAAAAGAATAAGTAGCATTTTTTTTAAAAATATGTTCCTATACATAGTGGGATTATGAAAGAAGCCCAATTTACCATTTATATGATATAAAGATATAACAAATCAGAGGGCATCTTAAGTAAAATTTGTGTTGTATCCATTTTATTCCGGAAAGCAACCTCTATAGCAACACAAATTCAGCAGGACAATTCATATTTTGATGGAAAGGGTTCCAGAGTCTTTGTTCCACCTTACTTTCGGATTATAAATTTATCATTTAAATTTTTAAAGGTAACATAAACTGTTCTTGTTTCCAAAAATCAAAATTCATCGCATTCCAGAAAATCAAAATTCCCATAGAATTGCGAGCCCGAGATCTGTTCCCAGTGCTGAGCCCTCTGATTATGATTTGCACCGGATGAAGGTTCATACTGTTGCTAAGCGCCATGCTGTGTAATTTAGAGAAGATGTTTTCAAAAAGAAGAAGAGAGAAGCAGACATCAACATTTCATTTTTTTTGGGGACCATAAGCAGTGTTGGCCGCCGCCTCTGCAAATAGAAATACAAAAACCTCCACGCAAGTAGGGTAACCAAATCCTACTGATTTTTGCACCGTGCGAGTCAATACCAGGGCCTTGCTCCACTGCGCGTCGGTGGCTGCGTCGGTGCAGGACAGATGGCGTGCGACGGCCGAAACGAGACAATGGTCGCGGCAGGCGGATGAATGGTGGCAGCAGAAGAAGAAAGGTAGTGGTCTCTGTCGCGCACGGGGCCATGGCCTTGGCCACATCTAGATCTGGCCGAGGGTTGCTGCGGGTGACTTGAGGGAGATGAGGGTTGCAACGACGGCAACAACACAACACGCGATCGCGGCAGAGGATAAGGAAGATAGTTGCGAAATCTTCAGTTTCGGGTTCCACCTCCAACCTTGCCAAACAGGCCTGGGTTTTCTCAAAGAATGCATTTCAAAATTTTTCCAGGCAGTTAAAAAATGGCAATCATAAGTTTACTCGCCCTGGAACTTGCAATCCGAAAATAGTAGCCATGCCCGATGCCGATGCCTCCGATGTCGTATACCAGTCCACGAAATAAGGCAGTAGAGACACAAAGGCACAACAAGACAGGTGTCAGGAGATATTTTAGGCTGATGCAAGTAAACCGGGGTTGCAGTTCATCAAATAAAAGTTTAAAATAATCACAAATTAACCAAATTAACCAACATATATATACATATATATATAGATAGAAATTTGCCCATAGTGTGAAGTACTCATGGTGTAAAGCCTTGGTTTAGAAATTTGCCTTTAATTACCCCAAGTCATAGACATTATTTTAAAACATTATTATATATAAGTTACTACCCATAAAATTTTTGCAATATTGATATTTAAAATATTTATTTGTAATATCACCTTACATTTAATATAAATACTAATCACATTTAATATAAATATTAAAGTTAGCATAAAATTCTCCTAATTTCATGTATAACTTCCTAACTCCCTAACTACATAACTTCCTCCTAACTTGTTGGGCAAATAATCTTCCAATTGGTTGGCCAAGTTACTTGGGAGAGAAGTTAGGTGAGATATTTTGAATATGTAA
>MNCI01008066.1:705365-722790 GCA_015680685.1 Gnetum montanum | reverse complement strand
GTTGTATCATTAGTGTATATATTTTGGTTGATGCATTGTTTTCTTTTTGGTAAATTCTTGCGGTTAAGACTTTAACTCTTGTTCTAGATGACATTTCTAGAGCCTACGAACTCTTTGAATGTGGGTTTGTCATGGCATTAAAGTCATGAGCCTACTTTGGGAAGGACCCACTGACATTCCTATTTGGGAAAATTCTTTCCCTTAACATTTTGCAATTAATTTTATTTTATTCATTACCATCTTGACATCCATTTCACTAATGTTTTTAGTTGTCCCTTTTTATCTATCTTTCTTACTCCTTTTCTTTCTCCATTCTAATGCTACTGGAGGTTCACGATTAGTCATGGGGGTACAGGGCCCGATTTTCTCCTAGCCCCATATTTTTTTGATTTTCTTCCTAACCCCTACACCTTTGGTAGTCATCATTACTATATCTCCCGATCCATATCAGCCATACCACAACCTAGCCAATGAACTTACACCGAAGCAAGGTATCAATTACATGATGATTCATTTACCCTTGCTAATATAAGATTATGTTGTGTGTGTAGATGGTGATCATACAAACAATTGATTGGATCTGGAGCAAACACTTGAAATGGAGCAGTGTTGAAGTAGCTATGTAAGGAGCAAGATCGATGGCGTGCTTATGGATGGACAACAAAGGCGCAATCTTGGCATTGGCAGTAGCAACACTTCTTTCTTTCTCTCTTTCTCAATTGCCAAATGAGGCCTCATGTCAATGTAATAAGGTGTTCACCCTTGTTGTCATGAACACTAATTTTTCAAGTCTTGTAATGATGATCTGTTCACATGTCATCTCATTAGTTCCATTCCCCTCAATAATTCCATACCTTCCCGATATTATTGTAAGGAACTCAAGGATGAGTTTTCATTTAGTCATGGGGGTATGATGAGACGCGATTTGCATGAGCCACAATATCGCGTCATCCCCTGCAATGTCGCGTACGCGATATCGCGGTCCACTGCCAAATCTATAAATAAGAGGTGGCACTCCCCTTATTTCCCATCCTAGGCTAGAAGTAGGGAAACTCTGGTAGATTGATCACTCTAGAGATAGAATATTTTCCATGTGCCCGCAGTAGGAGTCCCCAAGTGAACGGATCTTTATTCAAGCAACATTGTACCTAAACGCAAGTTGTGTACAGCAATAAAGATGAGCTTTGTGGATAAACCTTGCAGTGCATGGAATAGGATTTTATTACTTGTTATCTATTACATGTTATTTCCTACCTATTATTTATTACCCTGCAGTAGCGTGGCATGAGTACGACTACAAATGTGTACGGCTAATCAAGGAATCGGCTGCTCATCGTGATTAGATTCTCTCACCCTCAACTCCTAGAATGCAGAATGAGTACGACTTGATTACGAGCATCTAAGGATGTGTATGGCTAGTCAAGGAATGGATGCTCATTATGTTTAGGCTAGTTAAGTGCCTCAGTATGACCACTTCGAGCATGTGCGTTACGCATGATGATCCTATTAACTATTAGTGTTTGGTAGCCGTGGTTGCATAGTTCAGGGTGTGTACGGTAAGTGGGAATGGATGCTGACACTAGTTAATTTAGACTTAGTTCATTAGTTAGAGTTAGTTAGTTTCTCAACCCTTCACCTCGATAGCATAGAAGAAAAACATTAAAAGACTATAAAAATCATATACCTCGGACTTACTTAACCATACATCGTGACAACTACAAGTAAGTCTGGGAAGACAACAAATGATTAACCCCAAGTGTTCCATGGGGCGTGTAGGCATTTAGTCTACGGAGTTCGACCAGATTGCATGTGCTATGCTTGTTTCATATGGTTGAGGGTAGGGGTACCTCGCCACTCATCACTAGTGGTCAATTTACATAAATATTGCAACATCTTTCTTCATAAAGCTTAAGTGGAAAGGAAAAATAAAAGATAACTCAATGAAAAAATATAATTCATGCATATTTCTAGCAATATTAGAAAAAATTTTCTACAAGTACATAAAAGATAAATGAGAATGTTTGGTTGCTTATTTGTTATAAATCTTGGATTCCATGCACTTTTAATTGAATCAAAAAATTCCTTTGCCCTACACACCACATTAGAATCACTTTGGTCTAGTTCATCTAGCTTTGGAGAACCTTGTATCCATAGGAAATCATGCACATGTAGAGATTTGTGATGTTGTAACTCATAGTGCATCCAGTAGTCAATAACATGAAATTCCTTCATCAAAATTGTATTTAGAAAAGTAATGTGATGATGGTGTAGAAACTCTACTACTATATGTGAATTTTCTAAGATATTATTCTACTTCCATTGTTTTAATTCTAATAAGTTCTCAGATGGATTTCCTTCCATCAGATTATGAACTTAAGCCAATAGAGATTTTTTGCACTAAGAGTAAAAAAAATGATAGGTATTTTTAATTGATTCACCTTGTGAGTTAGCTTTGCTTCACATTTTCTCTAATAAGACCATGTATAGCAAATGGAGGTACCATATTATATCAAATTATCAACAATGACATGTGATGGAGCATTATGCAATTGCTCATGTGCTTTTTCAATAATTATGGGTGCAACAAAAATATATATTTTTTTAAAAATATAGAGGTCTATTCCATTGTGCATTACATTCTATTGATACTATAGATATAATACCTAAAACTAAATCATACATCATTACGTTAAAGTACAAAAAAATAGGAATAAAGAAAATAAAATAAATTAAGAAAATGATACTTACTTGAAATGCTTATGCCATCAGAATCCACCATCCTTATAGCAAAGTATATGTTTTGCATATTTATGTAATTTGACATCTTTAGTTCTTCGATCAAAGAAATCACATTTTTCTTCAGGAAAAGGACTTGGAAATGCTATTGCAAATAACCCATTAATAAGAGAATTAGACATGAAAGTCCATTTGGTAGCATTAAATCTCATCATGATGGATTATGAAAACATCATCTTATCCAATCAAGTTCCCTTCTTACAATCCTAGTTTGTTGTGCAACTAATAATGTATGTCTACTAATGTTTTTATCATCAATTTGAAGTAACAAACCTTATAACTATAAACTCATTCCTTCATCTTTTTCTAACAAAGTGATATAAGAAATGCTATGAATGATGTTAATTTCATTGGTATTAGCAACATCATATAATGCATACATATCAATCTTGATATCCTAATTAGTACAGATCATTTTTCTTTTTAAAAAGTAAGCCATTATAAACCCATCTCTTATTAACTATGAAATTATACTCCATACCCATTTCATTTTCTTTTCTTAAAATCATGAAAGGAATATCTTTAATGCTAAGAAAAAGTTTCTTAGCACTTTCTGTGACATCTTGGAAAAAGTTAATTATATAACCCTTATACCTAAACTATCCATCCACTACATGTGTAACTTGCAATATGGGTTTGATTCTTGTAATTAACATTTCTTCAACCTTAGTTAAATCAGCCAAAATAGGCGTTTGGGATTCTAGATCCATGTTATTTTCTACAAAAAATGATTTGATCTCCTGACCATAGTTATCAACAATATTTTGTGTCTTTTCTTTTTTACAGCTTGCATGTTGAACCTATACTTCTTGTCAAATCTATTGATATGATAAGATACATTTTATTGCACACATTTCAAGATTGGGTGTTTGCAAAATGTATAATTATAGTACTAAAATTATTAATAATTCAAGAAATTTTCTCAAAATCCCCACATTCAAATACTAGATCATGAAACATAAGCCAATGTTAGCATGTATTCATGTAGTGGAAAATTAGAACCATTTTAAAATGCTATTGAAGTTAGAAATCTTTTCAAATTTTTAGTTACACACAAAATAAGACCACATCAAAAACCCAAGCTACAAAACTCCGTAAGTTTTAAGATATTCCACTAGATTCTGCAAATAAAAAAAAATGTATAGATCAATAGGAAGATTGGTTGTGTGCACAACTAATTTTATTGAAATCCTTACTTCCAATTCCTAGACCATAGATGAATTTGCATTTCATAACTAAACTTCTTAGTCAACCTATAAATGAGGACAATACTAGAGTAGAAAATAATATGCATCTCACCTTGTAATCATAGAGAAAGAGAGTGCTATTAAGCCTGTCTAGTTTTAGTAAATTGCAGGCTTGTGCTTCATTGTTACACATTAATGATTAATTTATTGATCAAGTGCATCATCATACCTATGATAGCTATGATATTATATTACTTTATATGATATTGTAGATATGATTTATTTGGCTTTGGTAAAGTCTATAAATACTAGGCAACCATCGCACTTAACTCATGTTTTTAATTCATTCTTACCTAGACACTTACAGTTTGTTTCATTAATATTATAGTTAGTCCATGATTACCCACAATATGATCATAAGAAGTTGTATGATATCTCTATTCAAGTGGAGTGTATCTAGACGTACCTAATGAACAAAAATAAAAATCGAGATTATTTATGACCATTGCAGCATATCACATAAAATAGTTTTACTTTTCATTAGAATTTATTTTCCAATGTATTTTATATTTTTGATGCAATTTATATTTTCATTGTATGTTAATATGTTGGTAGAAGAAGTGTGATGAGTATCAAGTGTTAAGTACAATTGTGTAATAACCCAATAGTAACATTGCTTGATTAAACTAGTAGTGAGTTGCTTGGTAATCCTAATAATAGTTCTATGAGCCTAGGACATGAACAGCATATCAAGACCAAATACTTATTGCTTGAGGCTATAGTAGCATTTATTTTCATCTTTTCTTAGTTAAATAGATTTAATCTTCAATTTGCCATGCTCTACCTTTATGCTCTCCAAGCCAAGAATCAACATATCATATACCTTATTGTGAGTTAAACCATACATTTCATCCATCACTAACTCTAGTAGGAAGAAAATGATAAAAAATCTTAATGTTAATTAGTTAAAGCATATATTGTTCCATCCATAGATTAGAATTAGATTGCATGTGTACGCTAGTGTGATTTGTATGGTTTGGCATTGGAATCGTTCACTGCTTATCATTAGCACCGTTACCAAGGATGGTGCTAATATTCTATTTAATTGATAGTATATGAGTTCATTGTATTAAAATTTCACAATTCATTTTTCAAGATATATAATATTTTAAATACATATGTAAACCTTAATTGATTAAATATGGATTCTACAAACATAGTTAATTCTCCATATACTAATAACATTAATAACAATCATAATAGAATTTGTATTGAAATAATTTGGAATGGAAAAATACAAACACAAATTTACTACATTCATATCAATGCTTATTACCTAGAATTCACCTTCATTTTTTTATCAAGATGAAAAATTTTGATGAAGATATTTATAGGATAACATTTGATCACCACTTGATCCATTCACATCATCTATGCTTTAAGTTGCTCTATTAAGATCTGGCCTTTGTCATTCATAGGAGGATTATCAATTTTTAAAGAACATGATTAGGCCCTATCAACCAATAGAGGCTCAAGTTAGACAAGATGGAAGACACAAGAATAATTATAAAAAAACATACATCTCAAGTGATACTACCATTAGCAAAAGGTGTGGAAAATTAGTCTAAAAAGTATTACTGTCATCAGTTTATTTCCTAAAGCCTATCTTATACATTGAAGATTATCTACATCGTACATTACATTCATCTCTTGTAGAGAATCTTGGAAGGAATACAATAGGTGCTAGAACAAGAAGGAACTAAAGGCCTATGACCTCTAGTAGATCCAAAATAGAAGAACCAAGGGATCATAGAGGGAGAGCAAGTTGACACCATTTTCTTAGCATATCTCTCTCTTTATCATCCTCATCAACAAAATTTAACAAGGTTGAACATGGCTATGGAGATAAATCTTCATGAAGGGATCAAAATAGACTAGTAAAGTACATATTGTCCTATCCATGAATTACAATTAGGTTGCATGTGTACGCTAGCATGATTTGTATGGTTAGGCATTGGAAACACTTGCTACTTATCATTGGTGTCATTGCTAAGAATGGTGTTAATATTCTAGTTAGTTGACATTATATGAGTTCATTGTATTAGAATTTTGTGATTCATTTATTAAGAGATATAATATTTTTAAATACATACATAAACCTTAATGGATTAAATATGACTTCTACAAACAAAAATAATACTCCACCTACTAATAATATTAATAACAACAATAATAGAATTTATACTTAAAGAAATTAAAATGATCAAATGTAAACCAAAATTTCCCATGTTCACATTGATCCTTATTACCTAGACTTCACCTTCAGTTCTTATCAAGATGAACAATTTTGATGGAGAGATTTATAGGATAACATTTTATTATCATTTAACTAATTCATACCATCTATGCTCCAAGTTTTTCTATTGAGATTTGGTCTTGGTCATGCATAGGAAGATGATCAAGTTTTAGAAAACATGACTAGACCCTATCAACCAACAGAGGCCAATGTTAGAAGAGATGGTATCATGGAAGTAAGACATGAGAATAACAATGACAAACACATATCTCAAGTGATCCCACCATTAGAGAAAGAATATGTGAAACATCAATTTAAAAAGGCTTATAATCATTAATCCATTTCTTAACAACCTATCTTATACATTGAATATTATCTACATTATAGATTGCATTCATTTGTAGTAGAGACTCTTAGAAGGGATACAATAGGTCCTAGAACAAGGAGGGACCAAAGGCCTACAACCTCTAATAGATTTAAAATATAAAAACAAAAGGATCATAGAGGGAGAGCAAGTTGGCATAATTCTATTAGCCCTTCTTTCTTTTTTTCATCCTCATTTATAGACTTTGATAAAGATGAGCATGGAAATGAAGAGAAACCTTTACAAAGGAATCAAGATAGATTAGCTAGAGCACATATTGTCCCATCCACAATTTATGATTGGGTTGCATATGTATGCTAGTTTGATTTGTATGACTAGGCATTGAAAATTCTGATTGCTTATTATTGGCACCATTGCCAAGGATGATGTTAATATCCTAGTTAGTTGACATTCTATGAGTTTATTACATTAGAATTTTGTGATTCATGTTGCAAGAGATATAATATTTAAAATACATACATATACCTTAATTTATTAAATATTGCTTCTACACACAAATTTAATTCTTCACCTACTAATAACATTAACAAAAACAATAATATAATTTATACAGAAAAAAGTTTGAAATGGATCAATGCAAACCAAAATTTCCTATATTCATACTGATCCTTATTAACTAGACTTCACCTTCATTTTTTATCATGACAAACAATTTTGATGGAGAGCTTTATAGGATAACATTTTATGACCACTTGACTAATTCACACCATCTATGCTCCAAGTTGCTCTATTGAGATCTAGCCTTGGTTATGCCTAGGAAGATTATCAATTTTTAAAGAACATGACTAGACCCTATCAATGAATAGAGGCCCAAGCTAGAAGAGATGCTATCATGGAAGCAATACATAGACATAATAATGAAAAACATACATCTCAAGTGATAGTACCATTAAAGAAAGAAGATATGAAAGATCATTTTAAAAAGTCTTACCATCTTTAATCTATTTTTTAACAACCTACTTATACATTGAAGATTCTTTGCATCATAAATTACATTCATCTCTAGTAGGAACTCTTGGAAGGGAAACAACAGGTTCTAGAATAAGAAGGAACCAAAGTCCTAGGACCTCCAATAGATCCAAAATAGAAAAGACCAAGGGATCATAGAGGGAAATCAAGCTAGAACAATTCTCTTAGTTCTTCTTTTTGTCATCCTCATAGATATAGTTTGACAAAATGAGCATGGATATGAAAGAAAATCTTTATGAAGGGATTGAGATGGACTAGTTGGTGGAGATGCAAATAAATATCAACAAAAATACTATGAAAGAGATAAAAATCATGATGAAGATGAAGATGAAGACAAAGAAAGAGAAAGAAGGTAGAGGAGAAGAAACAATGAAGAGTATCAAAGGAACAATCACTATTACAACAAAGATAATGATGAATTGGAGATTATGATGAACCCCTACTAGCCACTAGGAGCATGATAAATATTAATGAGATTGTATGTATTCTAACAAGGCATTAAAAATATAGTCACATCAAAAAACTTGATATGAATAACTTTCTAAAATTTGAGGAAGGTTATCATGCTAATCCAAAACATCACCTACAAGCCTTTCATGATGTCTATGTACTTCAAAAAATTGAAAAGAATTGGTAGAAATTTAAGTTATTTCTAATAACAATGATTAAAGAAGCTAAAATTTGGTATCAGTCCTTATAGCTAGACTTCACTTGAAGTTGGAAAAAAATTCTAGAACTCTTTAATGACAAATACCAGATTTACTTGAAAGTGTTAAACCTGAGAAAACAAATTTAATGATGAAGACAAGGGACTCATGAGTCCCTTAATTTAGCCATAAGTAGATATCACTCACTCTTACATAGATTCCCATGACGTGGTCTCTCTCAAAAGGAATAACTTAGGCATATAATCAATGAGTTAAGTAGCAAGACAAGGGAGACTCTTGATGTTTGTACTTAGAGAAAAATATATAAAATGAGAGCCCAACAAATTTAGAGAATAATTGATTGAGTGACAAGAGAAGAGGAAGAATTCAAGAAATGAGAATCAATAGAGGAATATAATAGGAATTTAGCTTTTCATAAAAGATATGTTTAGATCTATGACACACAAGAAGAAGATTCTATGGAAGAAGTGATACAAAGAAAAGCTTTTCCAATTTAAAAGCATATCTCTAATATTGCAACACAAGTTGAGAGGATCTGGGATTTCATAGATGAAAAATTTATAATAATATTAGAAGTAGTAGAAGGAAAAAATGAACAAGTACTAACCAAATAAAATGACAAAGAAAAGGAAAAGAAGAAAAAGAATGAAATGGGAAATGACATAAATAAGTATAAAGGGAAAGCTACTCTTATGTAAAAAGTTGTTGATTCTAGTTTAGAAGATGATGATGGGTGTAACCTATGCCAATATGAACATTCTAAAGAATGTTATCTTTTAATGATCCACCTATAGGAATCATGAACATATGTACTAAATCAAGAATTTGTTAAGAAATAAATTCCTAGGAGATTATCTTACTTGTGAGACAATTACCACTAGAATTATCAACAATAATTATACTATTAAAGTAGGACTTATCCTTAGTTTTAGAAGCAATATTGTTAGTAGTGGAAAAATCCATAGACATGGGGGATGCCACTAGTAAGGCAACAATATCTGTATAGATAATTGGATATATATATATATGGATACTATGTCTAGTAGCCTATTTCATCAAGGATTACTACTACTCATGTTTCTTACCACTATTACTCACTAGAGTACCACAAAACATAAATTTTACATTGGAAATCATCTTCTTACATACCACATCAACCATCCCAAATCACCTTCTTACATACCACATCAACCACATTCTCAATAGTCTTATAATCCACTACATCTAGTTTTTCCATTACCAATGCAAGTTCCTAGCTCAACCTAAATAGAAGAATGCAACATGACCCATGAACACATAAATATATGATACTACTAGCAATTATGAATGCAAATGTTAGAAATGTCTTTTCTTTAGGATCATTCTAGAGATAGCTAGTAAGTCTACAAGTCCATCTCAATAGAAGCAAGAGACTATCACTATAACATCAACCTTAGTTTCTACATCTCTAAGTTATTCAAAAGAACACATGCTTATTTCAAATTAGAGCATAAACATTCAAACTATCATGCTGACCTAGGTAGTAATCGATTAAATCAAAGTAATAATGCTATCTTAGAAAAGAATTGATCTAGAAAGCTCACTAATATATCTATAAATAGTCAGAAATGCACGATGTAAAGCATTCATAGAATTAGGTTCTCAAGTAAATATCTTCTTTTAAGATATGTATAAAGCTTAGAACCTATCACCATTAAAGAAATGTAATATTTGATTGAAGCTTGTAGATTAGTCAGTCATAGTCCCACTAGGGTAGGTAGATGATGTAGTGATCATTATCAGTAGTTGGTCATACCTAGTTGATTTCTAGGTTCTCTACATGGGTTAAAAGAAAGGAGAGTTCTTGATCATTAGGGGGAGAATATGGCTTAGTACGATCAATTCTAAGCTTGGATTTAGGGATATATCCTTCAAAATTTCTAAGAAGGATGAAAGGAAAACAATTCAAAAATAAATAGTTCTATGCATTATGTACAATGATGCTGGGTGTAACTACATGCAAAAACTTTGGACAATTAAACAAAGAAAAATTCTAGTATGAAAATCACATACAAAAAACATGTATATACAAAATTCTTGTATGCAATTGCCACTACCAAAAAGACACTTGGTAGTTAATAATTGAAGAAGAGTATAAATTTAAAATATGCATGAAACCTATTGAGAAACTCACAAAGTACCTACATAGATGAAATGAATAAAATAGAATTAGTAAAAAGGCAAATTTTCTAGACAAGATATAAAAAAGAATAAAACATGAATTGAGAAAAGCTAGAAATCCTAGAAAATATTAAACTGGAGCTTATAGAGTTGATGACATTACTAGACTCACTTGAATATGTATTTTTAAATAATGAAAAATTAGTGATTATTAATGTCAATTTTATAGAGGAACAAAAGAAGAAAATGATTAAGGTGATTAATAATGGCATATAGTCTTCATATGGTCTTATGATGAAATTAAAGGAATAGATCCACATTGTTGGTGATCATTTGGAACCACCAATGTTTTCTTCAGTCTTGCAATTAGAATCACAAAAAATGAAGGTGTTCCTTCAAACATGAGTTTAGGTGTTTTTTGGTCTCTGGAAAACACCAAGGCCTAGATACCTCCAAATAAACTTAGTGGTAATACAGAGAACTAAGTGTAAATGTGTATTTGCTGTTATGATTGTTGAAATGCTTGGGTTAGCGTATGAAACTATAATTGGCCATTATAACAAAAATTTTTCTAACCTTGTTGAATATTGTGAGTTAGTAAAGATTCCTATTTTGTCTAGTAACGTAGTTTATATATTCCCTATAGTACATGCCTTGAAAGAAATAAAATTTCATTGAAATGCTTAAGCACAATTCTACAAAAATCTACTCTTAGTTTTCCCTAGATAGAAAAGTCCACAAGAAAAATAGAAATAGAGTGAGATTCAATGGATTTTAAAAGAAAAGAAGAAGGAAGTCAGATTTTTGTAGAATCTCAAACATTTAAGTGAGATAAAATGAACATGAGGAAACACTTCTAAATAAAGCTATTTCAATTCAATTCAAAGTGTTACAAATTGTACAAATCCTATGAGCTCATCAAGAAATTTCATAAAAGACACTCATATTAAACTACCAAAAAACTTTGTAAAAGATGAAATACAAGCTATTATATGACTAGTTAATAGTTGTCAAGAATTGCAATAATAAAGCTATTTAAAAAGGTATAACAATTTCAAGATTGAACATGATGAAAAAACTTTATAATTGAAGCTATTTCAAGTTAGCTCAAATTATCAAAGATTTTCTAGACCCTCTAGACTCAACCAAGAAAATTCATAAAGACATTACTATTAATTTCTCAAGATGCTTTTCAAAGGAAAATATAAGCTCTTACATGGCTAACTAATAGAAGTCTAGAATTGTGAGAAAATAGAACTATAAGAGAAATCAGAAAATTCCAAAATTAAATTCCAAGCACAACACTATCTAAACTACTATCTAAGCAACTAAGATAAAATGAGAAGAAAAGAACTCATAGGATTTAAAAAAACCAATTGAATGAATGATGCAATTAGCAACCCATTCTTACAAGTAATTTTTAATATTTTTTTCAAGTTCTTTCCCCTTTTCATTCTACCCTTGGAGCTCTTTTTATAGTGGATTCTTGGTAGTTACAACATCATGGAAAATTAAATTAGTTACAACCACTACAATAATTTAGTTACAACTACCATAGAAATTAAATACTATAGTTGCCAAGTGTCATGTTCAGTAGTTACAACATCATGGAAAATTAAAATAGTTACAACCATTATAGAAATTTAGTTACAACTACCATATACATTAAATACTATAGTTGCCAAGTGTCCTATTTGGTAGTTACAACATCATGGGAAATTAAATTAGTTATAACCACTATAAGAATTTAATTAAAACTACAATAGAAATTAAATGCTATAGTTGCCAAGTGTCCTATTCATGTAGGATGTGGGAGAAATATCCTACAAATCCTCCACATTTTGAGCTCCTTTACTGATAATCCCATTCTCTTAAGAGAGCATGGTTCATTGAATTTAGTTTTAAAGCTATTTAATTTCTAACTACTGAGTAACTTCTTGTAATAGCACACTTTTTAATGATTTGATTCAATGCATTGAGCCCCATGTGCTCTTTAATGAGGCTAGAATGTGGCATGATGAATGAGCTCTATGTGTTGATGTGGTAGGTTATTGATGTGATGGTGATGACGTGGTGTTATGTTGAGGTGATAGAACTAGTTCATGAAGTTGAATTTTATCTTCACAAGATGGTTATGCATGCTAACATGGCATAGTGTTGATGTCATGATGATGTCATTGATGTTGTTGTGACATACGTCGATGTGTCATAGCTTATGTGGTAGAGCTAGTTTATCAATGAGAAATTTCATCCTTTAAACGAGCTCGAAAAGCTGATGTAGTAAGAAGCTAAAGTAGCAAAGTCATCATGGCATTGATGACATGGTAGAATAAACTTGTAGGTCTGAATTTCTACTTCATGAAGTAGTTCTATGAGCTAATGTGGCACAAAATTCATGCTAATGTGGCATTTGTTAATGTGATAGAACATATTCATTGCGCTATTAATCATCCTTACGAGCCACCTCTAGAAGTTGACATGGTAGCTTGCTAACATCATGATGACATGAAAAAAGCTAATGTGGCAATGCTGATATGGTACACTAACTTGGCCTCATGCTAATGTGGCATATGGTAATGTCATGATGATGTTTGTAGAAGATGATGTTGCAGATGAAGCGAAATCCATCTAGATGAAAAATGTGATTCCTCTAGTTTTTGATGTGGCACTACTAATGTTATGCCAATGTTATGCTAACATGAACAAAGGATGACATGGAAGAGGCTGAAAATTCATCTGAATATAAACAATGAGCTCAATCTAGATGCTAACATGATAGCGTGCCACATGGTAGAATGGATTTGTAGCAGCAAAAATCATTCTTATGTATAGGCTCAATAGTATGCTAATGTGAAGAGAAGATGATG
Organism: Gnetum montanum; assembly: GCA_015680685.1. NCBI lineage: Eukaryota > Viridiplantae > Streptophyta > Gnetopsida > Gnetales > Gnetaceae > Gnetum > Gnetum montanum. The sequence goes on along the minus strand of MNCI01008066.1, from coordinate 709,462 downwards.
TGGAAAGCTAATATGTGGCAAAGCTAATGTGGCATCAAAAGATCAAGATGAGCTTTTAAGCACCTAAATGGTTGAATCTCATCCAAATGAGAATCTGCAAATGCTCAAAATATCTTTATTGGACCAATCCCAAAAAGCTTATGAGATGTTTTTACTCATTACATGTAATATTGCAACTTAGACTTTTCATCATTTATCTAGAGTTTCCATACCAAAGCTTCATTGAAATAGCTTGTGAGGCCGAGGTATTTATGCTATGCTATTCTTCAAGCCATTGTGGTCATAACACTTCTAATAAGTTGGATACATTGATAATGACTTATGAAGCTTCCTTTCCTTTCTTTTTTAGAGCTTAAATATATTTTCTAAGTCTTCTCTACCTTCATAATCCTAGATCCTTATTATAAGGAGCTAATTGTGAGAACAAAAGTGAAATTGACTATAGCTAATGGGAGTGTTAGGTTTAAAGTTGAGTGCAATGAAACTTGTTTTTCACAAGGTTTTTCATAGCTAAAATAGTTTCTAGTTCCAGTATCCTTAGCATAGGTCATATTTTTCTTTTTGCAATTTTAGGAATTTAATTAAATAATAGGTTATGTGCTAAAGCCAAAAAGGAAGTGAAATTGAAGCTTTTATTTTAAAGTAATAAGTTAATCTTGTTCATTCAACTAGATTTTATAATCTACGAAAGCTATTATTCCAAGGATCTTTTTGAGCTTATTGCACAGGCATCTAAAAATGCTTGAAGGAACATAAACCATTGTTCAAGCTTTAATACCTCCATAGCTCTTTAGAAATACTCTCTTCTTTTAGCATGGAATCTTTTTTCAATCATAAGTGCTTCTTTCTGTTTAGTAATAATTTACTTCCAGTGCTACAACCTTATAAAGTTTGCTCCATGAAATGGCCAGAAAGTTACCTACACACACATGTATCAACATTGCATTTACATAGATCCATATATAAAATCATGATGCCAACCACAACGAATATTGAATCCTAAATTAAAAGAAGTTTTCAAGTAAGAGCTTGAGAAATTGCTAAAGGTAGGATTAATCTATTTGTTTATAAGTAGTGAATGGATCATACCACTTGTAATTATCCCAAATAATAATAACAAGTGGAGGGTTTGTATAGACTTTAGACTATTGAATGTGGTTACATTTAAAGATCATTTCCTTTTTTCTTTATTAATTAAGTATTAGATATAATAGTAGGACACCTATATTATAGTTTTCTAGACTAATATGATGGGAATAATTAGATTAGGATCACTGTAGATGATTAGTAAAAGATCACTTTTACATGCACGTGGAGGACATTTGCATAGAAAAATATGTCATTTTATCTTTGCATTACTCTTGTAACATTCTAAAGACTAGTTCTTAGCATATTCTAGAAATAGATAGGCAATGTTGTGGAAGTATTCATGGATGATTTCTCCACATGTGATTGTAATCTTGAAAAAGCCTTGGACTAGCTTAAATAAGTGCTCAAATGATATGTTGAAACCTTAAGTTGAACTAGCAAAAGAGCCATCTGATGATCTAAGAAGATACATTTCTAGGACATAAAATTTTAGAAAAAAGGAATAGAAGTGAACCATAATAAAATAAAGATTATATGAGAAATCACTTAGCTACCATAAATAGCCAAGTATGTTAGATTATTTCTTGGTCACACTGGGTATTATAGGAGATTTATCAAGAAACTTTCCAAGATAGAAAAATTGCTATTAGAGTTAACCAAGAAAGATGCACAGTTCATTTGGATGGAGAATTTTGAAAAAGCTTTTGAACTTCTTAAGAAAAAATTGATGAAAGCCTCTATTCTTTAGGCACTAGATTGGTTGAAGCCTTTTCACATTATAATAGAAACATCTAACTATGCATTGGAAATTGTACTTATGCTATTAGATAATTAAAAATATCTATTTTATATCCACTACATAAGTCAAAGTATAATAGGAGAACAACTTAATTACAATGTCATAGAAAAGAAGTTAATAGTAATGGTGTACATGCTTAAAAAGTTAAGAAACTATGTACTTGATTATTTTGTTTATGTACATATTGACCATAATGATATAATCTTTTTTATGAAAAAGCTATTAGTTAGCCCTTGTATTATATGATGGCTCATCATCTTGCATGAATTTAATCTTACAATGATAGATAGAAAGGACACTAAGAATATCATTTTTGATTACTTATCTTAGTTATGATGTGATAAGGGTGTTAATAAAAGAGCATGTTTAGAGCTATTCGTAGATGAATTTTTATTTGCAAAGGTAGTGATGAGTGGCGAGGTACCCCTACACTCAACCATACGAATACGAGCATTACACACGCGATCTGGTCAAACTCCACAGACTAAGTGCCTACACGCCTTATGGAACACCAAAGGTTAATCAGTCGTTGTCTTCCTAAGCTCACTGTTATTTGTCACAGTTGTATGGTTAAGTGAACTTGAGGTATATGATTGTTATATCTTTTCTCTTTTATCACCTATGCTAATGAGGGAAAGGGTGAAGAGACTAAGTAACTAAATTTAACTAACTAAGCTTTAATTACCCTAACAGTAGTATCCGTTCCCACTTGCCGTTTCACACCTTGAACCAATGCAACGCTGCTGGGATTACCAAGCGTAATGCATGTGCTCGAAGTGGTCATACTGCATGCACTTAACTAGGAGTTAAGGGTTGAGAGAGATTTAATTAAATAATAAAGCATTTAAAAATTTAAAATTAATTAAAGTCCTATTTAGCTTAGTCCATGCACTATAAGGTTTATCTAAAAGTTTGTCTTTATTTCCATACAAAAACGTGTGCTTAGGTATAATATTTTCTCGAATAAAGATCTGTTCACTTTGGGACTCCTACTACGGGCACATGGAAATTATTCTAACTCTGGAATGGAAAAATGACAAGAGTTTGGCTAAGGTCTAGATCTAGATGGAGAAACAAGGGAGAGTCACCTCTTATTTATAGAATTGGTGGCATGCTACAATATCGTGTACACGATATCATAGGGAAGGATGCGATATCGCATCCCATCATACCTCCATGATTGAATAAAAACTCATCCTTGAGTTCCTTACAAAATATTGGGAAGGTATGGGATTATTGACTTGAATGGAACTAATGGTGAATAGGATGATATGTGAACGGATCATCATTATAGAACATGACAAAACTGGTGTTCACGACAACAAGGGTGAATACTTTATACATTTGACATCAGGCCTTATTTGGCAGCTGAGAGAGAAGAGAGAAGAGAGAAGAAGTCTACTGCTACCAATGCCAGGATTATGCCTTTTGTTGTCCATTCGTAAGCATGCCATCAATCTTGTTCCTTGCATAATTGCTTCAGCACCGATTCATTCCAAGTGTTCCCTCCAGATCCAATCCATTGTTGTATGATTGCCATACGCACACACAACATAGTCTTATATTAGCTAGGGTAAATGAATCACAATGTAGTTGATACCTTGCTTTGGTGAAAGGTCCATTGGCTGAGTTGTGGCATGGCTGATTGTGGATTCTAGAGATATAATAATGGTGACTACCAAAGGTGTACGGGTTAGGAAAAAATCAAAAAAATTGGGTTAGGACCCCCATGACTAAGAGAAAATCTCCAGTAGTGATAGAACGGAGAAAGAAGAGGAATAAGAAAGATGGAGAAAAAGAGACAACTATAACGTCAATGAAATGGATGTCAAGATGGAAATGAACAAAATAGAGTTGATTGCAACAATGTTAAGGAAAATAATTTTACTGGTGCACCAAAAAGGAATGCTAGTGGGTCCTCCCCAAAGCAGGCTCATGCCCTTAATGCCTTGACAAACCCACATTCAAAGAGTCTGTAGGCTCTAGGAATGTCGTTTGGAACAAGAGTTAAAGTCTTAACCACAAGAATTTACCACAAATAAAACAATGCGTCAACCAAAATATACACTAATGATACAACCGACAATGAGGTAAACAATGGAGAAGAATGATGGAAAGAAGAGGATGGAATGGAGTCCTAAGAACAAGGTGATGTACAACCCCTTGTGTATTTGATGATTAATGTAACTTGGTAGATTCCCTTCCAAAT
>MNCI01008066.1:625754-705318 GCA_015680685.1 Gnetum montanum | reverse complement strand
TCTAAGGGGTGTGCTTTGAATCCTCACTATTTTTTTTATGTTTTTCGTGAGAACCACACCATGCAAAGATGTATTATTTTTATTTTTATTTACTCAGCTTCCCAATGATTGGGTAACGTCAAAATGGTAAGAAAACTCAAGAAGAAAACATCCAAGCACCCAAGAGAATGGCCAACACAAATGCATCAAGTTCCCTTGAAGCCACACCCTTTTCAATCCTTGAGTCCTTCCTTAGTTTGAGAAATGCCTAGTCACTGATTTATTTATAGTTCTTATTATTTTGAAGAAAGGGACTGTACAGTTCCAAGCCAAGAGAGACCATAGAGATTTGTGGATGCATGGATGATGTTGACTCATTGCCTGTCATATCAAAAGAACCATACCTTAGTATCAACATTATCACTTAAAGGTAAAAACCAAACATTAGTAACCAAGAGAAAATAGTTCGTATCATCTTTGGAGCACTTATTAAATGACAAAGTTAACAAAATGGATGAACACACACACAAATAAAAGAAAAGGTATGAACGATGTTGCAAAAAAAAAAATAAGAAAAGTTAAAGAAATTTGTAAAACAAAAATGTGCTTAACAAAAATGTGTAAAACAAAAACTTAAAAGAAACTGAGGGCCTCAAATGATTAGCATGGGTGGCCATCTCCCCCATGACTGAATTGAAAGGGAGAGATCCGAAATAATGAGCGTTTGTTTGAATTTTTTAGAAGTGTCCAACTTCTCCCAATTGATATTCTTAGGTTAAGGGTTGGAAGTTGGCGACACTCATACTCCAATGTATCTATGCTTTCGTTGTGGTTGCAAGTTGTTCCCCTAGTTAGTTCCATGCATATTGATGGGTTGATCTCTTGATTAGCTATCAACCACTAGTTGTTTTCCTGTTGTGTAGTTGCTACATATAGGCACCTTTGTATCCGAGTTTCCTGGGCACACTGGTTGCATACAGGGAATGCTGAGCACTCCTGCACATCATCATCCTTTGTATCACTATATGTGATGCATGGAACTTTCTTCTTCTCGATCTTTCCATAAATATTTTCCTTAGATATTTCCAGGGAAAGATCACAGATCCCTAGGCATGCTTTGATGTTACTGAGCCATGCCCTCCCCATTATAATTGGGAAGTCCCCTTTATTGTTGTTAACTTCTATCACTAGGAAATCAGCTAAATATGATCAACCATACACAGTGGTAACAATGTCCTCCATAAGTCCCAAGGGGACAGTGATGGACTGGTTAGCCAGCTCTAATTGAATATTTTTCTTCTTGAGTGGAGGCAGGTTTTAAGCTTTATACATTTCTTGTGATATTAAGTTAACTCTGGAACCTGAGTCAAGAAGGGCCTTACAGGGTTCAGTCCCAGTGACTTGGAGATAAATTAGGGGACTTCCAGGGTTAGAGAATTTCTTAGGAAGGTGGCCCACATTAATCTAGTCAGTAATGGTATGTGTTAACATAACCGTGTACGTTGAGCTCTATTGTTGATTTGAAGGGAGCTCTGAAGCCTTTCTTGATGGAGGAGTGGTCATAGACTCAACCGCCTATGGTTGGAGAGATTATTTGGGCTTTTTGTTTTGAAGAAAGGTCTTCTCTTTGTATGGTTGTCTAAACCAGCAGCAGGTTAAAGGTTTACAGCTGTCATAGCATTACATTGCTGCAGTTGAGTGGGGAGTCCCCCTTGCATCATTGGAGCGGGTGGTAGTCGAAGTATCGACGTAAGAGATGCGGATGGATTCAGAGGATGGTATGCATGTGAAGTATCTCTTCTAGGAGAGGGAGTCCTAAAATACTCCCAAACTTGGTAGTGACATTGTGGGGTCATGTGACTCATAGAGTCACTTGGAGAGACCGACTGCTGCACATAATAGCCATATGGATTTGGTTGCCGGTAAGGGTATTGTTGTCTAGGCGGTGGCATCCCCCATGACTGTGGGTATTGCCACTGTTGGTGTTGCTTGATAGGTTGTGGTGGAGTTCCACTTGGATAATATGTTAAGGGTTCGTGGAACTACCTTGGGTTACCTTGGGGATAAGGTAACCTCCAGGGTTCTTGCTATTTGTTAAGTCTTGGGTTGAGTGCATACACCCCAGACTCTTGAAGATGTGAGATTATTGGGCAACACCCCTTAGGATGGTCATATTGGTAGATCTTACATCCACCATCATTTTCTGTATCATAATCCACAACCTCATCGGTGATAGAAATTTTTCCCTTACCCTTGTTACGTGCATGGTCTGAATCTCTCCTCTCTTGCTTATCATGGTCTCTACTTCATTTCTTAGACTCCTCTACGATTTTTAAAATGGTTTCAAATCTATTGTCTAAGGAGTCCCACATTTGATCTACCTTAGCTAACACTTTAGTTGTTGACTTTTGAAGTGGCAAGGTTTTTCTATTCACTAACTCCTCGAGTGGTGACTCATCACTCCCTTCTTTCAGAGGGAAGGATCGTAGTTATACTCTTCCATGCTTTCTCTTTTCCATAGCTCCCCTTCTTCCTTAGCTACTTGCTTCAACAATCTATGAACTTCAGGGGACCTAAGCTTAGATAATCTCCCTTGGGCATATGTTCCAAGGGTCCTTCTGGTTTCATGTCTTAGCCCATCTACAAGATGGCGGAGTTGATCCTATTGCAGGTAACCATGGTCAGGGCAACGATGTAACAATGCATAATATTAGCCCATGGAAGCATCCAAGGGTTCATGATTACCCTTCTTCCATCCTTGGATCTGCCTCTGCAAGTTGGACACTCTAGAGTACATTTGATATTTATCGTTGAATATTTCTAACATTGTACTCCATCATCTAATAGATTCTGGTTCTAAGGACCAGTACCAACTTTTTGCTTCTTTTATGAGTGTCCTTGGGAATAATTTTAACTTTTTCCACTCATTTTTGATATTCTGCAAGGCACAGGCATCGTGAAATTCCTGTAAGTGGTTTTGCGGATCAGCGTCGTATCCCCCCTCCAATCGTGGGATATTATTCATGTCTAATCTCTTTATCCAGCTATCTTTCTGGTGCCTTGTAGGTATTCTCACAGCCTTCGTAATGTCTAACATACTCTAGGTTGCTAGTAGGGGTTCATCATTGGAATTTCTTTCATGGTGTCTATGATGCCTACGCGGTTCCCTACGTTCCCTTCTACCATTCCTGATTCTCTCGAATGCCCTCGTCCTCGCTCTCGACTCTCTCATCAAGGGTGCTCATCATGCTTACCCTTATCCTCAATGTTGTGCTCTTTGTGACTGCTTCTTGATGTGGAAGGAGAGGGTGAATGATGCGATGAAGAAGAATAAGAAGGGGAACCATCGCCATGACGATGTTTCTTACCTTCTCTTCTATGGTTATGGCCCCGATCATGATGATGATCAGAATGCCCGCCCTTGTCATTTGTTTGTGTTCCCTCATTGAACACTTGGTGTTCATGTTGATTAGAACTAGGGTTGTGAATCATGGAGTGTAGGTTCTGATACCCCACCTCCTCACCATCATTAGGAGGGGGAACATCATTTGATGGGGAACCTGTTATAACCGGTTCACCATCTCCAATTTCACTTAAGACGTGTGGGACCCCTTTGCCCTTGAACGATGTATGGTAACTCTCATACTGTGAGTCCCTTAGATGTTGTGCCACTGTGGGATGGTAATCCCTTGTGTTGAAATCACCTACAACGTATTCAGTGTATAGCTGCGTCATGCCTATCTGTGCAAGAGCATTAAGGATCATGTTAAGGACTGCCTGATCTGGGGGTAACACTATGTTACCTTGCAAGTCTCTCCAACGTAGTTGTTCATCCTAATGGAGGATAAAGGTAAAATTGGGTATATACTCATGGTGATGAGTATACACTACCTGATACTCTTGAGAAACTAGTGGATCTAGGTTACGTGTGTTAGATCGCCGACTATCTCTTGTGTGATCCCTAGGTGGTGAAGTGCTTTTATGAGAAGAAGAAGACATTGTTATCTTGTCGGTGTGCTATTGACCATTGTTTAAATTTTCTTCTAATTAACCCTAAGGGTTTTTTAAGCTTCCCAATGATGTGGATGATTTTCTATGTTCTACTTAGTGCACAAACAACTTAGTCCCCGACAATGGTGCCAATGATGAGTGATGAGGTACTCCTACACTCAACCATACGAATACGAGTGTTACACATGCGATCTGGTCGAACTCCATAGACTAAGTACCTACAAGCCTTATGGAACACCTATGGTTAATCAGTCATTGTCTTCCCAAGCTCACTTGTATTTGTCACAGTTGTATGGTTAAGTGAACTTGAGGTATATGCTTTTTATATCTTTTCTCTTTTATCGCCTATGCTAATGAGGGAAAGGGTGAAGAGACTAAGTAACTAACTTTAACTAACTAAGATTTAATTACCATAGCATCAGTATCCATTCCCACTTGCCATTTCACATCCTAAACCAATGCAATGCTATTGGGATTACCAAATGCTATTTGTTATTGGGATTACCAAGTGTAACACACGTGCTCGAAGCGGTCGTACTAAATGCACTTAACTATGAGTTAAGGGTTGAGAGAGATTTGATTAACTAATAAATAATTTAAACATTTAACATTAATTAAAGTCCTATTTAGCTTAGTCCATGCACTACAAGGTTTATCTAAAAGTTCATCTTTATTTCCGTACAAAAACGTGTGCTCAGGTACAATATTTGCTTGAATAAAGAACCGTTCACTTTGGGACTCCTACTACAGGCACATGGAAATTATTCTAACTTTGGAATGGAAAAATGGTAAGAGTTTGGCTAAGGTCTAAATCTAGATGGAGAAACAAGGGAGAGCCACCTCTTATTTATAGAATTGACGGCGTGCTGCGATATTGTGTACACGATATCACGGCCCATGCGATATCGCGTCCCATTAGGTAGTAATGGTTTCAAGTCCTAAATAGAAACCATGGATTGCAAATTATCTTAGTTATTTAATAACATAGAAAATTCCTACCAAATAAGATAAGAAAAAGAAATAATAGTTTCTACATTAGGCCAAATATTTCATTAAAATTAATAAGAACCTTTACAAGATCTATGTTGATAGCTTGATCCATTAGTATGTCCCAAAAGAAACTCAATAGATAGTACCATAGGATGCACATGAAGAACCCTATGAAGGTCACTATGCGAAAAAGGAAAAAAACTATCAAGATCCTTATGGTTAGTTATTTTTGGCTAACTATCTTCAAAGATGCATATGACTTCACACAATCTTGTGATCAATGTTAGATAGATGGTAAAATGATGATTAAATTTGAAGGTATTAACACTAGATTAAATCATTAGAACAATTTAATATCTAAAGAATTGACTTTATGGGATCCATCACACCCATGCTGAATGGGAAGCTATACATAATTATTGTTGTTGAATATTGCATAAAATGGATAAAAAATTGATGTAGTAATAGATTGTACATCACTTGCATCTACAAGGTTTTCTAATAGCATGTAGTAACAAAAATTTATATACCTAGAGCCTTGATATTAGATAATGGTATCCATTTTACAAATGTCATATTCAAAAAGATGGTGTAATGCCTAGAGGTTGAACATAACTTAAGTACACTAGATTACTTACATGAATGGTTAGCAAATACAGGAAGGACTTGAGTACCAAGTAAAATGATGCTTTATGGGCTTATCATGCTACCTAGAAACTTCCTATAGGGTATTCCCTTTATAAACTAGTTTATGAAAAATTACTCAATATACCTATTCATGACAACCTTCAAATATTAACTATAGTTCATGATTTATAAATTGACTTAAATCTAACCCAAAAAGAATGACTTATGAATCTAAATTTACTAGATGATAATTGACTAGTAACACTAATGCATAATGAGGCACATAAAAATTTTATCAAACAAAGATATGATATTAGGATACCACACATAAAAATAAAACTAAGGGATAAGTTTTTCTACTACAATTCCAATCACATGCCATAAGGCATAAAGTTCTAGATGCTTTGGAAGAAAATTTATGTTATCCATGCTACTTATAAATTAGGTGATATGTTGATTTATCACTCAAGCACCTCATAAGAGATGATTTTAGTTAACATCTAATAGATAAAATCATGTAGGGAATCCCAAAAGCCTATGATCATATTATCCTCATTAACTAAAGCCATTAGTCAATCTATCTTTCATTTCTTCTTCAACCTTATTAATGGGAGAGATCTTTATTCTAATTAAGCCTTGTGAGCATAATTTTTAGACTTTTTGTTTTGCAACTTCTTAATATTTTCATGATTCTTTTCAATTTTTTAATTACTTGATATCTTTTAAATTCTTAATAATTTTCTTTATTCTTTGATAGCTTTCATTCTTTGTATACTTTTTAGGTCTTAGAGTCATTTATTTTTCATATTGTGCATAATTTCATTATTTCAGTTAATAAAGCTATCAACTATGTATAGGATATCACTTCACTTGAGAGAATATTGTTCTATGTTATCGAATTATTAAAGGAATAATTATACATGCTATGAGATCATATCATCCATTCCTTTATTTCTAGCAATAAGAGGTCCTTATCATGTTATCATATTTTAACTAAAATAAATCTATTGTCATTAAGTTTAGACAAAAGGAGGAAGAATCAAGAGGGATAGATGATGGTGTGATACCAAGGGGACTTGTGTATTATTTTACTTTCACCTTATGTTTAACTAATCTCATTTTGTTACACTATCACTCATGTTTTCTTGTTTATGAAAAATAGTATATGAAAAGCAGTTTTACTTTGTTATGACACTAGAAAGAGATGTTACACATGTTTAAAGTTAGTGCTCTAACAAGGGTACCAACATAATAATTAATTAATTAAGCAGAAGAAACCTATCTTGAAGCACCACTAGAAGGACATGTTACCCATGTCTAAAGGGAGGCTACTTCCAAGAATTCCATGGTTGCTTAGACTAATTTCATCATGTGACTAGAAAGACATATGATCCATGCTTAAAGGTGCTAGATTAATGGTGAAGGTCATGAAAGTAAACCTTGATGGTTAATTAATTATGCTCAAAAACCATAATGATAACTTCTCAAATTTTTTTATGAAGGTATAGTTATAGTAACTTGTTTGTTAGCTAGACCCATGAAGTTAGTCTAGGATGATACAATGCAATGTCATTGGTAAGAGGTATGAATTTGGTTTAGAGTTCCTATGAAAAAGTTTAATGATTAATTAATCACATGTCACACATAAGGTTTATTATAATAGTTGTAAGGTCTCTCATGTCCCATCCTCTTTGATCCCTTCTAACTCTATTTGTAATGTCCTGTCCCTTATTAAGGGTGAATACATATTGTAAAAATGTAATTAACCTTCAAATGAAGGGGTGCCTTGTTAATAGGAATTATAATTATTCATGTATCCCTTAGGAATGGGTTTTACCTATGCCATTTAAGAATAAGTTTAAAGGTCATGTTGGCATGGAGTTGCAGAGCCTAGAAAGGTAAGTAACAGAAGCTAGGTGAAGTGGGAAAAGAAGGACTATTCATCCTTTCGATTGGAAAACCTAAATGTGGTGGTAGTTTTGAATTGCCTCTAAAGCTTAAGTGGCATGGGAAGATAACCTATAGAGCGTTATAGTACACTCTCTCTTATTAATAAATTTTTTCTTTATTTTTCCTTCCTATTCTGTGTACCAATTATTCATTTGCTAGTAATTCATTTATCAAAGTATTTTATGATATTTCCATTATGTTACTTACTTGTGTGATGAATTAAGCAATAAAAAATTATGTTTTTATGACATTTGGAAATGGGATGTCATACTATCTCACCTCAATGGCATGTATAATTATGAATTTAATAATCTTGCACATCATAGCATAGGATTCTAGCTACAGTAATGCATGTGTGCATTGGAACAAATATATCATTCAAATTCAATTTCTTGAGTGTCCACATATGCCTATAGGAGTGGTTATATAAAGGCATTGAGGGCAAAGACTTGCTTTGGGGAGAACCCACTTGTATAGCTATTGAAAATCATGTTCATAGATCAATTTCACTTCATGCAAATCATAATGTGCTAATCTTTGACTTCATTTATGTACCTAATAAAAAAATTTCTCTTCAAATTTTGATTATATTTTATCTAAAAACCTTTTATCTTATATTTGAACATTTATTACTCATCCTTGATCAACTTAAATTAATTAAACTATATTCAAGTATTATTTTATTATTTAACCACCTTTATGAAGTTTCAAGGTCCTTATGATGTGAATAAATGATGATTTTTTAAACAAATACAAGTGAAAATTAATATTTAGGACGAGTTTTATTATAGCTACAATATCACCAATGTCACATCTATGATATTGCCCTTATAGAATCTATAAATACACATGCATTCTTAATGATTTTTCATATTTGTTATTTCATGTAAGGAGTTCATGTTGTTCTTTTACTAAAAACCTTTCAAACATCCTAACTTATAATTCACATATCTAATTTCTCTTATGAAAGATTCTTTGAACTTTCAAAGTTTGGTTATTAGTTATGGGGGAGATATAGTAGATCATGCAATTTTTGCAAATACCATAAATTAAGTATTAGAGTAATTCTAATGATTTTAGCTGCATTTGGATTTTTATAGATTATAGACATATTTGGAATTTCCTTTGATTTGCGTGCATATGCTAAAATGATGAAATGATTTTATTGTGTCATTACAATAAAACATTAATATGTTTAGTATCAAATTGGTACCAATTTGTGCATTTTGAGCATTTGTGTAAAATCAGTGATTTAATAATTACTAATTTAGTACCTATGAATAAATTGATAATCTAAATTTTTTTTTGATGTGGGATATTTTTTAATCCTTTGATCTCATCTTCATGTCAATAATTTTTTTGAATTTTACAATTTTTTTGAATTCTATAATTTAATGATTCTAACATTAGAAAATTGTATTTTCCAATTTAGGAACTTTTCCATCAATTTAAATTTAGGGTATTTTCCAAAATCAATGAAGTTCTTGATTATGTAATGAATTTTAAGCATAATGATTATTTTTCTTTCAATCATTGATTATATTCAAAATATTAAAAAATAATTAAGAACCAAATTAAATTTTCTATGAATTTTTGAAAAGATTAATAAATAACCATAGGTGATTACACATAAATCCAAAGAAAAAACCTTTACCTAGAGGAGCATTATAGCCATGTGAAAAAAATACCAAAAGGAAAAATTGATAGAGGATAAGGGAGAAATTAATCACAAGAGCCACAGATAGAGCGGTGAGAGGTGCAATCGCATTCTATCCACCAATTGATGCCTCAAACATAGTAGTCATCATAGACTAAAGCATTAACACCATCTGCTCTTAAAGTAGGTAGGTAGCTTACCTTTTTGGAAGGCTATGTCAAAGCAACAAGTGAAAAATCAATTATGTCCAATATCATTGTGGAGTTTACTTTTGGTCCATTCGTAGAATTCACACCTTACAAAGTATGAGAATAATTACAAGGTTTCCTGTTCTAGCCCACAATTTTTACAAGTAGCAAATGGTACTTAGAAGAGGTCTATCAATCTTGGCATAATAGATAAGAGTATGCAATAGTGAAGATTGAAGGTGTTATAGTGTCATATTCAGTAGAAATAGTTACCACAACTTTAGGCCATTTGAACATTTGCATGATGATAGTTCCAATTTAAACATGTTTAGACCTAACAACTTGCAAGTTATAACTGTAAAGAGGCTATGGAAATGAAAAGAAATAATATCAATTTCTATCATTATTAGAGAAGATTTATTTCAAGATAGGAACCTGTCATTTGTATTCAACTACACATTTGAACATGATATCTACACATGCAACCAAGGGTAGTGCTATTCTTAGTAGAAAATATTAAGAAAATTTGGCACATCTTCTCTTCCTAGAGATAGAACTCAGATTTTACAAGAAATAGTTAGGCAAACCAAGATTATCATTTTATTGTATAATTAGAAAGTCGTGTACAAGAGTTGGAATTCTAGGATATACTAATAATACAATTAGAAGGGTTTAGAATGCATCTTATGCTGAAATGGTAAAGCTTGTACTTGTAAATAAAGATCAAGTAGATGTACTATCAAGCATAGTAGTAGAAATTGATGGTGTAGGTTTAAGAGCCCATGTTCCATCAAAAGACCTAGGAGACTTTAGACCATAAGCTAAGGAACAAGAGATGTAGCTAGGATTTCAAAGTTAGAGAAGAATGACTAGATATCTCATTAAACCGTCTAAGTTGGAAAACAAGGGATGTGATGAGGATGATCTAAGTTATTGTTACATGAGATAATTGAAGCATTTAGATATTAGGAAATGCTATTACATTCCATGTTATATTGGAGACTAGAAAAGGAGCTATAGTGGTAGTGATTCAACATGAAGGAAAGCATCAAGTTGTATATCTTATGACTAATCATATCAAAGATGCTATTAACATTTTTGTACTACCTTTGACTAATTTATTAGACTTGATGATGCTCATGAAGTACTTAAAAACTAGGAATAAATGAAAGAAAATAATTGACAAAAATCAACATGAAGCATTAAAGAGACTAGTTTGTAAAGAAGAAATAATTCAACATGTTTTTAACATTCTAAAGAATATCCCTATAGTTTAGTTTGGATTGATTTCTATAATGAAAACATTAATCACTGTAGAATATAGGCTACAACATGTTAAGTTGGAAGTTAAGAGTTTATAAAATGGGTTATCCCAACTTAGAAACCAAACACAAGAGCCTACAAGATACATTGCACAAGATCAATTACAACAATTTATAATCGAATAGGTTAATCAGTTTATGATGAAACAACACTAGCTAGAGATGAAGAGAGAGAAAGTTGAAGATCAAGAACTTAGAGGGGTATGAATAAGTTTAATCCACACTTTTTCCAACATTTAACACTACAAATTTACATGGTTCCCCAACTTAGGTACTTTCACACTCAAAGGATAGAATCCTTGTACACCTCCAGACTTTACAGGGCTTCAATTATAATGAACCCTTAGGTATCAACAAGTTCTTAAGCTTTAAGCATGATTTATCTTAAGAAATTCATCTAACCCCTTTGGGAAATCAAGCCCTTCGGTCTCAATAAAGATCTCAAGCTTTCTATAGGATATTTTTCTTCAAGAAACATAACCAATCCATTAGGTTTCTACAAGCTATGAAGCTTTACAAAGGAGGCTTTCCCTCAAGAAACATGTCACACCCCTTAGGGTTTTTACAAAGAGTGTGTATCCTCAATACACAACTCCTCAATGCAACATAGAAAGAAGAGATAAGGAAGAATTAAACTATCTCTTCAGATTCCTTACTTTCAAGCTCAACAGAAATTATAACAAAAGATAGAGGAAATTGAGGGCATTGAATTCTCAAAGATATATATAATTCTTTCTCATCACATGAAAAGATAGAGGAGATGAGGATATAAACTTGATAAAGATGTATACTAATGCTTTCTCACATGTATTTTCTTAATTTTCTCTCAATTTTTTCATCTCTTTATAGGTTTGCACTTCTTCATTTACCTGTTGGAATCCCTAAAATGGCTAGAAATTACTACATGAGATGTTAGCTTGTGGCCTGGGATGTGTCACTAATTTGGATTGCTTGAAAGAGAGACATATCATCTGGATTCAAGACATCTTAGTTAGGGTTAAGACATCTCCTTGAAATGTAAGATGTCTTGGATGCGACATCTTGGCTTAGCTTGGGACATCTTATGAAAATGTAAGTTGTATATTATTTTTGTAAGATGTCTAGGCTAAGATCTAGAATCTTGGTAGAGATGTCTCCTTTCAGCCTAATATGTCTTCCAAAGGTGTAAGACATCTTCTCTAGGATTGGAATGTCTCATGTCCTCATGCTCATCTTCAGTTTCTTGTTTTTTCTTTCAAAATATAGCATGATGAAATGTGGAGTCCTTCCCATTTCTTGGTCATTTTGATGTGGCAAATTAATATTTCTTTAGGCCTTTAAGAATCTCAAAAAACACATTGAAAAGTTCTTCATTTTCAAGATTTTGACACATCAAAAAATTTAACAAAAGTAACATGGGCTCACTTAGCTATAGATGCAAAAACCTATGCTCATAACAAAATCGTTATTGCTTTAGAAGATAAAAACATGAAACTTCCCATTAATAGTTACAAATTGACTAATGTACAAAAGGAGAAAAATTAGTTGGAGAAAAGCTTGAATTATATGAATGAACAATTTACTAGAGTTAGCATGAACATCAATAAAGTAGCCAAAGAAAATAGAACCATGTCAATCTGCATGATTTTCCGTAAGTCTTTTGTTAAGGTTAATGCATGAAAAAAATAAAGCAAAGAGACATGAAAAATTGAAGGAACATTTTAGAGAACAAGTGGATATGCAAAATCAAGTAAATGAGATAGAAATCAGATTGGAAAAAGCCAAAATTAATGCGATAGTATAAAAAAAATGCTCAAATGGCAACCAATGCTTGATAACATGACAATGATTTACCAAGCATACATTAAAATGAGGGAACTATAGATTGAAGGCAAGACATAGTATATGGAGTTAGCCAATCTTAGATATGCAAAGTTGATAATGTTAACAACAGGAAGACAAATGAATGAGCTTGAGGAGCAGCCAGCACCCATGTATCTACCATATGAAAAAGAACATAAGGATCATAATGAGCCATAACAGAAATTTCATATTGCTAATGTAGAACTACAAATGTTGAGAACAAAATATGTAAATTAAAGAGACGTAGTAGAATGCTTTAAAAAACATACAAATGATGACCAAGACTTATAGGCACTCATAAAAACATTTGACATTGAAAAAAATTAATTTGCTATTTGGTACATTAAAGCTAACAAATTGTTTTGATAGTTGACATGCCTTTGGGAGGTTCCAATAACAAGAAATCTTCCTAATTTTGCATGGACAATGAATGATTACTAATTTTGCATGGACAATGAATGCTCTTAGGATAAATGACAAGAATTTGAGGAATCTACTAATCTTTTGTTAACATATTGGCAATTATCATTAACTTTATGCCCCTTAATGAAATGATCTCTAAACTTTTTAATTAAATAAGAAATACCTCTAGAAGTTCTACCCCTCATCTCGGAATACTTATTTTTAGTAGAAATGATATGAAAGCCTAAAATAAATACAGCTAGAGAATTTTCTTCTTCCTAAGTTTAAGCAAAAATAAATAAATCAAAATCATTGAAGAAATGATTAGCATCTAAAGTAGTAACTTTATTAGCCAATGAATCTTCAACATTAAGAAAGCCACATGAAATGGAAGAAAATACCCATTTTGAGGAATTTTCCCTATCTTTGATAGTCATAACATATTTATAGTTTATGTAAGCAATTTTATCTTTAGCATGAGCTTATTGAACTTTCTACTATTTTTCCTACCTTTTTGCATATTCTTTTTTGGTCAAGTCTTTATTAATCTAAATATTTTGTCCTTTAATGGTACTTATATTGTTATAAATCTTATCTCTTTCATGTTAATTAGCAAACCTAACAAGAATTTTTTGAACTTTACCCCCATTAGGACAGAGTCCATTTACACTAATTATTAAGGTAGAAGAAATACGCATTTGTTTTGTAAAGAAATTTGGCATGACCTAAAAAAGATCATCATCCTATTCTTTAGGAATTTCCATAATTTGAATATTCTAAACATTATCACATTTTTCTTCATCTTCATGCATTTTCTTAGTAACTAATTCCAAGCCTAAGTGATTAGTTATTATTTTTGATTGAAGAAAATATAACTGTGACTATAGAGATTTCATATTAGTATGAACTTGAGTTCAACATTTGATAATGAATCTTGTTACCTCTATAGTAATTAGAATGGTTTGTACCTTTTTATCATAGCTTCAAATATGGATTTCAATTTCATAATTGGAGATGCCATGAAGTTTAGAATTGCAACCATGTTATTCCATTCCTCTTACAAAATTGTAAATCCTGACATTGAAACCCTACTTCTTGTACATCTCTAAACTACTTGAAATGGAATACATTACTTTATAATTTTTAACATACAAATGGGTCAAAATAGCACATTGAAGACCATCAAAGTGCCAAAATCCAAAATTAGTTCTGTGATCTAGCAAATTGCCAAACATCCAATCGTTGAATTGTGAAATAACTGCTAAGTCCAAATCACCCAAAATAGTTGAATCGTCAAATTAGCTTTAAACATACATGTGAACATAATCACCTTATTTTTAATTTTTTTTATTTTCTATATGAGCATTTTTTTAAAAGTTCATTTCTAAGTTTTCCTTTATAACTATTATCCTCAAAATTAAAATATGCATAAGAGGCATTTATGAACTCCAAATCAAATTCTGTTTGAACCTATAGGATCCTTATCAAGTGCACTATGTGACCATATGCTCAAAAAATGAGGTGTTAGCTGAGTGGTAAGACTCTTGATTTGGAAGCTCCAAGTCATGGGCTCAATTTTGATGGGCAATGTTGAGTTATAAAGTTATATTTGGACTAGGGGTGTACTTGTTTTTCAATTATTTTAGGTTCCAACGTACCTCCCAATTATGATGAAATTATATATAAGCATCATGCATCATAAGTGCATAGCTCAAATGCTAAAACTCTTATAGGATTTCTAAGAAACTAAAATTGTGATATCTCAAGATTTGTAACTTCAATTCTAGTAAACTAAGGTTCAAAACTAATACTTGAAAACATCTTAGACATATTGGTAAGCTAAGATTCTAGGTAGGATACCATCCTAATGTACTTTCATAACAAAGTTATTTTATACAACATTTAATTATAATTAAAACTTAACTTCAAATTTTAGTTTAATGATAAAAAGTGATAAGGGATATGGTCTAGGTAGGATTAGGATCCAAAATGCTTTATAAATAGAGTATTATATAATCACATGTGCATAATAAAGAATAAAATATGCATAACTAAATGTTTATAATTGAATGTACATAATGAATAAAATAGGCATAGCCAAATATTTGAAAAGGCATGATACTTGATATAAAGGAAAACTTCTAAGGTTAATTGAATTTCGATATTTGATCATAAAATATGCAAAATATCTATGACAAAGCTACAATAGTAGTAAAACAAAGGATATAAAACTTTAACAAAACACTCTATCAAGTAGATTATATTCACTTATGTATGACAACAACAAAAACAATAACATTAACAAAAACAACAATAATAGTAATTATAAAATTATAACTAACCTATTGAAATGTATCCAATAACATTAAATAATTAAACATATGAATTAAATTAAATAGTTAAAAATATGTAAATTTTTAGGTTATGACATCATCCCTATGGACCTTTTGGTTTTGGTATGTCAAAACATTAAGAAAAATAGAAGACAAGATTGTTTGTATGTGTGTGTGATTATTGTGCTTGCAGAATAAAAACTTGGAGTGGGATTTGGATTGTAAAAGCATTTGGACAAGCAATGAAGAATTCATTATGCAAAGGAAGATGAAGAAAGATGTCTCTGAGAAATACTAGATGTTTGGGTAGAATTGAAGTGAACATATGCAAATACGTCTACAAGAAATAACAAACATCTTTCTTTGGATGGCGATGTCTTCCATCAGGGAAAGACATCTTCAAAGAATGTAGGCTAGTTTCAAAAAGATGTCTTCCATTAGACAAAGATGTCTTCCAAGAATGAAGATTTTAGAAAGACATCTTTCCTAGACAAAGACATCTTCCTAGAATAGAAGGAAAATGTAGAAAGATGTATCAGGAATGAAGAAGATGTCTTCCATGATCATTAGTGACCATTGCCTAGCCATTGCATGAGTTCCAAGATGGATTTAAAAACATGGTAGCTATAAGAAGACATCATATGCATGAGAAGAGTGAAAAATTATGTGTAATCATTGTACAATAATCTTGTAAGTCATTGTAATGTTTGTTGCTCTTCATTGTATCATCATTTGTTCATTGTAAAAGTGTGTTGTACTCAATGTATAAGGATTAACAAACTAAGTTGCATTTATCCCTTGTTATTTTTCTTTCTTATTGCCTTGCAGGGTTGATGCTCTTCTTGTAGGAAGGAATCTTGCTTGAGCTTGTTGGGATCCTACAGGATTGAGTTGTTGATGCTATGGTACAACACTTTAGAGTGGAGCTCAAGGCTGTAAAGGTTGTGGAAGCTTATAAACTACATTCTAAGCTTGACAGGGCCTTGGGGGGTTAAGTTGCTGGTGTTGCAACACGACACTCCAGAGTAGGGCTTGAAGACTATATAGGATGTGGATCCTTCAACCACATTTAAGAGCAACAAAGTTTGAAGGTGTGCTAGAGATCTACCCTCTGAGTGTGGACTACCCAAGTTGGAAAAACACATTAAATTTGGTGTGTGTGTGCTTTTGTGTTACAATTTTTTAATTTAGGAAGCTTATTCATTCCCCCCTTTCTAAGTTCAATGATTCACAAGTGGTATTAAAGCCTAATACTCTTCTTTGTCATCATCAACTTCAAGAGTGAACAATGGAGAGAACATCTTACACAAAGTCATCCATTTTTGATGGATTCAAATTCACCTACTAGAAAGCTAGAATGTAAGGGTTCTTTGAATCCATGGAATTTGTAGTGTGGGAGTTAATTCTTGAAGGCTACACTCCACCTATCGATAGCTTCACTGACATCATCAAGCCTTGCAAAAAATGGTCACAAGAGGAAAAGGATAAGTTCATGTTTGATTTAAAAGTAAAAAATTTCTTGTATTGTGAATTAAATAAATATGAATTTAATAGAGTAGTAGGATGTAAAATGACAAAAGAAATTTGGCAAACTTTAGAAGCTACTTATGAGGAAACATCTATTGTTAAGTAGTCAAAATTATTAGTTTTACAAAGTAAGTACAATAAACTCAAAATTCAAGAAGGTTAGAAAATAAAGGACTATTTTTCTAGAGCTAATGATCTTGCTGTAGTAATTAGAGGAACAAGAAAAAATCTACCTAAAAGCGATGTCATTATCAAAATGATTAGAACTTTACAACTGGAGTTTAGATTGAAGGTTATGGCCATGGAGGAAATTAGAGACTTCTCAACTATGAAATTTAAGGAACTCCAAAGTGCTCTCATTGGCTATGAATTGAATCTCATAAGTGAAAGAGCTATTCAAGAAAGACCCATTTCCTTGAAGACTACCTCAAAGAAGAAGAAGCTCAATGAGCATAATGAGGAAAATGAAGATAAGATTGCCTTTTTCACTAGGAAACTATAATGAATAATCACTAGAAGAAACAAAGGAACATATCAACAAGGATTTAGTCATCCCAAAGGTAGAGGTAAGAATCTCTTAAACTCTAATTTAGATTTTTCTTTTGTAGAATGTTGGATGTGTGGTTGAAGAGGCCATGTGACCTCAAAATGTCCTGGTAGCTTCAGGATGCAATTCAAGAATAAACTCACTAATGAAGTAAAGAAGATCACCTTCTATACAAGTTGGGATGATGGGAAGTAGAGCAAAGAAGGAGTAGAAGAAGATGCAAAAAATTATTAGTTCATGTACATGGCCTTGACTAATGATGATTCATCAGACGATGAACTAAATGACGATGAGAGGTTTGATATATTGTGTAAAGAACTTTTAAATTTTTAAAATCTTTATACTAAGTTAAATAAACAAGTTAAATCTAAATATCATGAAATATATTTGTTAAATTTGACTATTTTTGATCTTAATAAACAATTATCAGACCTAAGGGCTGAGAATGAGAAGCTAACCTCATCCTTGGAACAAGCCAAAGTGGAAGTTGCATATGTTAAATTAATCAATGAAAGATTAATGAAGGGAAAGGAATCCCTTAAAATGATACTAGGACAAGGAAGAAGTCCACAAGATAAAAGTGTACTTATATGTTGTTCCCAAGAAGAAGAGCTTGTATGACCATAATCCTATCTAAAGGAATCACCAAAAATTAAGGGCACCATTTTAGAAGAAGCTCCTATCAATCAAAAGGCTCGTAAAAAGTTTGATCATATTCATTCTACTCATCTTTTCTACAATAGGAGGGTTCAATGTTATTATTGCAATAATTTTGGGCATATACAATGGGAGTGCAACTCGAAGTTCTATCATTTGAGTACTTATTAATATCATAAAAATCAATTTTATGAAAGTGCATCAAGAAAGGTTTTTATGTAGGATCATAGAGGAGATTGGATGTCAACTCAAAAGACAAAAGTTGTCAAAAAGGAATGGAGAATTAAAAAATTGAACTAAGGGCATCATGATACTTTCACCAATAGATTTGTAAGAGGAAGTCATGTCTTAAACATGGGAGAATTTCAGTTGAAAGAAGAATCCTCAAAAGAGGAAACTTAGTCTTTAGCTCTTGAAGCTCCATCACCTTTTGACAACATGATAGGTAGTTAGAGGTAAATTTTTCTTTTATTTTCAAACTCTTATTAAGACTATAGACCATTAGCAGCCTTTCCAAATCTCACCCTATGTTTGATGAAATATTTATCTAAAAAGTGAAAGATTTCTGTACAAAGACATCTTTGAGAAAACAAAGATGCCTCTCTAGTTTGTTGGGGTTTGCAGGCAAGATGTTTCTTGAAAGAAAAAGACATCTACTGTAAGTTTTACATGTGGTAAATATGTCTTCCTATTAAAAAGGATGTCTTCTTTTTCATTCAAAGCCCTCATTTTTCCACCACTATAAAATACAAAACCCCCATTTTTGTCATATTCCTTTAGATATACCCTAAATAGATGACTAGGGCTCCACCATTTGTAGCGATTTTTGTTAGTGATGGCCCAAAAGAAGATTGGAATGTCTAGGGAATCACACAAGAAACATTCAAATTGAAGTTCCAATATTGTGCCACCTACCTACATGTCTCAATTTTGAAGCACAAGCACCTAGCATAGCTTTGAAACAACTCAAACCACTACTATTATTTTTGAGCATTCTCTTGCTTTTCCACTTCATAGAAAATAAGCTTTGTTAGATTACTTTAGGCTTTTGAAGTGGACCACCTTCATTTCCATGAATTTTCTTGTTCCTGAGGTGCTTATTAGGGAGTTATATTGTAATATTATTGTATATAATTTTGTTATTAGGGCATTCACATCAACTATTGGGAAAATAGTTGTTGAACTCTCTCCTGAACTTGTAAATGAAATTCTAGGCATATCTAGTTTTGATGTCTTCTGGGTTACCATTGATTCTATGCATGATATTTACACAAATGGTATAATGCCCATTGGACATGATGAGTTTTGTGATGTTTTATTTGAGAGAGATATGTCATTTGATAGGGGTCATATTGAGAGGAGAAAAATGACTTTTGATTCCTCCATCTTGTTACTCATTATTTTTTATAACATCATGGTGAAAGGCAGTAGCTATGATTATCTACTATCGCCCCAAGGTTTTCTATAGTATTGTTTGCTTATAGTTTTATCATTGATCTAGGGCACACTCTTTGTCGAGATATTTGAGCCTCTATGTGAAGGAAGGAATCCTTGGATACCCCTACTTCATTAGCTTACTAATTTTCCAAAGGGGTGTACCTATACTAGAGTTGCCTTTGTTGAAAGGCAAGAGGAGTCTTAGTGAGTATGTAGAGAAGAGAAGTACTTCCCATGTAGCTAAAGCATGACCTAGTAGCAGGCCTCAAAAACCAAATAAGGAAGAATCTCTATAGCTAAGAAGATCCAAATCCACTAGTGCTTAACTTAGTTCATCATTAAAGAAGCTTCTTCAGTCCTTTACACAAGTAATCAAGAAGCTTGAAAGGAACCTCTCTTACTTGCATAAGAGTTGGATGTAGCTAGGATTCCTCCTTCCTCTGATGGGTAAGTGCTTGAGAAGATTACTACTCCTCCTATGTTTGATAGTGAGGAGAATGTTGTTATTCCTCCACATCATTCTTCAGCAGTAGGCCCTTTATGCATGTATGAATCTAGGATGGAGTTACATTTTGAGCCAAAGGAGCCTCTAAAGAGTGTGGGGAGTAGCTAGAGCACCATGTTCTAGTCCCTCCTACTTACACAGTTCCATCTCCTGCTAATGCTCCCAGCTCTTTTGAGTAAAGAGCTACAAAGAGCATCTTTTGGACCACATCCCAATGGGTTCTAGTCCAACAGTTGATAGCTCCATTAGCTCCACTAGCTTCCTCTCAATTTTTAGTAAAGCTTTATCCAAGGCAAGCTCATGTGCACTAGGTTGAGTCCTTTGATGAGGACACTTAGAAATCCAGCTAATCCAACACCAGTAGTGATGATAATGAAGAGAAGACTTATCATTCATCTAAAGCAGCATCAGATTTTAAGTCTGAGGATGCTACCAAGGTTAGTGATTGAGACCTCAAGATGTTGTTTTTTCTCTCCTTTTGATGCTTAAAAAGGATGAGATATTTTTGGTTCTCTTATATGTGATTTTGGGAATTTGCATGTATGTGATTGATGTGGTTTGAAAATTATGGATAGCTGTACTCTTGTTATAGTATGGTCTATAATAGTTTGTAGATGATTATGGATAGATGGTGTGATTTTCTTATTATCTTTACATGGTTTACCTTGCCATTTATTCTTTCTTTTACTTTGATTTATTTGCGACTAAACCTACACACTTATCCTAAACCTTGGCTACCATAGGAATTTATATGTCTCAATGCTTTTTCTTAGTATATTTTATGCACTTACTTTATATGCTTTGTCCTTTTTGGTTATGTCCAAAAAGGGGGAGAAGTAGCTAATGTGTTATTATTGGGATAAGAATAATCCTTTTTTCTTATGTTTTGGAAATTATCAAAAAGGGGAATATTGTGGACCTTTTGGTTCTGGTATGTTAAGACATTAAGAAAAATGAAAGACAAGGTTGTTTGTATGTGTGTGATTATTGTGCTTGTAGGACAATAACTTGGATTGAGATTTGGATTGTGCAAGATTTTGGACAAGAAATGAAGAATACATGATGCAAAAATGAAGATGAAGAAAGACATCTCTAAGAAACAATAGACATCTTGGTAGAATTGGAGTGAACATAGGCAAAGACATCTTCAAGAAACAACAAACATCTTTCTTTATGCAGAGACATCTTCCATTAGGCAAAGACATCTTCATAGAATGTAGGTTAGTTTTAGAAAGACATCTTCCATTTGACAAAGATGTCTTCCAAGAATGAAGATTTTAGAAAGATGTCTTTCTCAAACAAAGACGTCTTCCCAAAATAGAAGGCAAATGTAGAACTATGTCTCAGGCATGAAGAAGATGTTTTCCATGACCATTAGTGACTATTGCCTAGCCATTACACAAGTTCTAAGATGGATTTAGAAGCATGAAAGAGATAAGAAGACATCATATTCATTGGAAAAATTGAAAGATTATGTGTAATAATTGTATAATCATTTTTTGAATCATCAGAATCTTTTTTGCTCTTCATTGTATCATCATTTGTTCATTGTAAAAATGTGCTGTACCTCAATGTACAAGCATAAGCAAATTGAGTTGCATTTATCCCTTGTAATTTTTCTCTCTTATTGCCCTGTGGGGTTGATGTGCTTCTTGTTGGAAGGCATCTTGCTTGAGCTTGTTGAGATCCTGCAGGATTCAATTGTTGGTGCTATAGTACAACACTTCAGAGTAGAGCTTAATGTTGTAAGGGTTGTGGAAGCCTAGAAATCACATTCGAAGCCTAACAGGACCTTGCATGGTTAAGTGGCTGGTGTTTTGGCACAACAATCTAGAGTAGGGATTGAACACTATATAGGGTGTGGACCCTTCAATCGCATTTGAGAGTAATAAAGTTTGAAGGTGTGCTTGCAATCTACCCTTGGAGTGTGGACTATCCAAGTTGGGGAACAATGTTAAATTTGGTTTATGTGCTTTTGTATTACAAAGTTTTAATTTGGGGAACTTATTCATGCCCCCTTCTAAGTTCAATTATCTACACTCCCCTCATTTAAGAATTTTCATCTTGAAAAATTGAAGAAATATATCTACTTTAGTTTCCCAAGTTGTCTCTTGATTTCCATGTTGTTCCTAAAGGACCTTTGCATAGAAATTACTTTACTTCATAATTTCCTTTATTTTCTATTTATAACTCTTATGGGATATTCTTAATAAATAATAGTTAGTTGTAGAGATATTTCTTCCCATTCTATAACATGGCTCTCATTTGAAACATACTTCTTTAAGAGAGAAAAATAAAAAGCATTGTAAATACCTCCTAAACTTGGTGGTAAGGCTAAATGATATGCTACTTTTCCAATTTTATTTACTACAAATGGACCTAGATATCTTTTAGCTAATTATTCTCTCTGCTTACATCGCATCAATTATTTCAAGGAAGATACTTTGAAGAAGAGATAATTACTAACTTAAAATTTAAGAGGTCTTCTTCTAAAGTTAGCATACTTGGTTCATCTATCCTAGTGAACCGTAATATATTCTTGGATTATGCAAACATGTTTTTTTGTTTGATCAATCAAGTCTATAGTTAACTACATCCTATCCTCCATAGTGGTTTACCAAATAGGTGATTGACATAACCTACCATAAATATGACATCTTGTCCTCAGATGTCATGGAAAATGTAAAATATGTATTATATGAGACATTATGCATAAGAAGATAATATAACAAATGTCAAATATATGTAACATTCAGCCTTATGTGTAAAGGAAATAATAGGGAAAATGTAGAAAGAGAAAATAAAAGAATGCTTTATTGATTTAGAATGGAGCATTTGGATCATGCTTTGAGAGTGTTCTTTGGGATTTTCTTCCTTTGTCATCTATCCCTTAGAGGCAATCTAGCATTGCCACCATGGTTAGGGTTATTACCTGACTAGAAGGGATGGCCATCACTTCTTGTCTCACTTCACCTAGCTCTCATGACTTTCTTTTACTGGCTCCACCATCCCATGCTAGCACAACCTCTAAGTCTAGGTATAAATGTCTTAGGTTAAACCTCCAAATGTTACCTTAGGAGACACATATGTTATTACAATGCTCCCTTTGAGGTCTCAATTACAACTACCCTTTCAAGTCTTATTACAATAATGATAATAATTGTTATAAAGAGGCACCATCTTTGTTATGTAGCAACATCATTTGGGAATGGGGATGTAACAATAAAGTATCTCATAAGGAGTATCTTTAATACTTTCTTGATAACTATTGTTATATGTAAGATTTGCTAAAGGCAACATTTCCTCTCATTCCTCCTTATATTAAAGTGCACAACCCTAGAACATGTCTTTTAGGACTCAATTTACTTGCTCTATTTACTCATATGTTTAGGGATGATAAAGAAAATTATACTTAATTTAGTACATAGATATGAATAAAGCAGATATCTGAGCTAAACAATTGGTAGCAACCCCATAAATGCTTATGAATGGTAGCTAAACTAGATATGGGGTACAATCTCCTTAATAAATAACTTAGCAAGATCTTTTGTTGTTGTAGTTGAGCAAGTAGCAAGATCTTTTGTTGTTGTAGTTAAGCAAGTAGCAAGAAAAAAAAAAGATTTTATTAACAAATCCATCATTATTAGTATAGCATCATATTTGCTTCTAGTCCTTGGTAATTCCAAAATGAAATCCATGCTAATGACCTTCCACTTTCATTGGGGTATTTCATGAACATGAAGTAATCCTCCTGGCTTCTAATCTGCAACTTTAACTTGTTGACAAATTAAGCAGTTAAAAATAAATTCAGTTGTCTCTTGCTTCATGTTAAGTCACTAATATTAAAATTTTAAGATTCAAAATATTTTATCACCTCTAAGGTACATAGCTACTAGTATGATCCTCTTTTAACAATTAATTTCATAATACTTTGAGTACATATAATCTATATTTGAAACGTAAATCATACTTTTATCCTTTTTGTAAATAATTAGAAGAAATCTAATTTAATTTTAGAATATTTTCTTGGTACCAAGTTGATGAGTGGTGAGGTACCCCTTAAGCCCAACCATACAAATCACAAGTGTTCATGCACGATTCAATTGAATTTTGTGGATGGAACTAGTTGTGGCATCTAGATCATTATGTCTTGATTGTAGTTCAATGTCTTCCCACTTGGACTAGTGGTAGCTTTGTCATGTATGGTTTAGTCCAAAGTGAGGCATATGATAAGTGATGTTGTTTTGACCTTGGGCTACTCTAAATGATAATAAGGAAATTAATTATTTAACTAACTAATAATGGAAAGTAATGTCTAAAATAGCCTACATGTGATGAGTATCCATTCCTAACCTTTTGTATACACCTTGGACTTCAAGCAACTATTGTTAGGATTACCAAGCATACCGTTACTAGCCATACCAAATGATAACACTACTAGGTTAACAAGTAATTTCACTTAAGTGCTTGTGATTAGTTATACTCATTGACTTAATGACAAAAATAATAAAGATCAATAAATGATAAACATTAACTAAGAAAAAAAATTAAGAATTTAAGTAATTAAAAATAATAATAAAGCTAAGTGGATGTTGCAAAGATGGAAGTAATCTTGATCTTTATTGCAAAACATGTAATGTGTCCAAGTATGTCACACTCAAATAAGGATGTCATACAATCACTTAACATTACACTATGGGCATGCACTAAAAACAAACTAACAAAACTTCTCTATGTCTAAAATCTATTCAAATCTATTTCTCCCTCTCTACAAACCATGCACCCAAGTGTGGTATTTAGAGGCTAGCATTGAAGGGGTGATATTGGATCCTCGACATTAGAGGTTGTGCCCCTATATGAGATACCCAATAATGTAGCTATGATATTAGAGCCCTACAAAAACATGACTTATCATACCTCCACGACTAAATGAAAACTCATCCGCAAGTTAAACAAAATAAGGAACAAGTTCTTTACAAAATATTGGAAAGGTATGGGATTATTAATTGACTCTAATAAATACACAAGCTTACTCTTTCATGATGTAGTGGTGTTTTACAAAAATGGACATGACACTACAAAACAACAAAATTGGAGAAACTTATGTAGTTCCTAGAGGTGGTGGATCTTCCATTGGTCACTTTATTTTGTCATTAGGCTTCTAATATTTGTAGTGATTTAGGAGTGCCTACAATTTCTCCTCCTCTATTTTAGGTCATGCACCATCTAGGCTAATGATCTGATGTGTGATGGAATTAGTACATCTCATAGACATGGTAGCTATGGGAACATCTCATTTGCTTTCACATACCACACCGCAAACTACCTTCATTCCTCTTAAAAGCCTTGGCCTCTTTTCTTAATTCATGATAATGTATTAATCTCTTGGCCAAGTCTAAGGCTACATCTCTTTGCCCATGGTAGCAAGCCTTAATTATTTCTAATTTTGAGTTTTCCACGTGGAGTTTTTGTAGAATGTCTTTCCTATCTGCAAACTCTTTTTCATATAAGGCATAGGTGGCTACTACTCACTGTTTCAATTCATTTCTAGGCCAACTTTCTATCAACATGGTAAGGTTAGCATAGTGATAGCTAACATCATGTACTCTTTCAAATCTTCAATTTTCTGGTCCTTGTTTTTCACTTCCACTTGGTGAACTAGGGCGTAGCTATCCAAGATGGGCTACCAGTTAGGATTTTACACTGATATGAAATTGATGTAGGCCTTTGCCATCTAGATTTCTTTCTCATTAAATTTTTTGTACATGCTAATTTGGTTCCAAAAGTGCTCTTTTAGCTTCTTGTGCTTCTTGTTCTCATTCTACCACACGCTTATTTCAATTGCATACTTTTGGCGTATTGCATGTACCTCCTCCATTGAGAGGGTTTGCTTCCCTCTAGACAATCTACTTATGTACTGGTTGAAACTCACTAGTTGTTTCCTCAACTAGTGGATGCTCTCTTCCAAAATGTTTTTTTGCTTCTTGATGGTGGTTAACCTTGCATTTTTAGCAGCAAGTTTCTTGTTTTTTGCATGTGCAGTAGTCAATGCCTTCACATGAGCATATGCTTGGGCTTCGGTGGCTAAGGAATTCTAGACCACTTTCTCCTTTTCTTATTTAGCTGCTCTATTCTTCTTAATCAATTGGCCCAGTTGCTCTATTCAAAATTTTTCCAATTGGTCAGGCTCAACGAATTGGGAAGGATCCCTTCTTTTGATTCTTAGGGTGACAGGCTCTTGTTGTAATCGATGGACTTTTGCTTCTACATGCTCTGCCCTAGTTTGTGCCATGAACAATTTTTCCTTGGTGGCTATGAGATTGAATTTTACTATAGTGAAATTATTAGGGATGTTGAAGAGGGTTTTCATAACTTTCCCAGTTTGTAGCAATCTATGAAGCACATCCTCATGAGTCATAGGAGTCATCAAAGTCTTGGCTAACATTTGTGCATCTTGAGCTCTAGTTAAGTTCACCAAGAATACAACAAGCACATTAAAGGATTCTTTAATGTGGTCTATTATTACTTCTACTATGCCTATTGCATCTTCATTCTACATGACCTTGACTATGGCACCTTCTCTCATTTCAAGCATCATTTGGAAAGATGCATCATTTCTAGAGATCTACTATGATCACTAGGCTTCTTATTCTAATTGCAAAGAAATTTGCCCTTGATGGATTGATAGAAACTATAGGCTAAACAATAACATAAATGAATTAGAGGAGGTTGAATTCATTCTTACTTCGCCAGTTGAGAGTTCTAGCAATTTTCTACATATTGCTCATTGAAGACTATAATCTTACAGCAATGGTAGTGGAACTTGTAGTTCTCGTCGTTGCTCTAGTTGTTGCTTTGGTTCCTTTTGTGGTTCCTGTTTTGTCTCCTTCTCTAGTTCTTGTTCTTGTTCATCACCAAGGTCTTTCCTTGGTGCTGCTAGTTTGAGCAACTTAGAGAATGAAGCATTTTGCACCCTCCTTGGAACATCATTGGTGTAACCTAGGATTCTAGCGTGCTTGCCCAACATTCTGATTAGGCAAGGAAATGAAAGTATTAGCTCCCTTTCCTTTCTTTCCTTAAACCACCATTTCATATCCATGAAGTATAATTGGGCAAGGTTAGCATTGTATTTACCCATCAAGATTGCACTTCTGCTAGCCATGTAGGTTGATATTTTATTGAGCCCTTTAGTGAGGAAGAGATGGTATGTGCTAATTTTGAAATAGATCCTTTCTTCTAGAGTAAGCTTACTATATATTTTATTTTCTTTGTTATGTGCTTGCTTTAACCACAACTTCCTTGTTCCTATGTTAAACCTTATGGATAGGTGTGCTACCTTGGCCCCCACATTTGGTATGTTCAGTGCCTTTGTGAAGGCCTTAACTAAGAATAAAATAGAGACTTTGTCAATGTTGATAGTGGTTCCCTCCTCTTTATTGTGCTAGAATGGATATGTCTCACTAAGGTACCATTCCCCACTTTTAGAAAGAATGTGCCATAAAGGCGATGCCTAAAGTTGAGCTTTGACCTCCTCAGGGAAAAATTCCATGAATGGCTTGAAGTTAATTTTCATGATGACTGTGGTCAACATGGATCAATCCTAGATGGCTTGGAGGAATTCTTGGGATAATGTGAGGTGTTGTCCCTATGCTAGTCTTGTATCCTTACCTTGGACTACCCACCCGTATTCTGGCCTTCGATACTACGAATCCTAACATGCATATAGTTTTTACCCCAAAGACACACTTCTTAGGATTAAGGCACAAATCATGCATTTCACAACACTTAAGGACTACCCCTAGATCGCATGGGTGATCAGTTGCCTCCTTGGACTTGATTGCTATATCATCCACGTAGTCGTTTAATGTTTCTAGGATGTAGTCGCTGAAGATGTAAGTCATGGCTTGTTGATAGGTTGCCCCGGTGTTCTTGAGACCAAAAGGCATCATGATGTAACAAAGGGTCTTCCATGGGGTCATAAAGGTTGTTGTTAGTTGATGCTCCGTGTTGATACGAATTTGGTTGTAGTTGGAGAAACCATCCATGAAGGATAGCGGGGCATGACCAGCCGTAGTGTCAATGAGTTGATCAATGCTTGAAAGTGGGAGATCATCCTTGATCGTTGCTTTGTTCAGATCTTGGAAGTCTATACAGATTCATATTCCTCCCGTTTTCTTAAAAACTATGATGATGTTGGACACCCATTTCGAATAATCAATTGCATGGATGAAACTAGCTTGGTATAGCTTTGTGATTTCGTCCCTTATGGCTAGCACAATTTTTGGTTTGATCTTATGAGGCTTCTGCTTAACTGCCTTCATGCACAGGTCTAGGACGATGTTGTGTTGTATCAGCCTCAGGTCTAAACCTGACATGTCACTGTATGACCATGCGAAGACTTTGATGTTGTCTTGCAGAATCTTGGCTACATTTTCATGCATCTTTGCATCTAGGAGGGAGCTAAGTTTTAAGGTTTCTGCTTCCCCCTTGGACGTGATCACAGGCGTATCGATGAGAGGGTCCTCAGTCACATCCCCAACCTCAAAATCTAGAGTTCAGACCAGATGCTCAGGCCAGTCTGGGGATGTTTCTAAAGATGCTATGGTACTTTTTGTAGTTGACCCCCAGTTGATTAGGTTTGGGTTCAATTTTCCTGCAAGCTTGCCATGTGGACCTGCTAGGGACAAAGGCGTGGAGAGATCGTTATGGATTTCCATTTTTTTTCTTAACCTGTCAAGATGAGATGAAAGCTTGGTTAAGAGGCACCTGTTGGTAGTAATCGCGTATAACGAAAACTTGCAAAGCAATGATGAGATGTAACTAGCGAAGCATGATGTAAAGAATAAAATTTTGCTAGTTTAAAGTCATGGTAGACCGCTATAGCATGGAGATGCAAAGCTGCTAAAATAGGAAATGTAAAATTATCGATGTGAAAATGTGAAGCTGCTAAGAAATGCAAAATTTCCGATGCAAAAACGTGAGATTGCTAGTTTAGCATCCTTGCGGACTGCGAACGTATAACAGATTGAACTGCTAGTTTAGGGTCTTTTCAGATCATTAAAGTTGTTGCTACGCTAGGATTGCTAGTTTAAGGTCTTTCCAGACTGGTGATGAGAATGGTACACTACGCTAAAAATTCTAGTTTAAGGTCTTTTCGGACCATTGCTAGTTTTAGGTCGTTTCGGGCCATTGCTACTTTTAGGCTGTTTCGGGCCATTGCTAGTTTTAGACCGTTTTGGACCATTACTAGTTTTAGGCCATTTCAGGCCATTGCTAGTTTTAGGCCATTTTGGGCCATTTCTTAGCATGCCAAAGAGGCGATACGTTGACAACCTGAACAACGGCTAACTGGTAACATATGTAGATAGATGGATTGTAAACAACGAAAGATGGTAATGTGCAAAGGATGGTGATTGGGCAAGAAGAAGTGGGGTTGCTACATTATGCGTAGTTACTTCTTGACCCATCATGGATTGAGTGGAGCGTAAGGCCAAGGCGCTTTGCAAGGGCCTTCATTTACATCATTGGCCCCTGCTTGGAAGGGTAACTCAACCCACGCGCTTTCATTTTGGAGACCTATCTACTGAGCCAATTCTCCTACTGAATCGTTAATGTGTGCGTAAGTAGGCACTTCATTCTCAGAGGTTACGACCTCTAAGCCCTACTCCATGTCTATGTTATTGATCACTTGTGCTGTTACTTCGTCACCATGGATCACCACCTCCCTACCTGCATATGGTAGGTGCATTTCCTGGTGAATGGGCAAAGAGATAGCCCTAAGTTGTGCTAACCATGATCTCCCCAAGATTAGGTTAAACCTGGGAATTTCCTCGACCACGATGAATGTTGCGTTTGTGGGGAATTGGTCCCTTGCCACCAAGTCTATGTAGATCATGCCCTTCACTAGGACGCATGCCCCGTTGAATGACCTCAAGCATGACGTTGTTGTGGGTTTGATCTGGTTGACCAAGCCCAACTTGTCCACAAAAGAAAAGGGGATGAAATTCACAGCAGCCCCATCATCAACGTGTACCCTTTGGATCTAGTGTTGGCCGACCCAAATTGTGATGAAAAGAGGTGCTGTAGTCACTTGACCCCTTTCGGGATCTTCCCTAATGGATTCATCACAGAAAGTTAGTTGAGGCGGTTTTGGCTCTACAGGTGTGAAGGGAAGCACGACTGAGTGGATCACTTCCTCTTCCATAGGCATATATTCGTTGGCTGGAATCACTGTCAACATGCGGATCAGAGCCTCATGGTGTGGGACAAACATCATGATTAGGTCGTACAAGCTTAGTGTAGCATTTTTTTGTTTTAGAGCTTGTTTAACCTGAGTGAGGGCATCCAAGAGGTCTTGGTCACTCCCCTATTTAACACTTTCCCCTTCTTCGATTCGTCCCAGAAGACGAATTTCTTGAGGAGGGGTGACTTTGGATCTAGGTTTAGACCCTTTTTGGTAGGGCAGTGTGGATTGTGCGGTTATAGCAACGTTCATCTTTGGTGATGATGGCATAGATGCAGGGGGTGGAGACATAGGCTTGGAAGTACTAGGGGTGGTACTTCCTCACGATGTCTCACCTGTGAAATGCACTTCTCATTTTTTGGGACAAGAAGGTTGTTCAACTGTCTTGCGTGGGGTAGGGGCTGTTAAAGGAATTAGCCCCCTGATGATGAACGGAGCTAACGATGTTAATGGGTGGGGTAGTGTGGTTTTGCTAACAGGTGGTGTGGAGATGGATTCCTAGGGAGGGACTCTTAGAACAAATGACTGTTGCGAGCTTCGGCTAGCCACTGGTGGTGCTGGTGCACTATGCTGAGGCACACAGACCATGAATGGCTGTTGGGGTGGCCTAGGATCACTGTCAATACTGATGGTGTTGATGACGTAACCAGCATTGTTGGTGTTGAGGGGGTCTATGTAGACATGTATAGATTGGTTCTCAGGGCATACTGGGTTTCTTTCGTCCAATACAAGTTTTCCCTGATCGATCAATCTCTGTATGTCATCCTGCAATGCTAGATAGTAATCTGTGTTATGACCACACTGTTGGTGATAGTCACAAAACTTGTCCAGTCTGAAACCCTTAGGAACTGGGGGCTCATTGGGCAGGGCCAAGAGGGGTTCCTAAAGAGCTCGCAGTAGCATTAATGTCTCCTGATTCCTTCTTCTGACATTTGCTTGTGTTGGATGTGCCCCACCACCAATAGCTGTTTCAGAAGTTCTGAAGGCTTGAGAGGTAGTGGGGTGTACTTTGAGTGATCTTTATGCTCAAAGTTTGGCTTGGGTTGTGCAGATGTCTCAGGTGCGGGCAATGGAGGTTGCAGCACATTGCCCTCCTTGGGCATGGGGTTAGTTGCGAGTACAGCTAGTTTCTTGTTATTATTGTTACCATTGTTACTAGGTTTGGGCTTGGCCTCGGTCGCCATAGTAGCCACTATGGTTGTTGGAGCTTTATCCTTGTCCTTATTTGTAAACATGTTTTTGTAGGCAATGTAGGCTAGGACTTTGCTTGCCTTGGTCACGTCTTGTATACTCTTGGTCTGAGCGAAGGCTTGACTAAGAATGTGAAGGATGAGGTAGTACAGTTTAGACTTGATAAAGTCATTCATTGCACCCTTAAAGAAGGCCAGCAAGTGGGGCTCTGCAATGGGCTTGCAGATTTTGTTAAGGGTTGCACTCCAACCTTGGATGAATTTCTGGACTAGGTCCAGAGGATCCTGCTTCACACTCATCAACTGGTCCAACATGGTTTTTGCCTTCAAGTTATACTTGAAGCACATCACGAACTGCGTTAGAAGCTCCTCTAGAGGTGAAATAGATGAGCATGACAACGTGCGGTACTAATCTAGGGCTTTCTCGACTAGGGACATAGCAAAGACACGAATAACTGTGTGCGGCCATTGTTGCAATAGAAGAGACTTAGACCTAAAGGTAATAAGACGTGCATTGGGATCTCACTCCCCATCATACTTCATGAAGTGGGGGAGGGACATCCCTGGGGGTAACATCAGAGTAGGGATTGCAGGGTTGATGGGGTCATCTTGGTAAAAGTCCATGACTTGTACCATGTCAGACCCAACAACTTTAAGGTGTTTTATTTTCTCAGTGAGGTTTTGGATAACCTAAAATGCTTAATCCAAATCCTGCGACATTGTTGATGATTGGGGAATTGCTGAGGTAGCTTCCCTCTGTGGAGTGGCAGGGGTGGTGGTGTGGCCCATCGGTGGTACCATTGGGATAGCCCCCGCGAATGGTGCTGCTTGCGCTGTCCACCACCCGGTAGGTGGTGCTATTAGAGCAACAACCACGGGTTGAGCTACTGGATAGATTGCTTGTGTTGCGGGGGGAACAGACCATAGCCCTATGTTGGGTTGTATTGTTTGTGGGGTTTGGTAGGTCTGAGGGTGAACATAATGAAACATCTACGATGATTGTGGAATAGGCGAAGAAGTAAATGGGGTCCACCATGTGGACAGGTCCGGGCCTGCCGCGGTGGGTGGAACAGACGTGAAC
This sequence comes from Gnetum montanum, assembly GCA_015680685.1. NCBI lineage: Eukaryota > Viridiplantae > Streptophyta > Gnetopsida > Gnetales > Gnetaceae > Gnetum > Gnetum montanum. Next base: position 672,830 of record MNCI01008066.1, on the reverse strand, counting down.
GTAGGAATGGAAACAGAAGTTACGTACGACTGTGAAGTAGGCACAATATGAACATGTGGCAAGGTAGCTGTGATTGGTGTGTGATGTGCTATAGGAATGGACTAATAAGCAGTTTGTAAAGGCATAGTTGCTGCAAATGAAATAGGGGAATAAGGACATTGATACGCCAGGAAGGTGACATGGCTATCCATTGTAGTTATGATTGTAGCCTGTGGGAGCGTAGGTGTGATCACAAAGGGAGTAGTGACAGACAACGGATTGACCTAGAAGGACTGGGTAGGACGAATAGGAATGGGGTTGGTTTGACCTCCCTCGTCGGATTGGGAATCAAGTTCCTCCTGTCCATCTTGGAAGGCATCATCCTGGTTAGACGTTGTGTCCTGTTGCTCCCTAAGTCTGGCCAACTGGATTAGCTGGTCTAGAAGCCTTTGGTTTGTCTGTGTCAAAGGTATGGAAAGTGGGAACAAGCTCCTTCCCATCGCAGTAAGTGAACTTGAAGCTACGTTTACCTTCAAACTCGTGTACATCCGAAGCTAGGTTTGCCTAAACCTTTGCATAGAGGAAGTTATAGTGCTCATGTTGTTGGGTCAAGCCCTTAGGCCCCCAATCTTGGATCCTAAGGGATCGACGTGTTTCTAGTGTCAGGTTGAGTGGTTTTTCGGCACCTGTGGTGCCTTGAACCATGATGGGAACTTCAACATTGAAGGCATTAGTAGCAGTAGTTGCGAAAGCCATTGTTACTAAGCTAGACAGTTTTGGAAGCGTGAAAAGCAAGGAAATTAGGAAGCTAAATAGTTTTGTGAATGAGAAAAATAGAGGAATTGGGAAGAAATAAAAAATGCTTTATGTCTTTCTAGGCTCTCGAGGAACCGTCGAAGTGATCGATCTACACCACACGATGCATAAAAAACCACAAAAGGGATGTCATGTTTACGCTAGTGCGCGATAGGGTACAGAACGTGTGCAAGACTATCATAAGACAGGCAAGTCAGCTAGCGACCAGAGGCTTTATGTCCTGTAGGGTTCTTGAGAAACCATCGAGGTGACCGATTTGCACTACATGATGCATAAACAACCACAAACGGGTGTCAAGTTTATGCTAATGTGTATCAAGGTGCAGAAGGCTTACAAGACTATCGTGACATGCGGGAAGGGCACCAAAGGTCCTCTTTCTAGCGCCAGAAAACTATAGTGACTGAAAACATCGACGGCTGTAAAAAATGCTGAGAGGTCGTTGATCATTAACAATCTTAACCCTATTTCCGTGGGAGGGCTGTGCTGGATGGGAGAGAAATTTGGCACCTTGAATGGTTTGGTTGATCAGACCGAGACTTAGTCTATGTCAATATAACCTTTTGTAGCGTGTGATTTGAAAGTAAAGTTTATAGCATAAAAAATGATATTTTAAACATAAACGATGCAGGAAACAATGTAAAATATGGTGATAAATAGGAAAGCAAAGTAGAATGAAGTTAGGGAAATGCACTGCTTCAAGATTATGACTTTACTCTATCAAGGTGGATACAATTGGTCGCATGACACTGGGAAGTGCAGAGATCCCAAAGGTAACCAAGGGATTCAAAGTAAGATAATTAGATGCTTGAACGTGGATTTGGGAGTCGACAATGCAAAGTGCTATAAGATGGTAGGGAAAAGTAGAACAAAATGCCAAACGAGAGTGCTAACTGCTTACGATGCCAAACAGAGAGCTTGTAATGCTCAAGGTTGTAGTGTTAACTTTTTTTTCTGCTTGTTAGCCAACAAAATTTTTTGTCGACCAAATTGCCAAGAAAATTGGACCCGGACCCTTGGAGCATTGCTCATTGGGGTATTTACAGGACTGAGGGCACACAAAAGATGTGGTTTGGACGCCACATGCCCTGGGCTTATGCTGACCCATCTATGCTGCACGTGCCTTCATGACCGTTGGATGAGCCTGCCATGCCGTAATTACAAGCCTGCCATGTTGTAATTGCACTATTAGAGCAATGATGTGATTAGGTGGAGTGCATTGATGTAGGTGTAATTGCTTGCCACACTTTGCTATGCTTTGTAGTGTAGCATGTTTCGCGTGGTGTAGCATCTTGTCACGCTGTGCTACACTATGCAATGTAGCGTAGCTGCTGGTTTGAAGCAAAAAAACTTGCGTTGTGTCCTGCTGCATGTGTTGGAAACCTTTGTAGTGTTGTGACTACTGGTTATAGATTTGCTATGCTATGGTACGCTACGTAGCATATCATAGCGTAGTAGCTGTCCTTGGTAAAAAAAATGTCGCCAATCCACAAAATTTACCTTTTGCACTGCGAATCTTGCAAATTTGCTGATCCCACCCTTTGAGATGCTTTCTATCACTTTCGCAGAATTTCTATGCCTCACTGTGCCATGTAGTTTAGCGTAGCGTAGCAACAAACATGACCTACTTTTGCCAAGTTCGTCGCTTTTTGACGGAAGGAGACATTGCTGAAAGGCTTGAAGTTGGGCGAGGGGACTGACCGTCCAGCTTTTGCTACGCTACGCTACACTACGTAGCATAGCATAGCATAGCACTTCACTTCTACAAACATCTTCTGAAGTTCGCTACGCTACATAGCGTAGCATAGCATAGAAAAACTCCTTGACTTAGAGAACTTGCTGAAGCATTTGCATGTTCTGAGCACTGCTAGCAATTATATGCTTTGCTCCTAAGTGCGTTGTTGGCTAGATGAACTACTTAGGTGGGCAAGCTGGAGAATTCGTTTAGCCTATTGACACATGGGGTAGAAAAACTTGCTAAACTGGACAGTCTGAACATAAAAGCATCCATCTCCTGAAGAATTGTCGTGATGCTGCGCGATTTGCAGAGACCTGGCGAAGTATGTATGTCTTCAAATTTTGGTGTGTTTCACATAGGAGTCTCATATGTTCATGGATACCGTAGTAATATTCAAGGACTCTTTCCATCCAACTCAGAAACCTTTAGTAAGGATGAGACATCCCATAGAATGAGGGGGCCCATAAGGCTTGGGACCTTCTAAATGGTTAGCAAGAGTATATCAGGGGATGATTGGAAGACTTACAAAAGTCATGATGAGTCTTCTAGTTGTTTCTTTTCCTCTACTCCTTCAATGTCAGGGCGTGACATGGATGAATATTCCTCAAGGATTCAGTGTAGAAACCAAAATCGAACCCATGGGTGAAGTCAACAATGCCAACATGAACATAGATAACATCATCCCAACTCACAAATTCATGACTTATTTAGTGATGATGAACCCTTACTGGCCATTAAGAGCTTGATGCATATAATAGAGGCTATTCAAATATCCCACAAGCATCATAAGAAAAGCTGTCTACCCAAGCTTGACTTAAAAAAATTTCCCAAGTTCTCAAGAGGCTATGATTTGGATGCACAACATCATTTACAAGCCTTTTATGATGCCTATGCATGGCACAACATTGATAATGGGTGGCAAAGACGTAAGCTCTTTCCTATGATTTTCGTTGGCCAAGCAAAAGTATGGTATAGGTCCTTAAAGCCGAAATCAATTCACCATTGGCCAACAATGATAGAACTCTTCAATGAAATATATTAAATAGGTGCAAGAGTATTAGCCTTGAGGAGACAAATCCAAGAATGGAAACAAGGGAAACGTGAACCCTTAGACATGGTGAAACAACATCAATTTTGGGACTCTCATGATTTAGCATAGTCCTGAAATTTGGGCAAGGATCGTTGCAAGCACGGTGTCACACTAGATCGTGCAGACAATCTGGCACCCTGGAAATCCTAATGCTTGCAAAGATGCTTCTGAGCCTACCTACCACCCTTTATAGCACAATCAACAAAACACCTAGCCATGAGGCCACTTTTCATGAAAGAGGCACTAGGGGTAGACCAAAAAATTCAACAAATTTTCTATCTCCTAGGCTAGTAGGCTTGCTACACCCTCTAGCTTGCCTAGCTTGACACTTGACCTAGCTGACAGTCTATCCAGGGACCATGCTAAGAGATTTTGAAAGTGTTTAGGATGGATTAAACAATTCAGCAAGTTTTCTAACTACGAGACTTGCTACGCTGCACAGGGTAGCAAGCTAGGTAGAGATGGATCAGGCGCCAAAGGTGCAATTAACAATAATTTAGCCCCCAGGGTACTTTCTCTGCTTCATCTTTGATGCATGAGCAACATGACCCAGAAAAATGTGGAAAATGTTGGCAAAAACCATCTTCATTTGAGTGCTACGCTACACAACGTAGTAAGGTTTCACTGTAATAATGCTTCTACTTTGACTATTTTGACGAAATAAACATAATTGGACATGCCTTAATGATCAAACATGCTCGTTCTGCGACCACAACAAGACATGATTGACATCCTATGACAAAAAGTTTGTAAAGTGAGTTAGAATTCAAGTCAAACTAGGTGCTATGTTGTGCTATGCTACACAACGTAGTAGGGATAGAATGCATGAAAGTCCTCTGCTAAGTGGTTCCAACAAAAGAATTACACTTGGCTACACTCTGACCTTGAAGACCGCTTGCCCCACTTCACCCTTGGGTCCCAAGCAAAGTTTCTTGACAAAGCATTGCAGATTAAGTAAGGATTGACGTCACATTGGCTACTATGCTATGCTACACTACACAGTGTAGCATAGCGTAGTAAGGACACAAACTCTGAATGTGTCCCAAAGATGAATGTTGTTGGTCCTAGGACCTTTCAACATGGAAGGCAAGGTTGCCAATTACTAAAGATGCTTGCCTAACTTAGCCTCAGAGGGGCATCTTCAATTTTCAGGCAAGATTTGTCTCAAAATCTAGCGACTACACTATGCAGCATAGCACAGTGTAGCATGCAAGTGTTTACACTATGCTGATACGTTGGGTAGCATGGATAACATAACATTCACATAGAAGCCTCAAGAGATCTCTAGTTAGTTCCAGAACTCATTGACAATGGTCATTTTGTACTCCAACATCTCTTTAGCAGACAAGATCAGTAATTTGCTTTGTTTTGCACCCCCCTGTTAATTCCCAAAGTTGTCCCTACACTTGACCCTACTTGCAAGAATAGGGAAGACGTAGTCTTGGAGCACAAACTCCACTTTGCATTCATGGTTAGCATTCTTTATAAAAACATGATAGTTCCCTAGATTCTGGCACCTGCAATTTGAACGGTATGGTCACAGCTTAGTAGGTTTCACGTCCAGCCTTATTACGTTGCAGTGTAGCACATCAGCAGCATAGCACACAAACATAACACTGTAGCGTAGCATTACATGGTAGCATGGGACATTCACATTTGCACCCTATGGGACCTAGGACACGTGGCATCCAAACCACATCTCTCTCCCACATCTAGCTCTATAAATACCCCAGTGAACAACGTTCAAAAGGTTGGCTTGAAAAATTGGCATTTTCGGCAATTGGAAATTGACTTCTAGAGATTGGTATTTTTGCAAGTTGGCTTTCTGATGATTGGCTTTGGCAAAGAGACTGGCAAGCGGAAGGTTGAGGAACAGTAAACTCTAGCAGTAGCACTTCCCAGACCTCTCTTAACCTAGTAAGCACTGGATCATCAGCTCTGGTTAGTAGGCCATTGGTAGCAACTCAAGGGCTGTGACCATACCATTGCATTGTAAGCTATGCCTATCCACACTGCACATTAGCTGTACACCTTCTCTAGCTAAACAAAGATCAAATCCCCCAATCTTGGGGTGGTGCACTCTTTCACCAAATTCCTTCTTTTATTTTTCCTACAACATATATTTTGCATCATCGTGCATTAGTTTATGTTTATTGTTCAGTTACATATTATTGCTATGCTTCGTCTCAATCTCTATGCATAACATTTAAAAAAAACCTTTGTTTACGAAAGGTTATTGTACACTAACTAAGTCCTTGTTTGATTGACTAGACCATTCAGGGCACCCCGTTTCTATTTTCTCTAGCATGACCCTCACACGGATCCAGGGTTAGGCTGTATGCCCGGTAAGCTCTCGGTATTCTAGCCATTGACATTTTCAACTGCTATAGTTTTTGGCACTAGAAGGAGGGCCCTTTGTGCCCTTTCTATGCATCATGGGTAATCCTGCATGCTATCTACACCTCGTCGCCTACTAGCATAGACGTGGCACCCTTATGGTTGTCTACGCATTGGGTGGTGCAGATTGGTCACAACGATGGTTCCTCTGGAACCCTATAGAATAAAAGCCTCCAACTGTTTACTATACCACACTTACTCTGTCAACTACCCTACACTACCTATGTGCTATGTGGCATAGCGATCCGACCAATGTGATATGTTGACCACATAACACCCATATACTGTGTTACACTACCTACCACATAACACTCCTCTACTATGCTACATTACCCATCGTGGTATGCTGCTCACCGTGTTACGCTGCCTATGTCATATGTGGCATAGAAAACCTTTCAGCATAGCAGTCTTGCTCAGTGTAGCAGGCACAACAATGAAGGAAACTAGTTTCTGACACTTCCTAGCATACCCAGTTTCAGCCTCCCTTATTATAGTTTTCAACTAAAACCACTTAGCATAACAACACGCTGTTTGCAACTATTGCCTATGCATACCCTTCCTATTTCTACCTATTCCCTAACAAAAAATGATTCCTGCGACCACTTCCATTCCCACCTCAAACCTAGAGGTGCCCTACTCTATCCAGAATATGACAGGTCCCGAGAAACTGCCTAGCCCAATATTGATGTTGCGATAGTCCCTCAGACAGTGGTAGTGATTGCCCAAATGCCTACTATAAGATGAGGAGCAGTACAACTTTTTGTGTGCGAAAATGCAAGCCAATCTACCCTTAGAATGTTGTGAATTTGAAGAGAAATGTAACTTCAAGTTCATCTATCAGAACAGGAGGGAGTTCATTCCTACTCTTGATATCCCCATTCCTTTGATTGAGACATACCAATGGATGCTAAGCCAACTTGTCCAGGTAAGCAGGGCAAGAGAATAGGACACTGTGTCCCACTACAAAGAAACCTTCCAAGATGCCCAAGAGGATTTGAACTCCCACTTAGAAGATGGTGGTCCAATCTACACCATAGGTGTCCCTTCTACCTCCATCTCCCATTCACATCAATCACAATTTTTCATCCCCTTTCCTATCATTGTGATAGTGTTGCAACCTTAACCCTCTATGGCAATGGGTAGTTACCCAATGTTTTCAACATACCAACATATAGGCCCTTCAACGTCAGTGCCCATCAATCATTCTTCTCAATGCATCCAACTACCACATTCAATCTCTGTGATGTCCACATTGCCATACATGCACAACATACCTACATCGCAACCACATGTAGGTTCTGTTTCTATCCCCTTCTCCATAACCATTCCACCATTAGTAACAGGTCTAACCCTGACCACTTGGTGGACAACAACCATCTCTTTTCCCACAACTCAAATGTCTCACATGAAACCATACATGCAACCTCAAACATACTAATTCCCATAGGTAACGCAACTGTGCATGGGGCTATGGACCATCCACACCACAGGACAGATGATTACCCATACACCACCACCTATGGTAGCAATTTCCACGGCACCACTCATCGGGTTGTGGGCTATTCAAATGACACCGCTAGCAGGAGTTGATCTAGCAGCATCCTTGGTGGGACTGGCAACTACATCATCAGCACCACCAGCAATGGCTACCTCAGTAGCCTCACAACCTTCTGCAACATCCCCAGGTCTAGATCAAGCTTTCCAACTCATCTAGACCCTCACTAATGAGATCAAGCAGCTCAAAGCCGTCGATTCTGAAATTGTCAAAGTCATGGACTTTTACCATGATGACCTGATCAGTCTATTTATCCCTATGCTCATGTTGCCCCCTGGGTGCTACTCCCCCAATTTACAAAATACAATGGGGAGGGCAATCTGAATGCACACTTAGTAACCTTTAGGTCTGAATCCTTGTTGTTGCAACCATGGCCTCACATGATTATTTGTGTTTTTGCCATGTCTTTGATAGGAAAAGCTCTGGACTGGTACCACATGCTTTCACACACCTCCATATCAACCTTGGAAGAGTTGCTAAGCCAATTCGTGGCTCATTTTAAGTAAAACTTAAAACTGGAAATCACTCTAGACTAGCTCATGAGCGTTAAGTAGGAACCACTAGAATCTGTATAGAGATTTATACAATGATGTAGTGAAACCTTGAATGAAATATGTGAGCCAATTGTCAAGGCCCACTTGTTGGTCATCTTTAAGGGTGCGGTAAATGACTTCATTAAGTCTAAGCTCTACTACCTAGCCTCGCATTCCCTTAGCCAAGCATTCGCCCAAACTAAGAGCATCTAAGACATGGCGAAGGCTAGTAGGGATCGAGCCTACATGGCCTACAGGAATGCACACACTAAGAAAGAAAAGGAGAAAGGCAAGGCTGTAGCTGAAAACACCACAAAAATTTTTGGCCTAGCACTTTTAGACAGGACTCAAGCTAAGTCATGTCGCTGCCCAACAAGAATACAGCATGACCAAACTTGAGAGCCTTCAAAACAACATGAAACGACACATGATTGAATAGGCAAAGTCCCCCTGGGGTCCATAGGCGATTGCTCCAACTCCTGACATCCAGAATCTAGGGTTTTAGGCTCAAAACACATGGTTTTTGCTATATACACTTTGGTCACACTATGGTCACGCTGCCCAGCGTAAGACTAGCATGTGTACAACATGACCAACTTCTGGAGCCCTAAAATCAAGTTCAAATAGCCCAGATTCGAGTACATGGATCCTCCATGAGCTTCATCAATGCCCCCTGCAGCTCTTGGCCTTTAGAAACTTGAAATTCAAGCTCAAAATCACATGTTTTAAGCCACTTTCAGTTAGTCATGCTGAGGTCATGCTGCACAGCATGACCAAATAAGAACAACTCAATTTAGGCACCTCCAGGTAAAATTTTGACATGAATTCAACTCCTGGGAGCTAGGAACCAATTGTACATGTTCACAGGCTCCAGAAAATCATAATTTGGTCCTCAAACATGGCTCTTTCAGTTGGTCATGCTGAGGTCACATTGAGGTCACGCTGCACAGCGTGACCACAACGTGACCAAGAAAAAATAGGGCACATCAAGCAGTTTTAGGTCCAATTTCGACATGAACTCAATCCCCAAGGGACAAGAAATAATTGTACTAACTCTTAGGCTTCATAAAATCAAGATTTGAGCTTCAAATATGCCATTTTCAATTGGTCACACTGGGGTCATGCTAAGGTCACGCTGTACAGCATGACCACAACATGACCAAACAAAAATAGGGCAAATCAACCATTTTTGAGCATCATCTTTGACATCCAAGCAACCCCTAGGGATAGGTAGCACTTGTACATGTTCACAGGCTTTAAAAACTCACAATTTGAGCCTCAAACATGGCATTTTTAGTTGGTCACGCTGAGGTCATGTTGGCCAGCGTGACCATAGCATGACCAAATCAAACGGGCCCAAAGTAGTAGCAAAATGGAGACAAATTTAGCATCTAGGACACTCTGGAGAGTAGGCAGCAGTTGAGCATCAACAAGCAGGCATCAACACCCAAAAATTAGCTTAAAATAGGGCATAAACATTTGGTCATGCTGAGGTCACATTGGCCAACGTGACCATAGCATGACCAACCAAAAGTATGCTAAAACAATGTCCAAATCGTCTCAAAATAGACATGTAGAATCCTCTCGATCTCAAGCATGCAGATCCACTCCAAAAATGGGTCTCACAGGTCACAAATGGGCTCAAAATGCATCATAAACATTGGACATGCTAATGCTCATGCTGGCATGTTGACACTAGTGTATGCATAGTGTAAATCATTGGACACGCTGGGATGCTAGATGCCAGATGTTGATGCCAAGACACACTGCAGACACACTAAAGCCAGATCCATGCATGTTGGAGGCCTTGGCAGAGCAAAAAACAACATAGATCTATAGATCCGGAGGCCAGACATCCAGATCCACTCTTGTACTTTAACATTCTTTGTACATTTTGAATTTTCTAGCATATCAAGCTCTTACGATGTGGATTACACATGCTAGCATAAGAGATCTTAGTCATGCTGCACCCTACACATTGTAAAATTTTGTGCATCTGATCAAAACGTTCACACCTATCGCCCGATCCACATTTCCCACATCCGATAACCATGGATCTTCCACACAGATCTGAGTCCCATGCTCAAACCTGCATAAATACCCCGATCTCACACTAAACAGGGGTGGGTAATTCTAAACACATAAGAGCATAGAATGCTAGGCAAATTCCTCCATACAAAACTTGGTCACGTTGAGCAACTTTGAGCATCCAAATCTCACACGTTGGACACTTTGGAGTCAGAAACCTACACTCTCCCAGCATTTGCAACATCTTTCACATCGGGGCTAAACATCTGCCTTGCAATCATTCTGCAACTACATTTTGACTGGTGCACTTATTTGTAATTTTCAATCAATACAAATAGTTACATTTTTTTCAATCATATTTACAGTTTACATTATTTTCTATTTATGCTATTTACACCTTGTTTGCGCTTGTCCACGTTTACGTTTATTTATGATAACCCGATGCACTTCCATTGCGTATGCTAGGGGAAGTCCTTATTTGATCTGTGTGCATACCATCCAAGGCACTCTGCCTTTGTTTTTCTAGTTTTCCCTCACACGAAGGTAGGGTCCACTGTATCTCTCCGGAGATCTTTAGGCATTCATTTTTCTTCCAACCTTACGTCGAAGATTTTGGATGGTATAGTTTTTGGTGTTAGAAGGAGGGCCGCTTCTGTTTGCATTTTTTTTCCTATCCACAGCATCTAGCATCTAGCATACAGCATCCACACACTAGTCACAGTGTCCACATGGTGACCATTGCTAGTTCACACTATTCACAACTCTCCACAATGTCCACACGCTGTACCCCAGTGTACACATGCTCCCCTAAGCTTGCAAATGCTACCCCCTACTCATAGACTCTGTATAAACTATCCTTGGCTTGCACATGCTGCACTCAGTGTCTAGGATGCTATCCTCTACTAGCACATGTTGCAGACTCTATCTAGAATCCTGTCGCTGGCATACACATGTTGTGCTTAGCATACACATGTTGTGCCTTAGCCTCAAACGTTGTACCTAGTTTCCACACGCTGGACAATTATTCACGTTACAGTTGATCATGCTGGATAGTTAGTCACATTGCAGTTGGTCACGCTGGATAGTTAGTCATGCTGAAGTTAGTCACATTGGACAATTAGTCACGCTACAGTTGGTCACACTGGGCAGTTAGTCACGCTGGGCAGTAAGTCATGCTATAGTTGGTCACGTTGGACAGTTAGTCACACTGTAGTTAGTCACGCTGCAGACTTGTCACGCTGCACACGTTGCAGTCTAGTCACATTGCACATGTTGCACCCTCAGCCTGGACCACACGCTGCACTTGTTGCCTTGTTGCCTTTTCCGTACGCTACCTAGTCACATCACCATGGAGTCTTCCCAGATCTCCAATGCACATGCCCACGTAATCCTCACATAAGAATAGTATAACTACATCTATGTGAAGATTCAGGCCAACCTTCCCATTGACCACATAGAGAAGGAAGCAAAATGAAACTTTGAGTGCATATACATGGGGGGTCATGAATTCACTCCCTCCGTATATGACATCATCCCCCTTTCTAAGCCCTAGCACTGACTCATCTCCTAGCTCCTTATGGCAAGGAGCCAAAACTCACGCCAACCCACCATAGAGCCTCAAAATGGAGATGAGGAAGATGACTTCATAGCACAATTTGAACATGAGGATTCGTATTACATCCTTAGTCCCCGTGCCTACGTGAACCCATCATTCCACCCTCACATGGGATAGATGGCCCCTCACCAAGTGTCAACAAGCACACAAGCACCGGTATCCCAACAGAGATTACCCACGTCCATCTCCACCCAGTACATACCACACGTACAAACACATGGAGCCCCTTTCATCACCTCAGCTCTGCACATCCAGGGTGTCACTTCACAGTTTGTGGCTAGGCAAGGAACCATACCCCTTATTCAAAAACCCACTCACTTCAACGTGCCACACCTCGCAACCACAACTCTGAATGTTGCTCCACAGCAACAAATGACAACCCAACAGTCTCCCTAACCAACTGATCTGCCTACTGTTGAAGAGTGGGCAGAAGCAAACAAATGATGCAAGCATTAGCTGAAGAGATAAAGCACCTCAAAGCGGAAAACATTGAACAAGTTAAAGTACTGGACTTCTACCAAGATGATCCAATTAGCTCTTTAGTGCCATCGTTAGCTTTACCCAAGGGAATCACACTCCCATAGTTAACCAAGTACAATGGGAAGGGAGACCTGAATGCACACTTGGTAACATTCTGATAAGAGACCCTATTGCTTCAAGCTTGGCCCCACGCAATCCTACACGTGTTCACCATGTCCCTAATGGACAGTGCCTTAGATTGGTACCGAGCCCTGCCACGTAACTCCATATCCTCTTTGGAGGATCTATTACATCAGTTCGTCACTTAGTTTAAGTACAACCTCAAGCTTGAGGCCACACTAGACACTCTGATATAGGTGAAACAAGTGCCACTAGAGCTTGTGCAGAAGTTCATTCAATGATGGAGCATAGCCCTTAATGAACTTCATGAGCCCATCCCTGAAACGTATTTGGTTACGATTCTGAAGGGAGTTGTGAATGACTTCGTTAAGTTAAAATTGTACTACCTAAGCACTCAAACATTGAGCCAAGCCTTCATGTAGATCAAGAACATTGAACAAGTTACACAAACTAGTAATGATTCCTCCTATGTGGCTTACAAGAACCAACAAATTGCCAAACAAAAGACAACAACGGAAACTGTAGCCACAAGCACAGAAACAACAAACACCAGTACCAACCCACCTACAATGATAGGGGCCACCCGAAGGCCCAACTTTCAGTGCAAGAATTGCTCTAAGTATATGTCACTACCCATGAAACCCTCTGAACTACTAGAGCAACTCCTCAAAACTGGGAAAATCCAATACAAATAAGTAGCGGAGAATGCCTGCTGAAGACATGATAGGTACTACGAGCTACTAAGGAACCCCACCTTAGTAGCACCAAATGAGCCCTTAGTCCCATGACACTTCAAGTTAGATCAATTTTGTCACTACCACTAGATTTCCAATCATAATACCGATAATTGCCATGCCTTACAGGATGATCTTTAGACAATGATAGAATGGGGACAACTCAACATCAACACCCTGAGTCAACCTAGCACAGATGATGCCTCCTATGTCATAAATTCCATTAGCATAGGAAGCAAGCCCAAACCTATGTGACAAGCTTTCGTGATCTGTGTGCCTTTCAGCAAGGCACCGATCCCCTCTGCCTCCAAGAGCAAGAGGCCTCCCATTGTCATCCAGGTGCCACCTCAAACATCTGTAAAACCTTTCATGGTCAAAGTACCACCACAATCATCCACTAAGATGTTAAACTAGCAGGATGCACTGACCAAAATTGCAAAGAAACCTTTCATCATCAAGGTGCCATAACAAGCTAGTCAAACACCAACGACTCCTCCCAAACTACCACTTTTCATAAAGGTGCCACCACGCGATGGCCCCTCACCTACCTAGAGCCCAATCGTAGGCAACGTCTCAACATCTTCTCGCTCAAGGTCAACCTTGCCAACAACATGGGTAAGCCAACCAAATGGCAATAGAAAAGGACAAACAAACAACAAACAACATCCACATTTGAAACAAGGGCCACACCAAGCAAGCAAAAATCGAACACTGGGTCACCTACCCCTAATCTCAAGCAAACTAGGCCCAAGCCCTCTATGCAAAAGGCCCATCCCTCAACCCACATGAAGGAATCCAAGCCAACACAATGAAAAAGAACATAGACTTCGTAGCTACACTAGCCTAGGCAAAACAAATGCTCAAACAGAAGAACGTAATGATGAGCTTGTATGACCTGGTCATGGATTTAGCCACTCATTGTGAAGCCTTGGCTCAAATGTTAGCATCCATTCCTATTAAGGAGGACATCCCTACAAATGAGAAATCCATCTATGCAACGATTTCACAACACACACCATAATGATTGGGTTCAAACACCTTAGCCTTCCGTGACGAAGCAGTTAAAGTCAACCTTGAACGAGGGGAGGTCACAATAGCTCCATTGTCGATTAGCGTATGTGTTGGGCAATGTACCATTTTTAGAGTGCACGTTGATGACGGTGCGGCAACAAACATAGCTTTATACTCCGTCATCGATAAACTAGGCATGGCAGACGAGATCATGCCAACGAAAACCATGTGTTTAAAATCCTTCAACGGAACATGTGTCACAGTTAAGGGAACAATCAACTTAGCCTTTGTGTCAGGAGAATAATTCCCCACCAACGCGAAGTTCACTGTCATAGAAGAGATGCGAAGTTTCAACATGATTCTTGGTAGACCTTGGCTAGCCCAACAACAGGCCGTTTCCTCACTGATACATCAAGAAATCTGCCTTCCATACGAAGGTGGACAAGTCATCATACATGGTGATAACACTCCCTTTCAAGACATCCACAACATAGACATGTTACAAGTCTTGAAAGAAGATTCTCTTGATGGAACACCCATGGCAACAAACACAACACCTAGAGCTAAAATGCTCGAATGAGTGGTAAAAATGAAAAGCCTCCGATAGCAACCAAAACCTAGCACACCTTCTAGACCACGTCTGGCTAGGAAACAACCACATGATCAAGGCTCCTCTACAGATAAAAACATGTTTGATCCCCACCCACTCTTCACCTTTGTTCATTGTGCATACGTCACCTTTGTTTGCATTGTACTAGCTTACATGCGTACATGCGGCCCGAAAAGGCCATAAACTAGCCTATGGCCTGAAAAGGCCTTAAACTAACACATGGCCCGGTATGACTTTAAACTGCCACGCACAGCCTGAAAAGGCCCTAAACAACCTATTTTCGCATTATTTTCAATTTTTCTTACTACTTGAGATTGTGTTTCCTAGTTTCTTCTTTTGTAGGATCACCTAGACATATGTGCATGCATCCAAAGATTCGTCCTGACATCATGATGGTAAATTGATAGATTCTTCCTAGCATCATGATAGTAAACTGATACCACAGACTCGTCCTGGCATCATGACGATAAACTGATACCATAGAGCTCCATCTGATATGAGATTAAATTGCCACATGTTTGTCTACTAGAGTCCAGTAAGACTATAAACTAGCTCGCCTCTTCACAGTCCACCATGACCATAAACTAGCACTGCACCGTTTGTTACGATGCTAAACTGGCAACGTCCAAAGGGTTATGATGTAAAAATAATCCATGATAGTCCGCTAAGACTATAAACTAGCAACATCATCACTGGCCCATTGATCGGTTGCTGCAACCAATGACTTGTCTTTTTCTAAAACTTGCTGCATGATTTACCACGTGGACTTTGTTGACACTGATGCTACTCATTTTGTTTGCCTAACATTTAACACGGTGCCTCCATCCCATCGGCTGTATTCATGTTTAAAGTGTTTTAGACTAAATCACTTGTTGTTTTCTTGTCCTCTTGGAGTTGTGTTTGTAGGATGAAGCTTTGAGGTGTTTGTGCATGGATGCACTTCATCCCAGTGACAAGGTACCATATTGTTCCTGACACACGCAACCGGGTTAATCAATCTACTCATGAGTACATTCCTAGTTCTTGATGCATCCCTTATCCTCCAACATGTTCTCCCTATCCTACTCAGTGACACCTCCTAGATACATCCCATTCACCATAAAACTTGAACCATACTATTGCATATCGTGACTCTCCAAGTAGTTGCAACCCGCAAAACAACATAGCACATGATACAACTACAAGCACACGAGCACGAGTACAACACTAAAAAAAATGCTCTTTCCAAAAAAAAGAAAAAAAAAGAAAAAAAAGAAAAAGATCAAAAAATAAAGAAAAAAAATCAAAGAGCAAAATACATCACAAGGCCATTGGCTCTTTCCATACAAGCCCTAGGCAGGAAGGTAGTTGTCACAAAAAAAAACACTTGTGTCTCAAACAATCATGTCACACCACCTCATCGCATGGCTTTGGCTATTGACAATAGGTTCTCTTAAATATGATGCAAGAGTCTCATTCCTCCAAAGGATGCACCTCTCGTGCCTTGGTCCGAAGTCTGCTAGATACTGGTTGTCGACAAGGACCAACATGACTTGTTCACAAGAGCATTCCTCTCCCACAGTTAAACAAAATAATCCCTTGATCAATCCCTAATCCCACAGTTACAACCTTCTTCCCGTGCATCTCAAAAATTCATTTCCCAATCCAATGTACTTCTGAACATGGTGCGATGACATCCGACCAAGTGTCCAATGGACAGTGCTTGATGCCAAGTTGCTCGTGGTGTTCTGTACTTATTTGTTGATGCTTCTTGGGTAGATTCCTCCAGACGTTAACAAAGAGGGGTCAATGAAAACACCACAAAAATTTTTGGCCTAGCACTTTTAGATAGGACTCAAGCTAAGTCATGCCATTGCTCAACAGGAATACAATATGACCAAACTTGAGAGCCTCCAAAACAGCATGAAACGACACATGATTGAAAAAGCAAAGTTCCCCCGGGGCCCGTAGGTGATTGCTCCAACTCCTGGCATCTAGAATCTAGGGTTTCAGGCTCAAAATGCATGGTTTTTTCTGTATACACTTTGGTCACACTGTGGTCATGCCACCCAACGTAAGACCAGCATGTGTACAACGTGACCAACTTCTGGAGCCCCAAAATTAAGTCCAAACAACCTAGATTCAAGCACACGAACACTCCATGAGGTTCACCAATGTTCCTTGCAGCTCTTGACCTTCAAAACCTCAAAATTTAAGCTCAGAATCACATTTTTAAGCCAGTTTTAGTTAGTCATGCTGAGGTCACGCTGCACAGGGTGACCAAACAAGAACAACTCAATTTAGGCACCTCTAGGAAAAATTTTGAGATGAATTCAACTCCCAGGAGCTAGGCAAAAATTGTACATTTTCATAGGCTCTAGAAAATCACAATTTGGACCTCAAACATGGCACTTTTAGTTGGTCACGCTGAGGTCATGTTGAGGTTGCGCTGCACAACATGACCACAACGTGACCAAGCAAAAATAGGGTACATCAAGCAATTTTAGGTCTAGTTTCAACATGAACTCAATCCCTAGGGGATAGGCAACAATTGTATTGAATCTCAGGCTTCATAAAATCAAGATTTGAGCTTCAAATATGCCATTTTTAGTTTGTCACGCTGGGGTCATGCTGAGGTCACTCTGCATAGCGTGACCACAACATGACCAAATAAAAATAGGGAAAATCAACAATTTTCAGGCATCATCTTCAACATCCAAGCAACCCCTAGGGACAAGTAGCACTTGTACATGTTCATAGGCTTCAAAAACTCATAATTTGGGCCTCAAACGTGGCATTTTCAATTGGTCATGCTGAGGTCATGTTGAGGTCACGCTGGCCAACATGACCACAGCGTGACCAAACCAAACGGGCCTAAAACATTAGTAAAATGGAGTCAAATTTAGCATCCAGGCCACCTTGGAGAGCAGGCAGCAGTTGAGCATTAACAAACAGGCATCAGTGTCAAAAAATTAGCTCAAAATAAGGCATAAACATTTGGTCACGTTGAGGTCACGTTGGCCAGCATGACCACAACATGACCAACCAAAAGTATGCCAAAACAACCTCCAAATTGGCTCAAAATAGACATGCAGAACCCTCTTGACCTCAGGCATGCAAATCCACTCCCAAAATGGGTCTCACAGGTTAAAAATGGGCTCAAAATGCATCATAAACATTGGACACATTGATGGTCACGTTGGCACATTGACACTAGCGTATGCACAATGTAAACACTTGGACACATTGGACGTTGACACGCTGGGATGCTGGATGCTAGACATTGATGCCAGGACATGCTATAGACATGCTAGAGCCAGATACACACATGTTGGAGGCCTTGGTAGAGCAAAAATAGCATAGATATGCAGATCTGGAGGATATACATCCAGATCCACTCTTGTACTTTAACATTCTTTGTACATTTTGCATTTTTTAGCGTATCAAGATCTTACGCTGTGGATTACACACACCAATGTAAGAGATCTTGGTCACGCTGCACCCTGTACATTGTAAAATTCTATGCATCTGGTCAAAACATTCACACCTGTCTCCTGATCTGCATTTCCTGCATCCGGTAACCATGGATCTTCCACAAAGATCCGAATACCGTGTTGAAACTTGCATAAATACCTCATTCTCACACTAAACTAGGGTGGGAAATTCTAAACACACAAGAGCATAGAACGTTGGGAAAATTCCTCCATACAAAACTTGGTCATGCTAAGCAACTTTAAGTATCCAAATCTCACACGTTGGATACTTTGGAGTCAGAAACCTGCACTCTCCCAGTGTTTGCAACACCTTTCACATCAGGGCTAAACATCCACCTTGCAATCATTCTGCAACTACATTCTGATTGGTGCACTTCTTTGTAATTTTCAATCAATACAAACAATTACATTTTTCCAATCATATTTACAATTTACATTATTTTCTATTTATGTTGTTTACACCTTGTTTGCACTTGTTCACATTTACATTTGCATTTGTTTACATTTGTTTATGATAACTCGATGCACTGCCATTGCGTACGCTAGGGGAGGTCCTTGTTTGATCTGTGTGCAGACCATCCAAGGCACTCTACCTTCATTTTTCCAGCTTGCCCTCATGCGAAGGTAGGGTTTGCTATATCTCTTCGGAGATCTTTAGGTGTTTGTTTTTCTTCCATCCTTACGCTGATGATTTTGGACAGTATAGTAGGAACCACGGTGGCCATTGTAGCCAATGAGACCAAGCCTAACAACAAAAAAAGGGCTTCCATCATGCCCAAGGTTCCCACTAATGCAACACCTAGCACCACTAGCCCTAGTCAGCCACAAGCATCAACACCTATGGTGCAAACATAGTTAAGGCCAAACTTTGAGCACAAGGATCGCTCAAAGTATACCCCATTACCGATTAAGCCTTCAGAACTCTTGAAGCAATTTTTGGGACCTGGGTGTATACAACACAAGAAAATGTCGAAGGAGGCTATTAAATGCCATCAAAGGTACTATGAAGTTCCATGGAACCCCTTCTTGGCTATGTCCAATGAACCAAAAATGCCTAAGAATTTCAAGTTAGAGCATTTCTATGACTATCATCAACTATGTGGTCATGATACAGATTACTGCTTAGCATTAAAAGATGACATTCAATGAATGATCGATCAAGGCAAGCTGGTCCTAGATGAGAGAAATCCCATTCGACCTGAATGCTAATAATGTAGGATAAACCATCAACACTATCGGAATTAACAATAATCTTGAACCACCACAACAACCATTTGTGGTTCGTGTACCTCCTTGCAACACAGAAATGCTAACAAAAACTAAGTCGCAAGCTCCCTTTGTCATTAGGGCTCCTCATTAGACATCCACTACACATTTCATGCTTAAAGCTGCCCTGCCTCCCACTATAACAATGTAGGCAGCGTTTGTCATCAAGGTGTCAAAGCATGCAAATTCTCCCCCGACACAAAATCAAGTCATGAAAACTGCACCCTAGACTCCCCATCCAAAGAAGCATGAAGAGCGTCTAGCAGACAAGTTGGCTAGGGAACGTACTACGCTAGGCTCCCCCAAGCCTACCCCCTTGTCTACAGTTCCTATGGCCTCTTTGTCATCAGCTACCAATAGCAATGCACAGATGCAACCATCACCTTCCCATCCAAGAAAGCTTAGTGTTCAACCTGAAGCTACTCCCCCTCAAGAAATTTGTCTCTTGGGGCATGTGGAAGAAGAGAAGGCTAGCAAAAAACAAGACAATAGGCAAGACTTCTTGAATGCCCTTTCATAAGTTAAATAGGCCTTAAATCAGAAAAATGCAACACTAAGCTTATATGAATAAATAATGACCTCTACAACCCATCGTGAGATAATGGTTCGCATGTTGACATCCATTCCTGTTAGTGAAAACCTACTGGCTAAAGAGAAAGCCATTAACTCTGTCATGTTTCCCCCCATGGCTAAAGAACCACAACCCACCTAGCTAACATTTCATGAAAAAGCTAAGGATGACTTTGAAAAGGGTCAAGTGACAACCGCTCCTATTTTCATCACAATTTGAGTGGGCCAATATAAGATTCTCCACCAATGTAATCCCATTTCCTATCATTGACAAATTAGGCTTGGTAGATCAAATTAAGCCCACAACAACTTCATGCCTTATGCCCTTTAATGGGGTGCATGTGGTGGTCAAGGGGACTGTGCATATCAACTTCATGGTAGGAGACCAGTTCCCCATGAGTGTGGTGTTTATTGTGGTGGAGGAGATGCCAGGATTTAACCTAATTCTGGGGAGATCATGGTTGGCCCAACTAAGGGTTGTTTTCTCACCTATACATTAAGAAATCCACTTACACTATGTAGGCGGGGAAGTAGTGATTTACGGTGATGAAGTATCTCCCTAGGCCATTAACAACGTGGACGTGGAGCAAGGTTCAGAGATAGAAATCTCTAAAAATGAAGCATCCATTCAAACTAAAATGCCATGTTTGACAAATGAATAGGCCAAAACCATTAACTTAAACAAAGAAACCACATGGGCCAAGTTGCCCTTCCAAATAGTAGATAATAACATAGATGAATACCACTATAAGGTGTCTTGGCCATATGCCTCGCCTAACCCATGTTGGTTTAGGAAATAATTGCATGAATGAAACTTGTCTCTACATCACTTCAATAAATCATTATATCTCTGATTACATAGTTTACATTTTACATTAAGTTTGCTATTTGCATGATTTACATTTTCCATTAGGTTTGCTATTTGCATGATTTACATTTTTACATTAAGTTTTTTGTTTGCATGATTTACATTTTTACATTAAGTTTGTTGTTTTCATGATTTACATTTTTACATTAAGTTTTCCAGCTACATTGCCCTTATTGTTAGTACCTTACATGTGGCCCAAAATGGCCTAAAACTAGCAACGACATGGAATGGCCTTAAACTACCATTGTGGCCTACTAAGGCCTAAAACTAGCAACTCTACCTCCCTAAAATAAAATAATCATTATCGAGAAATGACCCAAAATGGCCTTAAACTATTGCAATGGCCCAAAACGACCTAAAACTAGCAATGGCTTGGAATGGCCTTAAACTATCATTGCTGCCCGCTAAGACCTAAAACTAGTAGTCGACCCTTAGAAATCACATTGCATGACCCGAAATGACCTTAAACTATCCACCACCTTTGCGTGAACTTTTCATAGGCCTTAGTAGTGCCAATGACATTGAGAAATAACTTATGGGTATGTAACTTGACAGAAGAATCTTGATATTTCCAACGGTAGGCAACACTTTCCATTTTGTACATATGCTTATGGTTCTTTTGTGCTTGCCCCCATTCATACACTTTGGTGCTGTAGTCCTTCCAATCTTGGTTCTTCTAGGCCAATAAGTCCATCTGCAAGTGTTGCTCTATGATCTCTCGAGTGGTTTCATTCTTACCGCGTACAAATGACTAGTACCTTGCATAATGAATTATAGTTGTATGCTAGGTGCCATCAAGAGCATCATGGGCCAACA
Source organism: Gnetum montanum (assembly GCA_015680685.1). Lineage (NCBI taxonomy): Eukaryota > Viridiplantae > Streptophyta > Gnetopsida > Gnetales > Gnetaceae > Gnetum > Gnetum montanum. The sequence continues at coordinate 651,134 of MNCI01008066.1, read as the reverse complement.
AGAATTCATTTCTAGATCATAAATCCTCCAACTCAACAACTTGGCTAGCCTTCTCTTTCTCAAGTTTTTACACCCTCTTTTAGATGTCCTCGTTGACACGTCTGCACTTCCACAATGATTGTGCTGAGTAGAGTGCACATTTGCTCATTTCCTTGCATACATCATGAGGAACCTTGGTCACTTATGGTGGGAGTACAAGTACTGTGTCAACCTCAATCCCTTGTCTGGGATCCCACTTAAGATGAGAGGCTGTCAATTAGACATGAGAAGGCATTAGAAATATGATGGTGGCAAAAAAAATGCAATAACTTAGATAGCCTAACATTGTAATTTAAACATACCTATCTCAGGATTGATCTGGCTTAGTAGATCAATCATGTCATCGACCACCGCCTTCATAAAAGCAAATGTATCGGTGCTCTCAATCCATGGTTTGAGATGGATCAAGGAAGAAGAGTTGAGGGCCTTAACAGTGGTGTCCGCTACACAATAAAACACATTAGCAATGATAGAGAGGAGGACAAAAAAACTGAAAAGCAACATAAAAGACAGTGTAAAGCTCCTATCTAGCAAACCCTTAAGGGTGATAGCAGGGGGATTTCCCATCAACACACTGTCAAGAAAGTAATCAAACTTACCAACATTGAATTGTAGCCCTTCCCCTTCTAGCTACCTTAATAATGTGGTGGCATCTTCAATTGACATATGCCCCTCAGGTGTAGGGGCAAACTCCAAAAAAGGATCATCAGTAGTAGGGGCCTCTTCCTCTATGGTAGGGGTTATTCTTCCTCTATAGTGGGGGCCCCTAATTTAGGGGCCAAAACTTCTTCTTCTTATTATTCTTCTATTAAACACGTCTAAGGTAAGTAGGCTAGTCTAACACTAAATGGGAGAACTAATTAACAAAATGACTAAACATACTTACCAACTGTGGGCTATACTTTACGGACCTTGATCTATAACTTTCTCCCCCTCTCTTCATTAGTATAGGGAGGTTCTTTAGCAGGATGAGACTTTTTGCACTGCAACCTAGTTTTCATTGTTTCTACAATGAGACGTGCCCCCCTTAACACATTTCCTATGTTACTAGGAGGCAACTCTCCAATGTTGTTTGGGGCACGAAAGGTACATCCTACTCAATCCTTTGTCATTATTGAAAGTGATTACCCAATGGCTTCTGGGGGGTCTTGGGATCGGGTGGTACGGAATACTTGGAAAATCCACAGCTTGGATATTTGGGTGCCATCGTATTGCACCTAGGTACCATTCTCACAGATCACCAAGAATTCCACAAACCATCATAGGTAGGCTATGAAGAAGGCAAAGTGCACATTGAAATGGGCATCAAGCTTCTCACGAAGCTTAACCATTTCAAATTACAAGCCTTTGAAAAGGTAATTGGCCCAATTATAATGGGTCCCTTCTTCCATAACATCCCTCATGATCCAAGCCTACTCTATTCCAAGGAGTTTCCCTTGGGAGAGTAGCTTGGGGAAGGCATGAACATGAAAGATAGGGTAAACCTTTTGGGCTACCCCTAGCCTGACCTTATGCATATAAATCCCCTTTCAGTCCTTGCTTGTCCCCAACCATTCCTCTATATCCCCCTAATGGTTTACATCTTTGCTAGTCTTTTCCCCTATAGGTAGACCAACAAAGGGAATACCAAAAAGATCTACAAAATTTTTTTCATTAATCTCAAGCACCACCTACACGTTATGAACCCGTGTGTGGAAGTGGTCAATCTTTTTGGAAAAGAAATCAACTAGGTAGAGCATTTCTATAGCTAGGACACTAGGATTTACTACTAGGAATAAATCCATAAGCCCAGCCTCCTAAAAATTATGAACAAGGATGACTGGGGCCCCATTGCATAACCAGTGTTGTGTCTCGTCCACCTCCCCGTACTTGAAGAAGAGGTTAGTCTCATCATGCCCAGAGGTGATTATTGTAACCTCTTGGGATTTACTTACTACTGCAATAGTCAACAACAAAAATTAGCAAAAAGAAAAAGCAAAATCAACCACTTGAACACACAAAAAACAAATGCATAATTTAACATACCAGGTCTAAATGGCATAGGAAATGGTGAAATTTCCACTAGAACTTCTTCTATGGTAAGTGATCGGCGAGATGCCCATTCACTATCCAACCAGCCAAGTTCTTCATATTTCACATAGAACTTGTCATACTTAGTTGGATAGGTTTTGAAATCAGCCCCAAGTTGTTCTATGACATTGGCATGTACGTTCTCGATAGAAGAGAACTCTTGCAAAGCTGTTTGGGCCAACGCCAATGTTCCCTTGTTACCATGAAGACCACCCTTGTCAATATAAAACCTAGTAACATGCAAAGTACTGTAAGTATTTTGACTAGCACAAGACAAATGACACAACATGTTTAAAATGTCTTCATAGGACTCACCCATCGACACAATAAATGGTCCTAGGTGGGTTCTAAAAGCAGGCACCCATGTGACGCTCAATGAACAACATGTTGTATTGATGATAACATTTAAATTTAGGCATGTTCCAAATCCAACACAAACATCTTAAGCCTCTTGGGCATTGATTTGATCCTTTTTCCCCTTCGCCTTCAATTGATCCATCAACCATGAACTTCAAAATGCTCCAGTTTGCCTTGGGCAACGATGTTTTAGCAAGTATAGTAGCTATTTCAGCCGACAAGTGTGACCACATGATCACACTGAAATAGTGAGGAAGAAACTCTAGGAATTCCCATGCACCTTCCCAGAACCAAACTACCTGATCTCATACCCATGTGTGGGGAGGGGGCACATTGGCCATGGGTGCACTTAGGCAGCATAGGACTCCTACCAGCTCAAGGATGATCAAGATAGGTTTTAACATGACCTTGTGCAACATAATAAAAATCATTAGTACAATATTCAAGTGATGATTACTAAGTAGCATAGCATAACCCTTGGTGTATATATTTTCCATTAAAGCATGAAACAGTAAGCCCCCAGCATGGTAAAATAGAACCAAACCCTACATATGGCATAGCAGGGTGTTATGCATAGTGTAGCATTGCAGGTACATCCTACATAGTGTAGCAGTGGCATCCTGTATAGCGTAGTATAACAGGCACACCCTGCATAGTGTAGCGTAGTAGGCATGCCCTACACAATGTAGCACAACAAGCATGCCCTGTACAGTGTAGTGTAGGAGCTACACTTTGCACAAGAGCAATGGCTATGTTATGCATAGCGTAGCAGGATGATCACACCTCGTGCATCGTAGCAAAGTGGTAAGTATGACAGATGCAACAATGAAACAAGTGTAACAACATAACAAGTAGGACATGTATAGCAATATAACAATCACGACAACATAGCAGGTAAAACACTAACAAGCATAGCAGAGTAGCGACCCCAATAGCGTAGCAAGCCTTCCAGCATAGCAATATGGAAACTATGGCAGTATAGCAGTGTAGTGTAACAAGAATAAAAAATGTAACATAGTAACAGTCATAATGTTAAAAAAATGCAGCTTAAGAAAAATACATATAGCATTCTTGTTGCCCTGACCCTTCCCCATCGCATGAAATATAGCCAGGTAAAATATAGATAAAAATAAACTCCCCCTTGCATGTGCTACGCTATGCGAGGCATGTGCTACACTAACCCAAAACTTTGCAAACCAAAATCCCCTTCAAGGGTGATATGCTATGTTGAGCGTGTGCATTATGCTAGAACTACCCAAACCCCTACAATGGTGCATTGGCCATTCCCAACAATGGTGGCTGGGGCGATGCTGCACGTAGCCATAGCATAGTGACTACCATGGCTGCTGCGGCTAGAGTGGCGATAGCTACGGAATAGCGACCAAAAAAGTAGCCAAGGCAATAAAAACAATTGCAGCATAGCAATAGTGACAACCATGACAACCAAAATAGTGATGGCAGTAACAATTTAACTTAATAGATTATACAACGTAAACAAGGGTAATCTAGCAACTTACCGGGTGGATGGGGTCTCCTATCGCTCCTCAACGCATACCTTGAGAAACATTGCAAGGTGCGCTCCCCTTCATTCATGTTGGCAAGCCCCTAATGTCTGCGCTTGCTCTTGCACACCATTGTTCTACTCACAAATTGGCTATATCAACTGCTATGATACGACTACTACACTATCTCTCAGCTCAACCGCGCTACACTTAAAGTGTTAGCTTTGGTAGTGAAAGTAATAGGATTACTATGGGGTAACCCCCTATTTATAGCCTATGTAGTCAAAATACCTATTACTTTTCATCTCTTGTGCATAACACGGAACATTCCACACCCCATGCATGACACAAGGCACCCCTGTCTACTGTAGCGTAGTAGGGGACATCCTTGTTCCCTACAACATAGCATGGGTCTACTGCAGCATAGTATGCAGGTATAGTGTACCACATAGAGGCACTAAAATTCTGACTTCATTTTTTACAATTTTGCATGATTATAGTTCGCTACAACCTTAAACTGGCAATTTCAGCATTTCCTTTACATTTCAAACCCAGTAATAGTCCACTATGACCTTATATTGGCAACTCTAACTTACACAATTGCATGGTTACGGTCCACTATGACTTTAAACTGGACATCCTAGCATTCCCTTTACATTTTAAACTCAGTAATGGTCTGCCAAGACCTTAAACTGGCAATTTCAACTTACAAATTTTGCATAGTTGCAGTCTGCTAAGACCTTAAACTGACAAATGATTTTTTATGTTGCATTATTCCTTTGCATATATTCATTACATGCTATTTTCTCAAACATGTATCAGTTGACTTGGTCTATTTTATTATTATGGCAAGTTCAATTGAAAAATGTCTATGCATGATGATCTTCGTTCACCTTTGACCCTGATGGGTCCTTACAGCAAATTTACAAGATGCTTAAATCTAGAGTTGTAGATTTTGAACCATCCTCTTGTGACACCTACATTGCATCCTTAGAACCAGCCTTGGATTGGCCCAAACACCTAGTCTAGGCCCTAGAGTTAGAGGCTAGAGATGTAACTGAGGACCCCCTTATTGAACTCCTTATGACTACGTCTAGAGGTAAGGCTAAAATGTTAAAAGTTAGCTCCCTACTAGATTCACAGGTGCAACAAAACATCTCAAAAGTCCTTAATAACAATGTTAAAGTGTTTACATGGTCATATGAAGACATGTTGGACCTAGACCTGTGACTCATACAACACAATATTATCCTAGATCCATGTGTCAAGGCAGTTAAGCAAAAAGCTCACAAAATCAAACTAGACATTGCCTTAACTGTACATGATGAAATTACCAAACTTTATCAAGATGGTTTCATTCAGGAAACTGATTACTTGGATTGGGTATACAAATTTGTATAGACTTCTAGGATTTAAATAGGATGACGATTAAGAATGACTTTCCATTACCTAGTATCGATTAACTTATTGATACTACTGCTAGTTATGCCTTATTGTCTTTTATGGATGGGTTCTCAGGCTATAATCAGATCTGTATAAACCCATAGCATCAATTGAAAACTACCTTTATGACCCCTTGGGGAACTTTTTGTTATACAATGATGCCCTTTGGGCTGAAAAATGCTAGAGCAACATATCAATGAGCAATGACATACATCTTTAGTGATTACCTTTTGAAAAGATTAAATGAATACATCAACAACATAGTGGTTAAGTATAAGGAAGCTATTGATCATCCCAACAATCTAAACGTAGTCCTTGAATGTTGTCATAGGCATGACCTATGTCCAACCCCAGAAAATGTGTTTTCAGAGTAAAAATTAGACGTATGTTAGGATTTGTAGTGTCGGAAACAGGGATTCATGTAGATCCCAATAAAGTTAAGGCCATCGTCAACTTAGAACCACCTACAAATCTTAAAGAGTTACACGGCTTGCAAGGCAGGGTGTAGTTTATAAGAAGGTTTATTACAAGGTTGATGGAAAAACTACACTTGATGCAACACCTGCTTAAGAAGGGAGTCAACTTCAAGTGGACAGATCAATGTCAAAAAGCCTTTGATAACCAAAAGAAAGAGCTTTGGCACCTTCCCATTGTTTACCCACCACAGAGGGATAAGCCTTTCTACATCTATCTTTCCACCTCAGACACATCTATTGCTACACTGCTATGTCAAAAGAAGGATGATGGGTTTGAAATCCCGGTCTACTACTTAAGCCATGCATTGATAGCTCACGAAGCAAAGTACAATGAGGTAGAGAAAAATTTTCTTACCCTAGTGTTCACACTTAAAAAGTGGAGACATTACTTGTTTCGTAGTAAAGTCAACATTATATGAAAAAGCAACATACTTTGGGCTATTACAACCAACTTATACAAGAGTAGTATAATAGCCCAATGGAAAGCCATAACTGCAAAGTTCAACCTACATTATGTGGCATAACCATCCACAAAGGGTCAAGAAATAGCCACACAGTTTATGACTTCACTCATTGATGACAAAGCAATGATAGAACCTGAGTTCTCGGATGAGCATGTTAATAGCATAAGTCCTGTACCATCAGATTTTGAGGCCAATCTACATTTCGACAGTGCCTCAACTACACGAGGTGGTAGTGCCACCAATGTCCTTACATTTTCCTCTAGGGAAATTCAACCCTTTGCATATCATTTTACATTCCTCTACACAAACAATGTGGTTGAGTATGAAGGACTCCTTAGGGACCTTCTAGCAGCCTAAGAGTTGAACATCCAACGCTTAGCAATCTGAGGCGACTCGCAACTAGTTATCAACCAGATTACTAAAGTTTATGCTTGCAAGGCTCCACATTTGCAACCTTATTGTGATTTAGCCAAAAGTCTACTAAAGCAGTTTGCAACTTTAGACATCCAACATGTGGCCTATAACAAAAACACTGTAGCTAATGCACTAGCTACATTAGTCTTAAATGTGCCATCACACATGTTTGCTACTTTGCCCGTCTCAATAGTGACATGCACCGATCCTATCACTCACACTCCTCACATTGCGTCAATAGGCATGAATCACATCCAAGAATGGTATGAAAACATTAAGGCATACCTCCAACATGGCAAATCCCCACAAGGCTTGACATCTACTCAAAAGGATGCAATATGAAAGCAAACACGACAATATGTCCTTGTAGGAGACAACACTCTATGTAAATGCTCTTATGATGGAATATTGCTAGCTTGCGTTAGTGGAGAAGAAGCACAAAAGATTGTTGACGAAGTCCATGAGGGATTGTGTGGAGGGCACATGGCCCCTATGGCTATGGCAGAAAAAATTTGATGTTTAGGCTACTACTAGCCTTGCATAGAATGTGATTGTGTTGCCAAGGTTAGGACATGTGACGACGTCAGCACCATGGGAACCTTATACATGTTTTACCTACCGAATTACATACCACACAGATCACATGGCCTTTTCAATGTTGGGGACTAGATATCATAGGACCCATCACACCTAAGTCTTCTATAGGGAATATCTTCATTATTACCACAACTGAATACTTTACAAAGTGGGTAGAGGCTATTCCCCTCAGAAATACCACATCTCAACAGGTTTGCCACTTCATTTTGGATAACATAGTTACAAGGTGTGGTCTTCCCATGACTATTGTGACTGACAATGGGCCGTAGTTTAGTAGCATAGAAACTAAAGCCTTTTGCAAAAATCTTGGCATCAAACATTCATTCTCATCAACATACTACCCTTAGGCAAATGGTCAAGTAGAGGCTACAAACAAAGCCATTATCAACCTTCTGAAAAAGATGCTTAGCAACAACAAGAGGTGATGGCATGAGAAAATCCTCTACATGCTTTGGGCTTACCATACAACATGAAGAACAGCTACAGGTAAGACTCCTTACAGTCTTGTATGCAGATTTGAAGTGGTGTTACCTCTTGAACTATAGGTTCCATCACTTAGAATGATCCTTTTGAACATCATGGGTGAGGCTCAAAACAATGTGTCGAGGATCATTAATCTTGACTCCATAGAGGAGAAGCGTGCCCAAACACTTGGCTACATTTAATGTTACCAAGACAAGCAATGACAAAAACATTACTGCAATTTACCCCAACGACTGATCAAAAAGGGGGACCTAGTCCTCAAGGCTGTTCGTGACCCAATGAGCAAATTCTCAGTCAACTGGGAAGGCCCTTTCATAGTCACGAAAGCCTATGAGAATAGGACCTTCAAACTAGCTGATATGGATGGCAACAAGTTTGCAAATCTTGTCAACCACTTGTACTTGAAGCCACACTACATTTAACACAAAGGATCACACCGAACATGAGGCAAGGTAAGCAAAACGTCCGCAACGATGTAAAAATGGCATAGGTAGTCAGCTATGATTATAAACTAGCATAGCTCATCCACTATGACTTAAAACTAGCACAGAACGTCCGCTATGATGTTAAACTAGCACAACATGTCTTTGGGCCATGACATAAAACTGGCATCCACAGCATGGTCTGCTACGACCGTAAATTGGCCATCCCCCATTTGCTATGATGATAATAGTGGTCTTCCAAGACCTCAGATTGGCACATCATGATCTGTAAGGACCTTAAACTAGCACATTTGATGGTCTACCAAGACCTTAAACTGGGTTTGCAGTGCAACGCCTCCCAGCTCACACATGTGACCCTATGAACTAGCGAGTGTGCACATCTTCAAGCTTCCTGGACAACATGGGGTGCAAAATTGCAGTTCTAGAATGAAGTTCATGTTACCAGGAAAAAACCCTTTGGAACACATGCAACGTCATTGCCCCTGGAATCTTGCTGATCTTTCGGAGATGTCGTTTGACATCTTACTGACCTTTCAGAGCTACTACTACCACAGCCAATCATCTTGGTCATAGCTCTCGCTGTCAACACCTACTACTGGAGTCCTAGCACTATTATGACCTAGCCATAAGGTTGCCATCCTCTAGGCCCTTCCATCATTTGAGTTCAAAAAGGCATTCAGCTGTTAGGCTTCTCACTTTGCAATTGGATTGCATGATGTTTACCTTTGGTGGGGAATCCTGAGCACTTGTATCATCATCACTCCTAGCCTCTTCAGTGCCCATTCCCAATGTGGCCGTTGAGACTTTCTAGCATGCTATTGTTGGAACCAATGTTGGGCTTCCTACTTTGGACATTGCACATGTCAGACATAACATTTGCCACCTTGGTAGTTTCCCGAGCAAGTAGGACCTTACCCTCACTTCACTCGATGGTTGGTTGTTTTTTGGTTTTCTCTTTGTTGTGTTTGTAGGATAAAAGCCAAGATGGCATCATCCAAAGATGTGTTTCAACATGAGAGCAAGGCACTACACTATTCCAATGTACCTGCTTCGATTAGCCTAGCTACTTGAGAGTGCATACCCTAGTCTCCCTTCAGCCAACTTAATCTTTGTCCCCTATAATTGCAATTTTGAATATCCATTACAAGCTTTACCAATGCACATAAGGCCCTTTCACATGCCTAACTGCTAAGCCCATGATGGACGTAATGCAACTTGTCCCATGGGAAGCCTCTGTAGGCTTGTCAAAGCCCCACATGGATGTAACACAACTCATCCTGGGGAGGAAACACCTATCCTACAGTGATAACAAGGTTGTCTTCAAGTGAATGTGCATGTGCAAAAAAAAGCATAAAAGCACAAAAGAGCAAAAAGCTCAAAAAAGAGGGATAAGTGCCTAAAATAAATGGCACAATAGCTGCTTTGCAATTGCTTTGGCTAAAGACCGACCATCTCTAAGCATTCTAGCAAGAGGTCGGAACCCAAAAAGAAAAAGACACCCATGTGTGTTGATTCCCTCATAAGCATTTCGACGAAGGATCACACTATGGCAACATTTTTTTATGAAGTCGCATTCTACATTCTTTCTTCCCTCATCCTGATTTCTCAAAATTCATCCCTTGCCCCCTACCTTACAATCACTCTCCTAGTACTCTCAAACATAGTGAAGCATCATCCAAGCGAGCATTGGAGAGCGATGTTGGTGTCTTGTTCTTCATGGTGTTTTGTATTCTTTGTTGATGTCTCTTAGGAAAATCCTCCAGACATCAACAAAGAGGGGCCATTAAAACACCATCAATTTTGGGACTCTCATGATTCAGCACAGTCCCGAAATTTGGGCGAGGATCATTACAAGCACAGTGTCACACTAGACTGTGTAGACAATGTGGCACCCCAAAAGTCCTAATTCCTGCAAAGTTGCTTCTGATCTTGCCTACCACCCTCCGCAACATAGTTAATGTAGCACCTAGCCATGAGGCCACTTTGCATAAAAGAGGAACTAGGGGTAGACCGAATAGTTTGGCAAGTTTTCTATCTCCTGGGCTGGCAGGCTTACTACACCCTCTAGCTTGCTCAGCTTGATACTTGACCTAGCTAATGGTCTACCAAGGGACCATGCTAGGAGCTTTCAAAGGTGTTTAGGATGGACTAAACAATTCAGCAAGTTTTCTAACTGCGAGACCTACTACGCTACGCTATGCTACACTACGTTGCATAGTGTAGCAGGTTGAGTAGAGATGGATCAGGTGCCAAAGGTGTAATTGACAATAATTCAGCCCCCTAGGGTACCTGCCCTGCTTCATCCTTGATGCATGAGAAACATGATGTAGAAAAATGGGGCAAATTTTGTCAAAAATCATATTCATTTGAGTGCTTCATCTCAGACTATTTTGATGAAATAAACATAATTGTACATGCCTTAACCATCAAGCATGCTTTTTCTGCCACCATGCAAAGACATGATTGACATCCTATGAGAAAACATTTTCAAAGTGAGTTAAAATTCAAGTCAAACTAGATGCTATGTTGTGCTATGCTACATAGCGTAGCACAGTGTAGTAGGGACAGAATGCACGAAGGTCCTCTAGCAAGTGGTTCTAGCAAAAGAATTGCACTTGGTCACACTTCAACCTCCAAGACCACCTACCCCACTTCACCCTTGGATCCTACGAAAAGTTTCTTGATAAAGCATTGTAGATCAAGTAAGGATTCACATCACACTGGCTACTATGCTGTGCTACGCTACATAGCATAGCATAGTGTAGCGGGAACACAAACTCCGAAAGTGTCCCAAGGATGAATGCCGTAGGTCCCATAACCTTTCAACATGGAAGGCAGGGTTTCCAATTATTGAAGATGCTTGCCTAATCAAGCCTTAGAGGGGCATCTTCGATTTTCAGGCAAGATTTTTCTCAAAAGCTGGTGGCTACACTACGCAGCATAGCACAGTGTAGCATGCGGGTGTTTAAGCTGTGCTGATACACTGGGCAGTGTGGATAGTGTAACATTTGTGTGGAAGCCTCAGGACATCTCTAGTTAGTTCCAGAACTTATTGACAATGGTCATTTTTGCTCCAACATCTCTTCAACAAACAAGATCAGTAGTTTGCTTTGTTTTGCACCCCCTGTTAATTCCCAAAGTTGTCCCTATGCTTGACCCTACTTGCAAGAATAGGGAAGACGTAGTCTTGGAGCATAGGCTCTACTTTGCATTTATGGTTAGCATTCCTTGTAAAAACATGGTGCTTCCCTAGATTCTAGCACTTGCAGTTTGAACAGTATGGTCACAGCTTAGCAGGTTTCATGTCCAGCCTTGTTACGTTGCTACTTAGCACATTAGCAACATAGCACACCAGTGTAACACTGCAGTGTAGCATTACACGCAACATGACACATTCATGTTTGCACCCTATGGGACCTAGGACATGTGGCATCCAAACCATGTCTCTCTCCTACATCTAGCTCTATAAATACCACTGCAAACAACGTTCAATAGGTTGGGTTGAAAAATTGGCATTTCTGGCAATTGGCAATTGACTTCCAGAGATTGGCATTTTTGCGAGTTGACTTTTTGGCGATTGGCTTTGGCAAAGAGACTAGCAAGAGGAAGGTTGAGAAATAGTAAACTCTTGTAGCAGCAATTCCTAGAGCTCTCTTAACCTAGCAAGCACCAGCTCATCAACTCCAGTTAGTAGGCCATTGGTAGCATCTCAGAGGCTGTGACCATACCATTGCATTGTAAGCTATTCCTATCCACACTACACATTAGTTGTACACCTTCTCTAGCCAAAAAAAGATCAAATCCCCTGATCTTGGGGTGGTGCACTCTTTCACCCAAGCCCTTCTTTCATTTTTTCTAAAACATATATTTTGCATCATCATGCATTGGTTTACATTTATCATTCGGTTACATATTTTTGCTATGCTTTGTCTCAATCTCCACGCATAACATTTTTTAAAAAACCATTGTTTATGAAAGGTTATTGTACATCAATGAAGTCCCTGTTTGATCGACCAGACCATTAAGGGCACCTTGTTCTATTCTCTCCAACACAGCCCTCGCACAGATCTGGGGTTAGGTTGTAAGCTCGGTAACCTCTTGGTGTTCTAGCCACCAACATTTTTGGCTGCTACACATGGCCTTAGAAAGATACTATTTTTTGCTAAACTCATGTCCAATCCATGGGTCCTCCAAGGAAAGGGTAATGTATCATGTCATGGATGGGCTCCATAAGGAAACAAGGGAGACCCTAGGGATGTGTGCCCTAGGTTAACTATATGAACTATGAACCCACAAATTCCAAGAGCTTATTAAGTGGGTATCAAAAGAAGAAGGAGAAATAGCCAAATGGGAGAATGTTGAAAGATATTAATAGGACCAAAATCTCAAAATAACAAAGGTCCATAATCATAAAGAGGAGAAATCAACTCACCTCAAGGAGGTGGAATCATTGTCATCTTTGCCAATACTACAATCACTAGATGAAATTGAGGAAAAGATTAATAAGATGATGGAATGGGTACATGAAAAATATGGAGAATATGTAAACATTATTAGAGGTGGAACCATGCAAAATCACTTTGACAACTAGAACAAATAGAGGATGCCAAACTTAGAAACAGGACATAACATCATTCGATAAGTAGAAAGAAGGGTTGAAGAAAATAAGGATAGGAGCTCAACTACAAATCACATGTATTAATGTGATGTTTGCTTGTATGATCACCCCAAATGCCAATGCTAAATCTTGTCACATTTAGATGAGCATTGGGGAGGAATGCTACATCCAAATTTCATAGAGAAGTACCATGTCCAACCACAGTGGAAAAACCCCTAGTCATGGGGGAGGCCACCGTCAAACGGGCCACACCCTTTGTACCATCTAAAACTAAGCACTTATTACATTCAACTTCTTGTTTCTCCAATAGGATCAACATCCTCTACTTCACCTCATCGTTATCATTCTCATTCTCCTAAGTACTGTCAACCCATGTCTTCTCCCATGGGATCACCACCTCATGTTCCTTACACTTTTTCTTACCCTCAATATTCTCATTCTTCACCTCCTTCTACATCTCCACCAGTTGTACCAGAAGGTTTTGTACCACAGCACCAACCCACAAACATTACTTGTGCTACTACTATCAATAACATTGAAAGTTCCCCACAATGTTGGAAGTGTCCTTTCTTTAGGCATGATAGTAGAAATAGATAGCATGGTTCTAAAACCACTGCATCCTTCAACACAACGCAAGCCCAACACTGTGATGCATGTTCCTTTTCCAATTCAACACCTCCTATTACCTCATCTGGGCCATCAATTAATGCTCCAACAACCATAGGACACAAAGGATATAACCATGTAGGAAGACATATTGATCCTTGCATACCATCTTATTGTCATGGGTGCCATAGTGGGTTAACTTCTTCCCACATGATCACATCTTATAATCTGCCCTACTATGCGTACTTTCATCAAGTGTGTGAACCCCAATTTGGGTACATTTCTGCCACCACATCAAAAGACACCTAGTGGTTTGGCTATGACCAGACCCCAATATTTCCAACATGCATGGATCCACATTTTCCATTTACTAATTCTAGCCATGCTCCAAGGTTTAGTCATGGGGGATACCCCCCATTCTAATAAGTAGAAGTAGTAAATTTTTTTCCTTTTCATTGATTTTACAATTTTTTGTTTTCCAGTTTTTCACTTTTCAATTTTTTATTTTACCTTTTTGAGGGTAATCTCATATGTGAATAAAATACTCATGTGGTTTGTCATTTGAGGTGTTGTTCTATGCTATTAAGTTACAAGTGATTAATTATTTGGATAGTTAGCCCACAACATCCACCCACTGATCCCATTAATAAGAAGTTCTACTCTAGGGATAATGACATTCTTATCATCAATAAAACTTAAAGTGACTTTATAGTCATTATGCCCAGAGAAAAAAATGATGGACTAAGAGGGAATAGCTAGGGTGTGACATCAAGGAGACTTATGGATTCTCTTTGATGACATTTGTAGGTGCTATCATGTAGTTGAGTTCTACTAAGGTCCTTATAGATCTAAGGAAAAATGGGAGTAAGAGTAATAAAGGAACCCAATAAAGAAACTCAATGTTGTTCTAGAGGATTCCACTGGAAAGACATGCATCCATGCCTGAAGGTTGGTGGCTTTTCTGGATCACCATTGGAAAAGAAAAAGTGAAAAAGCTACCAAAAAAAAGCAAAAAGGAAAAGAAAAGAAAGAAGAAAAATAGCAAAGAAAAGATCAAAGAAGAACGCGCCATAGAGAAGCTTCAAACACTTCTCCCTTGGAAAAAATGTCAAGTGATCGTATGCCTTACTATCATGATGTTCTTATGGTTATCTATCATTGGATGAAACAATGCAATGTCACTAATTAGAGGTATGGACTTGGTCTTGATTTTGGAGTGAAAGGCTAATGGTACCTTAATCATGCATAACACTTTGGATTCATTATGCCCAGGGTACATTACCTCATGTCCTGATCTCTACAATCCCTTTTACAATTCATCTCATCCCATTGCTTGAGTATTTTTAAATTTTGTCTTTTGTGGCATAGAATTCATACCTCATCATGATAGTATTTAACACATGTGTGTTTTGTTGCATTGGTGCAGATTGCATTTAACCCTTCTAGTGCCTACGGACATTTTGAGGTGTGGTTACCTAAGGGCATGATAGGAAGGAACCTACTTTGGGGAGGATCCACTTGCATAACTTATGTAATTTGCACTCATTGCACATCACCACATCATCTTATACCCTCTGAGTACTACACTATTGAATTTGTTCATTCCTTTGTCATCATTTCAACCCAAACGTTCCTATGCACAATTATATGTCCTTTTTCCTTACCCTATTCAAGAACTTCATTGTATAATTCCACTTTATTACCTTTTTGGTGCCTTAATGACCACTTCACATTACCCAAAATCTTTCAAATTTACCTTAAATATTTCCTTTTTGGCTATGGAAATTCAAAAATTTATCAATTTTTTCAAGTACTCTATTCTGGAAGGGACACGATATCAGGGACCCGATATCAGGTTCGATGCAATATCGAGTCCACACTAGCATGTATGTGATATCACATCCATAAAAACTATATATGTTGACCCCCCCTCATGCATCAATGTCATTTTCAACTATTCAATCGAGGAGAGTTGTAATTTTCTTCCACGAATTTTCACACTTTGCGCACCCATCATTTAAATATTCATATCTTGCTTGTTAATGCTATGATTCTCCTTCTAATTGAACCTACTTAAACCTAGAGTGTTTAACTCAGTCATGGGGGAAGGGTATGCTCCAAGTTGTGCAAGTTTTTTTGAAATTCATTGTCACACAAAGAATATCATAAGGGTAAGTGATCTTAAGAAATTCTAAGAACTTATGCCAAACTAATTTTATTTCTTCACCCAAACCATGAAAATTATTTTTGGAGTCACCTGATCAAATTGGACCCAACATTAAAACTTTTAGGGGGATTTTCTTGAAAATTTCTAACTCTGAATCACACTAAGCAAGAATTGAATTCATTAAAGGCAATGAGTAAGGTATAAGATAATTAAATTTTGCTAAACGACCTTACTGATAGTTGATCCTGTGTGATTATAGATAGCCCCTAAATGAGGACAATAAGGAGGACCCTCTCAAGGTGCGTCCAAATGGACAAGTAGAGGTAGAGTCCAAGTGCCTCCCATAGAACATGCAGAGCAGGAGGCACAATAATTCAGCATCCATCAAGAACCCCCTGTTACTACACAATCTAGGCATGCAAAATGTGGAGAAGGAAGGGCACCTAAACAAGGACAACATCTCACATTGTCTCTATAATGTGTTCAGGTGATTTGAGAAAGGTCCATGTCAGCTGCAATGATTGTGGAACTCAATTTTGGACCCTTTACCAAATTTTCCCCTAATTCAATCAAAGGTCAACTCAAAGGATCTCCACTATGGTCTATTCTCTCAAAGAGTGATGAATGGTATTTGGGAAAGATGTACCAATTTTGGCATAATAAGAAAGAAGGCACCATTGTTGATATTGGTGGAATTTTAGTCGATTTCTTTGCTAAGGCCATTTTGGAAGTTCTGAACCTTTTGAATACAAGGCCCAAGGTTGCTCACTTGTCCACTCACTCTGATGCTAATGCATGGAAAATATGGTTAAAAAGGATGCACGACAAGGAGGATAAAACATATGGTTAGCTCACACTTGAAGAAAGATTCTATTTCAAAATTGGCACCTATCACATTTTCCCAACAAAAGGGCTAAATAGGATTTCCACCTATGTGGCTAGAGGGAGTGCCATCTTGATGGGCAAGGTTGATGCCAACCTGTCTCATCTATATCTCACAGAAATATTAAGGTAGTTTGAAGAATGTAAGATAGGGAATTTTGCATTGCCTTTTCCTCGCCTAATTAGAAAGTTGTGCCAATGTGCTAGAATTCTGGGGTACACCAATGACATCCCTAGAAAGGCTCAAAATGCCTCATATGTTGAATTACTAAAGCCACTAGCACTAAGGAAAGATGCTGGTGAGACACTGGAGCCTAAGCAAGAGTAGATGGTTAGGCCCACAACACCTCAAACTATAGGACCTAGCTAACTTCTGGATACAAGGCCCAGCCAACAACAAGAAGTAAGGCCTAGCACACAACCCATAGGCCAGAAAGACCAACTACCATCGCTGTTGCAAAATTATCCACTATTGATGAACCATCTCTAGGCCATCATAGAAATGATCAATTGGGAAAGTTATGATGGGGCTAATCTCTTCAAGACCATTGATGATGTTGTACAATCCATAATCTTAATTGATCACACATAGGGTGAGGTTTCCATATAAATAGAAGAAGGGGAATCACATTGGTCACAACAGGTCTTTGGAAATGCTACATCTTTTCAAAGGTAATTAGAAACTAGTGAAGACACAACAGTAGTGGTTATGAAACATAAAGATGTACCTAGAGAAACAGAACTGGTTGCAAAGCACATCAAAGAATCATTCAATGTCCCTATTCTGCCACTGACAAATCTCATAGGAACATGCGATGCTCAAGTCTTAGCTAGTCCCTCGATGACTCTTGCAGATCATAAGGATGCTTTGGATTGGTTGCTGTAAATCAAAAAAGTGATGACATTCTTATTTGAAATCCCTCAAGATGTCACAAGAACACAATTAGACCTCATCTCCACAAAAGAAAAGCTAGTCATGGTAGAGGTTAGGGTCGAACATGCAAAGGATGAGTTGAAAAGACTCTAAAAAAAGTTCATCATCCTGCAAGCTACACAGTAAGATCCATTTCAATTTATCCCAGCAGACTAGCTAGAGCTATTTCAGATAGAGTAATTAAATAAATTGTTAGAAGAGAATAAAAGGGTGGTAATGGAGAAAGAGAAGGCTGATTGGGATGCTTTGAAGACATAATCCCAAACACATGCACATGTCAAAGCACTCAAGGCCTTACAAGAAGAAAATAAACTCCTTGCTACTAAGAATCTTCGGTTGACCACCATTGAGAAATAAAATCATATTCTCAAAGAAAATTTTCAACAAATGTGAGAAAAATTAATAAGGATGAACTAGGACATGAATCACTTAGCTAGGGAAAATAGAACCCTCTCAATGAAGGAGTTATGCACAATCCATCAAAAGACAACCATTGAAATAAGCACATGGTAGAAGGAGGCTAAGCAACATGAGAAGTTGAAAGAAAATTTCCAAGACTAGGTGGAGATGTACAAGTAGATCATTGAAAAATAAATCCATATGACCAAGACCCATATCAATGCTCCCAGTGCTCAAAATGCTGATTGGTAGGCCATATTGGACACCTATGCCTTCATTCACCAGGTAGAAATAAAGAGTTGGGACCTGTAGATCTAGAAACTCATTGAATACATGGAGTTGACAAACCTATGATATGCCAACTTAGCCATGTTAATAGCAGAATGCCTGAGAACAGNGCATACCTGATATTGAGTATCCAATATCGAGGCTTGGAAAACCTCAATTCATTATACCCCCATGACTAAATAACAACTTGTCCTCAAGTCAAACTAAAAAAATTAGAACAAGTTCATTTGATTACATAGTGGATAGGTATGGGATTATGGACAAACTATGAATTATTTCATGCTATAGTATGGAGTTAAACAAAACAAAATTAGGATACCAACATAGAATACAAAAGACAAAAGATCAAATTGATGGAACTCATGTGGTTCTTGGTGGTGGTGGCTCCTCCATGGGCCTCTTCCCCTTATCTTGTGCTCCAAGCTTTGGAAATAGATATCTCTGAAGGAGTGCTTGAAGTTTTTCTTCTTCAGTTTAGGGATTGTGNGGAGGTGATGGCTCCATCAAATATTGGAACATCAGCATGGATGGCATACGATCCCTAAACTGAAGAAGAAAAACTTCAAGCACTCCTTCAGAGATATCTATTTCCAAAGCTTGGAGCACAAGATAAGGGGAAGAGGTCCATGGAGGAGCCACCACCACCAAGAACCACATGAGTTCCATCAATTTGATCTTTTGTCTTTTGTATTCCATGTTGGTATCCTAATTTTGTTTTGTCTAACTCCATACTATAGCATGAAATAATTCATAGTTTGTCCATAATACCATACCTATCCACTATGTAATCAAATGAACTTGTTCTAATTTTTTTAGTTTGACTTGAGGACAAGTTGTTATTTAGTCATGAGGGTATAATGAATTGAGGTTTTCCAAGCCTCGATATTGGATACTCAATATCAGGTATGCAATATCATAGCTTGGATAATGATATTAAATACATGATATCGTGATTCCTTTGTAGGCCTATAAATATAGCACTTAGGTGCACAAGAAGGGAGTCTTTGGTAAGTTTTAGGGTAGAGTCATTTTGTTAGTTTTCAGTTCCTTCCAAATGCATGCCTACAGTGTGATGTTTGTAATTGTATGAAACCTTTGTTCCAGTGTGACGTACTTGGACATGCATATGATCAATAATAAAGATCGAGATTACTCCATCATTACAACATTTACTTAGCTTTTATTTACTTTAATTGTTAATTAATTATTGTTATCTTTCTAGTTAATATTTCCTTTATTGCCATTTACACTTCCTCTTGTTAATGCGGAATGAGTACAACTTAATCATGAACATTTCAGTATAACTACTTGGTAACCCAATAGCGTATCTAGTAGTGCTCAAGTAATGTGTGTTTGGTAACCCTAGAAGTAGTACACGAGGTCCAAGATGCATATGGATAATTAAGGATGGATGCTCATTGCACTTAGGCTAGCTTAGATTTTATTTTCCATTGTCTATTAGTTCACTCAAGTTACTTCTCATTGACTTTAGGAGTAGCATAGTAATTAGGAATCACATCATACACCTCACTCTAGACTAAACCATACGTGACAAAGCAAATACTAGTCCAGGTGAGAAGATATCAAATTGCAATCAACATGTAACTATCTAGGTGTCAAAACTAGTCCGTCTATAGAGTTCGACCAAATCATGCATACACGCTCATATTCATATGGTTGAGTGTAGGGGTACTTCACTGCTCATCACTCTTTGAGCTCCATCCTCCATTTATTCCCTTTCTACAATAATGGCTCTAGCCCATGTCTCATAGTTATCCAAGGCCAATGTTGCAATTATGGTTTTAATGAAAGATCTTAATCCTTTTACAAATTTTCTTGTATGGGAAACTTTATTTTGCAAAACTTGATGAACATATTTACATAGTTTAGTAAACCTATTAAATATAATCATGAATAGACATGAATTCCTAAATCAATCAATTGAACTCATCTACTTTCTTTTCTTAATGGGTATTATATAGATATCTTTCCTTGGAAACTTTAGTAAACTATTTTCAATCTATTTCTTCATCCTTTTAATTTCTAATTCTTTGTTATAAATCCCACCATTACTCAAATACATCTTCTAGTTGATATAGAGATAAAGAGGTCTTCTTAATAATAGTGCAATGTAAACTTCGAAAAGCTTTCTTTAACATCTTCAACCATTCCATAGCAATAGTTTGGTCTTCAGTTCTTGAGAAGGTAGTTAGATTTAGCCTCATAAAACTATGAATTAGTCATTTCTACTCTTTGATCATTTTCTTCATGTCTTAAGCCCTCGTTGTAATTATTCTAGTTTTAATTTTGAAGGAAAATCGATAGTTTCTCAAATACTTAATTTTGAGTTGCTTGAAAATGTTGGGAATTTTCTTATGGAATATAATCAATAGATCTTGTTCTCCTCATTTTGTTCTAAATTAGATTTAGAAAATATCAATAAAACAAATAATGCTTAAAAGATTTCAAAATTATGACAAAAATCCATGCTTTGATACCACCCATGTAAAACCCCTATTAATTATCTATAAAGTCATATAAATAACAATAGAAATGCTACAAAACCCTAAGGATCTAAATTTAACCTTAATTTACTATTTTAGAAAGTATCCATAAAATTAATTAAAATTATAAATACAGTCAGACAACACCACATAGAAAACTCTTTTACTACTAGCATAAATAATTAAATAAAATTAGCTTAAATAGAAATGGAAATTATTGCAATTACAATAATGTAGATTTTGAAAATTCAACTAGTTACATTATTAAAAAGTACACAAAATAACAATTCCAACAACACTTGTTTCACCTCAATTGAACATTTAGAAATAAAGATATTCACATTTAAAATTTACCAAATTAAATAATAGTAATATATAGTAAAATAATATTATTTTTTCAAAACATATAGCACATTCTTAAATAGAAAGTGATCCTTGCAACATCATGATCTAAATGATAGATGATAATTTTATTTCTACCATGCTTGAATATTTAGTCACAAAAATAAGCACGTGACTCAAATATCCAAAAAGTGCACAAGGTTCCTATTTTACAAAAATAAAAAATATACGAAACTAACTTCTCAAGTTTAGAGGGTCCATCTTGTATAGAATTGATCTACATTTTATTCCATATTTCTCTTTTGATAAATTTCTAGCTACTTTGTGCTCTTTGCATTGAAATGCAAGAGGAGTCAAAACATCTCAAATAAAAATGGATATTTTATTTCCCTATTCATGAAGCATAACATTTTTGGGCCAAAAGTTTGAAGATATAGGCTAGACAAAGGTTTCCAATTAAATATTCACAAATTTTTCAAAGTAAAAAAAAATCATAAATGTTTCAAATAAATCCAAAAATCCAAAAATTTATATTTTATTGAGGAATCTCTAAAGGATAGGTGTTAGTTACTCTCATTTCCAAAATAATATATTGAGAGATCTTGGAATAATCTCAATACTAACATAATATTATTCTATTATTTATTTAATATTAAAATATATCATAAATTTTTTGACAAAAATCCAAAGAGTATATATTTTATCTAGGCATCTGCAAAGGCTAGGTCTTGGTTACCCTCACTGTCAATATATATATATACATACTGAAAAGTCTTGAAATAACCTCATCACAAGCATCACAATCATCAAATTATTCTTATGACCCCAAATGAGTCACTCATGCTTAGGTCTTAATACTGCTAACATTTTTAATAGTTGAGGAATACGCATCATCAAAAGAATAGGTCTTAACTATGCCTCATCAACATCACTAGACTTAACTACTTAGTGTTATGGTCTTGGCTAGTTTCCTAGCCTCACATGAACTTACGACGCAAAAGCTAAGGTATGAAATCCATCCAAACCTTTGTTCCCATGTGATGGGTGCTACTAAGAAACACTCCACTATTACATATAGACAGAGAGCACTTAAAAGATTCATAGCTCCTACTACCAATTGATCAAAACTAGTCACATACATATTATTATTATTATATTCCAAATCCAAAAGATTTCCAAAATAACCAAAAGTCCATAATATCCAACATTCCACACAAATTCTTGTAAAATCTTATTTAAATCAAGAGTTAAT
Organism: Gnetum montanum; assembly: GCA_015680685.1. Taxonomy (NCBI): domain Eukaryota; kingdom Viridiplantae; phylum Streptophyta; class Gnetopsida; order Gnetales; family Gnetaceae; genus Gnetum; species Gnetum montanum. Next base: position 628,854 of record MNCI01008066.1, on the reverse strand, counting down.
CCAAAATAATCATAAAATATTTGAGAAGAAAGTTGGGTAAAGTTTCCACATTTAAAAAATTCACCAAAAAATATAAAAGAATTTCTATAACATTAAAAAACACATCTTGATATAAAAAAAACTCAAAATGACAAAAATTTGGTAGAGTCTTAACATAATAATTAATATAAAAAAGAATAACAAAGAACTAGGAAGCAAAGAAAAAGTGTATAAAATCCACAACAAAGTAGAGCAACTATATGGAAAGGAAAATAAAATAAACTTCTTTACAGTATTGTAGGGTCTTTCAAAATATTCATATTGGCTTTCTTTCTACCTAGAATGTCCAAAATATATTTTCACTTTGCCCTAGACCAATGTAGTAGAAACCTTTCACGAACTAAAACAAGACCTACCAAGGGCTAAAATCTATTTATAAGTCAAAGAATCACATGTAATGTATAATGTAGGCTTAATATGTATGTAAAAATAGAAAAAACAGACTTGAAATGAAAAAAAAAATAGGCTGTAAACAGCTTCAAATGAAAGAAACTAGGTGAAAAATAGGTTTTGTATGAAAAAATAGAACTAAAAGTGGTTTTCGTTTTAGGAGAAAAGAAAACTCTATGTAGACATTTGCAATGAAGAGAAACAACGTATGTTATGATTTATATAAGCATATTATGTATGTTGTACTTAGTAACATATATTACTTTTCATAATGCAACCGCTTTTACTTTGGCATGTGCATGTAAACTTAATCGTCTTATTTTTATTTTAACTTGATCATTAATATTTTAAATTTTTTAAAAGTTCACTTTTAATTTTTCTCTTTCAAGTAATACTCTCAAAGTTCAAACATGCATAACAAGTACATATGAACTCCAAACCAAATTTTGTTTGAACCTCTAGAATCTTTATCAAGTGCAATATATGACCATATTTTGAAATCATATATAAGCATTAATAATCATAGTCACATAGTTTAAATGTCAAACATTTACAAGATTTTTAGCAAACTAAAATTGTGATATCTTAAGAACTGTAACTCTAATTCTAGTTAACCAAGGATCAAACCTAGTGTTTTTAAACATTCTAGACATGTTGGTAAGATTAGATTCTAGGTTGGACACTATCATAAGGTACTTTCTTATCAAAACTATTTATGTGATATTTTTAATTATAATTAAAAATAAATTCCAGATTTCAATTTAATGATAAAAAATGATAAGGGGTATGGTTTAGGTAGGATTAAGATCCAAAATGCTCCATGAATGGAGCATTATATAATCACACATATATAATAAAGAATAATATAATCATAACTAAATGTGCGCAAAGAATAAAATAGGCATAGCCAAATACTTGTAAATACATTATCATTAACAAAAATAAAATTTTCTAAGGGTAATTGAATTTCAACATTTAATTATAAAATATGTAGAAGATCTATGACTAAGCTTCTGATGAGTCGCAATTTTGTCCACCGTGATATCATGTCAGTCGCGATATCGCATACGTGATATCTCAGCCTCTCTCCTCATCTAGAAATAAGAGGTAGGTAGTTTCGATAGGGAGAGAATTAGTTTTAGAGTTAGTTTTGATTTTAGTTTCCATTTTTTCTCTCAACCCTTTTCCTCCCAGTGCATGCTCGCAGTGTGATGATTGTAATTGTACGACATCCTTTATTCGAGTGTGACGTACTTGGACACGCACATGACTGGCAATAAAGATCGAGATTACTTCATCATTGAAGCATTCACTAAGTTTAATTATTTAATTTTTATTGTTATTTATTGCTTTTGTAGTTAACATCTCTTTACCCTAAACTCCTATTAAACGCGGAATGAGTATGACTTGATCACAAGCATTTAAGTGTGACTACTTGGCAACCCAGTAGCGTACCTAGGATCTGCACTTAATGGTAGTCGGGCACAAAGTCCAAGATGTGTACAGATGATTAAGGAATAGATGCTCATCACACTTAGGCTAGTTTAGATCCTCTCTCACTCTCTCTCTCCTAGCTTAGTTAATATTATTTCCCAGCATACTCAAGAGTAGTACTAGTGTAGAAACACATCATACACCTCACTCTGGACTAAACCATACATGACAAAGCTAATACTAGTCCAGGTGGAAAGACAACAAACTACGACCTACGAGTAATTGTCTAGATACCACAACTAGCCCATCTACAGAGTTCGACCGGATCGTGCGTGAAAAACTTGTATTCTTATGGTTGAGTGTAGGGGTACCTCGTCACTCATCATTGGCACCATTTCCGGGGATGATGCTAGTTATCTAGATTAGTTATATCATACAAGGCTGTTGTATAGTAATTAATGATATATCTTTTAGAAATAAATAATTATAAAAAGTTACATATAAATTCACACATAATTGCACAACCATGCCTCTCCTACAAGATTACAATAATGCCACACCTAGTGAGGAAATTCATTGGAGAACCAATGAATTATATGACAATAAAGATTGGAGTACGCAACCCGAGGTGGGGATTTCTTATAAACATAAATGAAGGCAACATTGTCCCTACACATAAAAGCATAACTTACCTAATGACGATGAACCCCTATTGGCCACTACAAGCCTAACACAAATACAAGAGGCTGTTCGAATCTCCCGTAGGCATCGTAAAGAGAGCCATTTACCTAGGCTTGATTTAAAAAACTTCCCTAATTTCTCAGGTGGCTATGACTTAGATCCGCATCAACATTTACAAGCCTTCTACAATTCCTGTGCATGGAACAACATTGATAATAGTTGGCAAAAATTCAAGCTCTTTCCTATGATACTCGTTGGTCAAGAAAAAGTATGGTATAGATCGTTAAGACCAAATTCAATACGATGTTGGCCAACAATGGTAGAAATTTTTAATGAAAGATATCAAACCTATGCAAGAGTGTCAGCCTTGAGGAAAAAAATCCAAGAGTGGAAACAAGCAGAACATGAACCCTTGGACATGGCCCTAGAAAGATATTATGCACTGTTAAATAACTGCCCAGGCCATGGGTTCTCCGAGGAAAGGCTAATGTACCATATCATTGATGGGCTTTGTCATGAAACAAGAGAGACCCTTGGGATGTATGCCCAAGGACAA